>BSBK01001701.1:735000-745000 GCA_027943335.1 Chamaecyparis obtusa
CATGCTGCTCTAACTAAAGAAGTGAAGCAAGTGTGGCCATAACATCAACTACTTTGGGGACTTGCTGAAATGTGACGAATGTGAAATACCATCTCAATGAATCAACCATTTTCTTATAAGGTACCAGTTTCTCATCTTTGGTTTGATATTGTTCATTAACATGGTTGACTATTAATTGTGAATCCCCATAGATGTGTAGTTTTGTGATATTCCATTCAATAGCCATCTTGAGTCCATTTGTCAAGGCTTCATATTCAGCAATGTTGTTTGTGCATGGGAACAATAGTTTGTAGGACTTAGGAATTGTGTACCCATGAGGAGAAACAAACAACACTCTAGCTCCTAAACCATTCTGCATAAAAGAGCCATCAAAGAACATCTTCCATGTTCTCTCAGTCATGTACATTAGGTGCTCATCTAGAAATTCAACTTGAATAGGCATGCTATCTTGAATTGGGAAATCAGCCAACTGATCTACAATGGCTTGGCCTTTTATAGCTTTGTGCTCAACATACTCTATGTCAAATTCTGAAAGAACCATCATCCATTTAGCAAGTCTACCTATGAGGGAAGCCTTACTGAGCAAATACTTGAGAGGATCAATTTTTGCTATGAGGTGTATTGTATGTGCAAGCATGTAATGTCACAACTTTTGGGAAGCAAACACCATAGCAAGGCAAGCTTTCTCAATACTAGTGTAATTGACCTCATATGCAACAAGGGTACGACTGATGTAATATATGGCTCATTCTTTCCCAATGTCATCAAGTTGAGCTAATAATTCCCCCAAGGAAGATTATGTTGCTGAAACATACAGTATGAGAGGTTTTCCTGGGATAGGAGGCATCAAAATTAGAGGATTTGACAAGTATTCCTTAATCTGATCTATGCCCCTTCGACAATCCTCATTCCAGACACATTTGACCCCCTTATGCAAGTTCTTATTGAAGGGTTGAGCTCTATCTGTCAGTTGTGAAATGAACCTCCTGATAGATTGAAGACATCCTTGCAAACTCCTCATTCGGCTAATGTTTTTGGGAGGTGGCATATCCAATATTGCTTGAACTTTCTCTGGGTCTACCTCTATTCCTTTAGCCAAAATGATAAATCCTAGAAGCTTTCTAGAGGTGACTCCAAATGCACATTTTTTTGGATTTAATCTTAACTGAAATTGCTCCATATGATCTAGAATGACTTCTAAATCACCTAAGTGTGTGTCTCTTTTCTTTGACTTAGCCAGGGTGTCATCCACATAATCTTCCATATTCTTATGCATCATGTCATGAAAAATTGTTGTCATAGCTCTTTGATATGTAGCTCCTGCATTTTTCAATCCAAAAGGCATGACGTTCCAAAAATAAGTACCCCATGCGCAAGTAAATGTAATCTTTTCTTGGTCCTTAGGAGCTATTTTAATCTAATTATATCCAGAAAAACTATCCATTAAGGAATAGATCTCATAACCCGCCATCATTTCCACTATCATGTCTATGTTAGGGAGTGGAAAATCATCCTTTGGGCATGCTCTATTGACATCTCTAAAATTTGTGTAGATTCGAATGGATTTATCATGTTTTGAAAGTGGTACAATGTTGGATATCCATTTTGCATAGTCAATAGCCCTTATAAATCCTACACTAAGGAGTTTTTCCAATTCTTCTTTGACTAAAAGAGCAATGTGAGGATGCATTTTTCTCAACTTTTATTTGACCGATTTAACACTGGGAGCTATGGATAAGTGATGCATAATGAGATTAGTGTCCAACCCTGGCATGTATGAATAAGTCAAGAAAAGTTGACTTTCTTTCTTTGTAGGAACTCAATGTAGGCTTCTTTCTCTTGAGATGATAAGGATTGAGCCAAATGTAAAATCTGTGGAACCTCTTCTATACCCAAATTAACTACTTGTGTAGGTTCAACAAGCACTGACGATCTGTCTTGAAAATAACTAGGGAGATGATCAAGTACCTCATTCGTAGGCACCTCTAAGAGGTTTTCACCTTTGGATACGTCATTTATTTTTACTTTTTTGGGTTTTGACACTGCCACATAATGGTTTTCACCATCAAAACTCCTATTCTTTTTATTTTCTTTTCTCTTTATTTTTTGACTGAGGTACTTGATGTCTGGTTCAGTCATGCTGGTAGTCAGTTCACTGGTGGAAGAGACTACAGGTTCAATGGTGTTTAGGTAATAGGTTATCTCATAGTCATTTTGGAAAGGTAAGAGCTCAGGGTCTTGATAACGTTTGGACCAATCAATGAGATGAGGATTAGCAAGGGGTAAGTCAATGGCTGGTTCAATGTTGTGGATATAGGTGGTATCATCTCTGGTGACCGCAGAGTTAGAGTTTGTCAAGTATTCTTCTAAGTTACCCAAATCAAGATTCGGCCTAACAAGAGAAGAATCATCCACCAATGCAACACACCGGGTTCCAATCCTCTAGCCCTACATGTGACTTGTCAGCTAACTCGGGTTGAGAACTATAGGATTGGATGACATCAACACCCATGTCAACTATGTAACAATTAAAGAGAGAGTCCCACTCATACTCATGTGAGTCTATTTCTGAATCCCGACTGGGATGTTTACACTAGAAAGGCTTGGGATGCCTTGATGTAGAAGCTTTGATGCCATGAAGGGTAACACCTTCTCTTGGGTCAATGTCTGATCCATCTTGTTCTATGCTTGCAACTATTGCATGAGTGGTTGGATTATTTGAATCTCCCCAAAGGAGACTAGTAGAAGGAATCCAATCGTCACACATGTCTTGCCGATTTGTCAAATTTGGTATGTACTATGATTCATCCTCACTATTTGACTCATTAAGGATAGGAAACAATATTCTTGTTATTATTCAGAAAACCTAGGCCAACCGTCTTCTTAGACCTGCGTCCAAAAAGAACATGATTGAGAGGTTTGGCTCTAGCGTCTAATCTGTGACTGAGAGGGCCATGTCTAGGATAGCCCATTTGTTTGACCAATGTATATCCTCTCCCATAAGCCTTAGGAGAAGGAGAGAAGTTCTCATTGTGCATATACTTCTCCTCTTTGTAGATCCAACCTCTAACAACTACTTCTTCTTTCTCATCCTCGATAGGCACTGAAGACTCAAAAAATGTGTCAAACAAAGTCATGGCTAAAGAAGAAGGTCTCATCTCTTGAGAAGGCTTACCATAAGACCTAGGGGAAACATGCATCTTTGTAAAGGAGTTAAGTTGGTATCCCCCCATACCAAGGTCTATTGATTTGAACTTATCTTTGCACTGTGCTAGAGTTGCATTGAAATCCTCTGCTTCTCTATTGAGGGGAACATGGGTCCCTATCGAAATGGAGTTGACATATAAGGTTCTATCCCTAGGTATACAAACTTCTACTCCATTGTAGGGGAACTTAACACACTAGTGGTAGGTGGATGGAACTGCTTGCACCTCATGGATCCAGGCCTACCAAGCAAGATATTGTATGCTAGAGGACCAGCATCAAAAATTTTGAACAAAATGTCTCTCTCAATGGGGCCAATCCCGTTAGGAAGAACAACCAACCCCTTGGAACTCCTTTCTACCTCATCATAGGCTTTTATAGTGATCTTCTTTCTGGTATCGATCACTTCCTTAGAATACCCCAAAGTTTTTAACAGACTCAAAGAATAGATATTGAGCCCAACACCCCCATCTATCAACACACGCCTAACATAGGTTTTATGGATCATGACTTTGATGTGAAGGGCAAGATTATGTGGGTGGTTCAAGGCTTTGTCATCATCTTTTGAGAATGTAAGGTAGTGAGGACTGTTAATATGATTAACCATGCCTTGGAGTTGGTCAACATCTAAATTGTTGGGAACATTGGGTGTGCGCAAAGCATCCTCAAGGACCTATTTGTGTCTTGGGGACAACTCTAAAAGCTCCAAGATTGAAATTTGAGCTGGTGTTCTTTGTAACTGATCAACAAGGTTATAATTCAACTTGGGGTTGACAGCTGGTTTTATGGTGGCATTCTTGGATACCACTGGCTTTGGTTTATTGGGCTGACCTAAACTGGGCCCTCTAATGACAATAGGGCCTTGACTTCTTGCGATAGTATTAAGAGCCTAGGATGACATCCTAGAGTGAGGACCCCTCAGCACCACAATAGGTTCTTCATCAAAGATAGGGGAGAGTTTGTGTAGGAGTCATAACCATAGGGATCCTTGTTCCTTGTCATGTTGAAACTTTCATCCACAACTTCAAGCATGTTGACCACTGTTTTTGCAACTGTGTAGGTGTAGTTGATTGTAGCCTTGCCATCCTTGGTTTTAGAGGTTTCCCCCTTCTCATACTTAGGCAATGACTCTTTAAATTCTTTGTGATTAGAATTGGTGTTCAGACCATCCACCTTAAGCTTTCCGTTTTCAATGAGATCTTGGATAATGTACTTGAGTTTCCAAAAATTCTCAATGGTATGCCCAATGCCATTATGAAACTTGCAGAAAGCTTTCTCATCCCACCAATGTGGTTTCACATCAGGAATATGGTGCTTTACAGGATCTTGAGGATGTGCAAGATTGTTGGCAATAAGTGTTTTGAAAACATCCTCATAGGAATCACCAAGCTTTGAAATTTTTTGCCTCTCTTTCTTGGGCTTCTCTTGGTACCTTGGCCTACTCTCTTGTTGAGGAGGTGCATTGAGCTTCATAACTTGAATTGCACTAGACAAGTGAAGGACACCTTGATCCTTAGGTTGGGGAGAATCCACAACTCCGTCATTAACCACTTGCTTGTTTTTGTTCCAATGTGCATTCTTCCCTTTATCTTTGTTGGAATTATTATTGTTTTGACCATTTTTGTTATTGTTGCCATGTCTGGTCAAAATTCTTTGCTCTTTTAAGACATCCTCAATTCTATACTCGGTTTCGACCATGTTATCGAAGGAATTGAAGATCATCTTTCAAACCTCATACTGCATTTTAGGCACCAAGTTGCTGACAAGGATGTCAATTTTCTCATCTTCATGAATGTTCCTAAGATAACAAGAGTACTGTCACCTCCACCTTTGCAAGAATGAGACAAAGTGTTCTCCTTGGTTTTGCTTTAGGTTGCATAGGTCCAACATAGTGACAGATCTTGAAAGATTATATGCAAAGTGTTGAACAAATCTATGAACAAGCTCTTTGAAAGTATTGACGGGGGGAGTTATGTTGGTAAACCATTCCATTGCTTGCCCCTTAAAACTCCTTGGGAATAACCTCATCATATAGGAATCATCTTGGTGAAACTCAAAGCTCATAGTGTAAAATTCATGCACATGATCCTATGGATCACCACTACCATCATATTTGTCATATTGAGGGAGTTCAACCCTTCTGGGAAAATCCTTCATGCTCACACTCTTGTCGAAAGGATTAGGACAAATCAAGTCCAGTGAGAATGAACTCTTAGGTGCCAAAAGCTTCTCCATTATTTTCTTCATTTGTATGATTTCCTCTTCTTGTGATGGATTTTGTTTCTTGATTGTGTTATCCACATCAAAATTATAAGGGACTCTTGCACCCTTGTTGATTAGACTTTCAAGGAACTTATCTTTGTTTTGTTCCAAGTACTTTTCCACATATTGTTGGAAGAGTGGCTCTTGTTGCATTCTCATGAAGTCCTGATAATTAAGATCAAAGTCTGAGCTACTGCCCCCATGTTGAGAACTATGATGAGCACGCTGTGAAGGCTGCCTCGAGTGCCTAGGAGGTGTTTGTCTCCTATAGTGAGCATGTTGTGAAGTCCTTCTTCCTCTAGGACTAGGAGATCTTGAAGGGGTTCTTAAATGCCTTCTATTACATGGTGTTCTGGAAGGAGTGGAGGAAGGAGAGTTGGTGCCACTATTGGCACCCCTATTGTTAAATTGGGTATTAAGTTGTTGGTCTAAAAGCCCATCTTGCTCTTCTTGAGAGGTTTTCCTTTCCAATTCTAACAAAGCTTGTCTCTCCGCCTCAAGTTGTCTAAAATTTTCTTGCTTCGCAGCTTGCTCATCTAGAAAGGCTTTCTTCTCATGCTCAATCCTTTTAAGCCTTTCACTTGTATACCTTGAGATTTTTTGAAGTGGAGAGTTTGGTCTTGACTATTTGTACAAATCATTGGTATATATTGCATTAACATGAGCATCACCAGGTTCATTGTCTTGGTCTTTGTGTTGTGACCATTGTTCTGGATGAGCTCATCTCTCATGCCTTTCAGCTCTTTGATGTGCATCTAGATACCTAGTATTGATGGGGGGTGAACCAGGTTGAGCATTATGAGAGGAATTACCAAACAGAATGTTCTTTGTGTCTTTTGTAGAGGTCATCAAGGTTTTGATCCATAGCTTCCCTCTCTCGTCGAGTCATGGTATAACTCATATCCATACCTAAATGGGAAGATGCTAAGGGGGTCCTCAACTCAGTAGACTTGCTCCTAGGTGATTGGTCAAATATGGGTTCCTTTCCCTTATGCTTTTGACAAGTTTGGACTGGGGGTAATTGATTATAGACAACTTGAGGTCATTTCCCTTGACTCACTTGATACCTTGTCATAACTGACATGAAAGGAAAAGCACTCGGTGATAAGACAACCCTAAGATATGTTGGTATCAAACTAGGATAGTAAAAGTGTTCAATTGTCCAAAAGAGAGATGGTGAGATAGAAAATTGCAAAAGGTGTCAATCAACACTGCCACAGAGGTGCCCAATCAAAAGATAAGTATCCTAGCACATATGGATCAGGAAGATGATTTTAACCGAGTTATATCTGATTGAAATTGATTTTGGGTGGAAGTGAATTGGAAAAGAGACTACTAAGACTCTCCAAGTATGTTATCAAAGAATCCAAGGGTGTATCTACTCAACAAAGATGATTTCTAACTTACTGATTCCAAGCAAGGTTACTTGTAAAATCAAAGGTCACTAATTCAAGAGGTCAAAAATACAAGAATCCCAAGTGAAAATAGGTTTCCAATAGTAGGGTGAGTAGCTTGATCTGATCTGGATCAACTAAGGAGGACTGAAAATGACCAAAAATAGCTCACTATTTTGATAAACCAGGGTACAGGTTCATGCGAGGGAATGCAGTCCCGCATGAGGAAACACTAGGGGTCGCGCAAGGAAATAAAATCTCGTGCAAGAAAATACCAAGCTCATACAAGAATGTGTACAACCAGGCGATGAAATAGGATCAAGCCGCTTAATCAACAAGTTTGTAAACTTAGGAACTCAATTTTTTTTGTTTGTTTTAAAAGATTAACCAGGCATATTAATATATTTTCAGCATTTATCAAGCACATTGAACAACAACCATGGAGTTTCAGCAAGCAAACATCTTCAAACAATGAGCAAGGGACAAAGCAAGCTTGATCATGAACATGAATATTGACTTAGTATGCTATTCCTTAAAGATACTACTTATTTATGTTCTCCAAAATGTTTTTCCAATCACACACATAGTCCTATAAAGAAAAAATTCGCTGCACTATGATTTTTAATAATGGCTTGATTCTGCAACTTTTACAATTTCAAGAAGGTGAACTCCAATCCAGGCGCACCAGGGTTTTGACACATTCTGAGAACTTAATCAATCAGAGATGCTAAGGAGATCTGACATCCCATCAAGAAACTGTACCCATGGAGATTTCTTCCACAAGGACATTTGTATAGTGGTTGTCACTACCATGGAAAAAGTGGTTATTACCACTTGAGGTTCCATCAACATGGTTTACCCAATGAAGGGAATGTCCACTACGGTTAACCCTCTCTAAAAGGTGACTCACAACAAGGACCACATGGGGACTTGGCTTAGATCCAAGGGTCTGAGTTTTTGTTACTACTCAAAAAGGGAGTAGAGCATAATCCTCTATCCTTTTCCCTTCACCCAAACATAGAAGACAGATTCATTCCGACATGCTAAGACTAAAACTATCTTGCCAAGATTTGTAATGTCAATAACTCATGATCTATCAACCTCTCCGGAGAGAGAATGCATCAATAAAAATTCAAAGACTACAAATCTAGTAGAACACAAAGACAGTTCTAGTAACCTCCCTACCTACAAGGGTTCTCTCGTTGAGAAGAGTTTTGTTGGAAACCCACTCTCTCAAGAACCATGAATAGTGTTAATAGGGCCTACTTATCTATGTGGAACACTTATGCAAGAAATGAATCTATATTCTTTTTAAAATCCAAAATCAAAATGTGGTTTATGAAAGGGATAAATCACTCAAGCCAAACACACAAAAGATTAATTTTATGCCCAAAACCAAGTGTTATAGAGATCAATAGATTACCTTGGGTTCCAAGAAATGCGAGGTCACTGACGTGCCATCTTAGAGAATCAGAATCTGGAACAATCTCATCAATCTAGAAAGGTCAGAAAATAAGAAACAACAAGTAAAACTAGCAACTCTGGAATTCTAGGTCTCTGCTATCGTGGAATTTTGCACGAGATAGTACCTAGGGTCACGCGAGAAACTACCAAACCATGCATGAGAAAGCACAAGCCTATGCGAGAATGTACGAAGGCTTGTGTGAGAAATTACAAGAGCTCACGCGAGAAAGAACATAGGCCCATGCAAGAAAACCCCTTTGTCGCGCAAAAATGCTAGTACCAACAAAACTTTGCGCAATATAGTTAGAAAATTCGCACAAGATTATGTAACAGTGATGCATGGAAGTATAGATAGAAAATTAAAAAATCACAGTTTTGATAGAAAAAGTGCTAATTTTTTTTTAAAAAAAAAAAATGTCCCACAGAGAATACCAAATTTGAAAAAAAAACTTGAAACCCTTAACCTCAAAAACTACTTCAAAAACACCAGAATAGGCATCAATAGGGAAGTTTTGATAGAGAAATGATAGAAGATTGATAGAATAGAAGGGAAACCCATTTCAGGGCCCCACGGTGGGTGCCAAAAATGTGTGCTAGAAAGTAGTCACACTTCTGTGAATCATTACATCCAAGAACACTCAACAATGAGGTCTCAAATAGCGATTCACAACTCTCTATTCATGGAGTGCAGGGGTTGTATATGAGGCCCTCAAATCGACCTTGTTAAACCCATGCAAGTACACCAAGAAATGAGAGATTCAAGGATGAGAAGCAAGAGTGCTAATTTCCATTGATCATCAAGTTATTGCATGTTAAATGAAACTATTCTAAATGATAACAATGCAAAGAAATAAACTATGCTATTGAAATGCAAGTTTTACTCTCCTTTACTAATTAACTATGTGAAGATTAAGCTAAAACAATGAAGGAAATTAAGCTAAGATGCTATGAAGGTTAAGCTAATGTAGATATGAAAGCTAGAATGTAATAATCTTCAAAACTCTAAAATATTGCCAAGAAAACCTGCAGCATAACAACAATATGAAAATTCGGGATCCGAAATGAGAAGGAGAGGGCTCCTTATATAAGAAAATGTGGAAGAGAATGCATCTCCAAGAGCAATGTGGGATAAATCGAAAAAGAGGAAACAAAGCTCATTTTTTTAAAAAGTGTGGAGAGAAAAGGAATTTTCTTTATTTTGTTTCCCTTTTTCATCACAAAAGAGCTTTAAGAGGATTATTTATTTATTTATTTAAAAGAATGATTCTCTTTTAATTAAATAAGATAACATTATATATTTAAAAGGGAGATATTATTTAAACAAGATAAAATCATTTAATTAAAAGGGATTTTAATTAAATAAAATTATTTTATTTAAAAGATATTTCTTTCAATTAAATAAGGCTATTTTATTTATTTAAGAGAGAATATTTCTTTTAATTAAATAAATTGATCAAACCTTAGGAAATATTGAAATGATTGAACTAATTAGGATTGATCAAAGGAATTGATTTGAATTTTGCAAAGTATTGATTCAGGAATTTGATAATTTAATAAATGGGGCCCAAAGTCTATGCGACCATTTTAGGGTGTATACACTGGGGTGTACTGAGATGCTTGATTATGTTGAGGTATCAGGATATACTAAGATGCTAGATTTGGAATGTATAGAGATG
>BSBK01001701.1:750000-782500 GCA_027943335.1 Chamaecyparis obtusa
TCTGCTGAAAAGCTTATGACAAGGGGGTAAGGAATACAAATAAGTGATATAAAAATATCTTTGATTTAAAGCTAATATCTTAGAAGTGAGATCATGCGGAGAGGCTACACATAACCAAGAATTATGCATTGGGCTAAATGTTGCACAAACCAGAGACTTATAACATATAGCTAGATTTGTATTTAGGAAGAGAAATCAAAATCGGGCCTTTGCCGTGAGGGGGCATTCTTGGATATGCAATATCTCTAGAATATTAAAATGAGAAGAATATGTATCAGCCCAAATAAACTTAACTTGTGAAGATACCCGATTTAAATATGCCAGTACATTTCAAAAGTTGATTCATAATAGCTAAGAGCATAAATCATATTCAGGCAAAGGGAAGTCGAAACTCAAAAATGTGATTTCTACAGTGCTATAATACTATTGTTAGCACCATAAGATATACTAAGATACACAAATATCTGGATTTATCCATATCTAGTTATAACCGATTTATCATAAATTTCAAATTCTATTTTGATATGCCTTAATCAGTCCCCTGGCTTTGAGAAGTGCCATAAAAAGAGATTACTAAATAAGGAATAAATTTTCATTCTCAAGGGCATTTGAAAATAAGAAACACTTTGTTGCTTATGAAACAAGACATAAATGTTACAGCACATTTCTTAAGGAAATAACATTGCTGAGTTCTAAGATTTGTTCCATACAAAAACTTGACATTATGGCATCTCTGTAAGATTTAAAGTCACCTAAAATATGAGGGAACTTCCTAAAACCAATCATGCTTCCTACATCATTCCCAATATTGTGTCTTTGGGCACTCTAAATCAGAGAGACATTTCTTTCTTTTCTTATGTTGCTCCCCTTCATCCATCCATAATTCTGCTCAGCTATCTGACACAAGGCTGAGGATATTCATATTACTTTCCTTCCTCCAGCCATAGATCTATTAAGTTTTTAGTCTCTATTTTCAAAAGGCCATCTATGTCTGTATAGCCAACCTCATCAAGATTCCAGTACTTAAAGAACCAATCCCCCAACACTGGTTTCCGGATATGGAGGAAGTCTAACAGAAAATAGATATTTCTATTGATAATGGCTTCCCTATCTTTGAAGGTTTACATGTCTTTAGTTACTATGATAGGTAGAGAGGGAATGTTACTTCCTTTGTTTGGATCCATCTCATAAAATCTAGGTCTAATGATTGTTAGATCCTCTCTGATGTTTTGAAGGACTTTTTCCAAATTTCTAAGGAATCTGTGCTTAAATATTCTTAAACAAAGACTCCTTGTCTCTGATTTTGGACAACCCTAGAAAGAGATAATCACTACAAACATGGAGGTAATGCTAGATGGAACTCTATATTTGTCCTCTTTATTAAGGAATTCAAGGCCTAGGATGTGAAGGATGGATCTAACTATGAGGACATGCTTGTCTATTAAAACTTCCTTAATATGCTTCGATTTTAACCTTCCATCCAAAGCCATCTAGTTCCTCTTATAGGTGAGCTTGATTGGGGTATCCATACTTCTCTAGGGTAAGGGGACTTCAAAAGTAAGATAAGAATTATAGAGGGCCCTAATCGAGAACTCATAAGTGTTGTGAATAATATAGCTCTGGTATCCTAGCTTTTGGGATTCTCAACATGTTTGGGTTATTTATATGATATTGATCTTTTAATTGCTTCCGCTTGGGGAGGTGAAGAGTTTTCTTGTTTTAATTCTTATTGTTACATATTTATAATTTTTCGGTTGTAGGAAGTCAAGCGGGGCTAGGTGCAGACATGTATAAGGGCTCTCTAAATAACAGGGGAAATATTACTAGCTAATGTCTTTTAGACTATAATACTTGAAAGAATTATGCTTAAGAAAAAAATAAACAAAAATATATCTTTCATGACCTATTCTAATTTTAGAGATATATATTTGTCGTACTATCATACCAGCTCTTAGTATGGAGGCCTTGCCATATAAACAATTAGGAATTTACATCAAATTTTAACATAGTACTTTATATCCACATATTTGAATACATAGTTTACGGAAGAGTCTGAAACTTATAAACTATATCAACATAGTTTACAAGAGAGTCTGAAGCTTATATACCTTAGTAAGACTATCATAGGCTATCTAGCTAAAAGGATTAAAAATATTCTACAAAAAGAGACTTTGGGTACCACTGGTCTTTAGGCTCCATTTTTCTGGATCACCATGTAGTTCCAAATATTCACATTCTTCTTCATCACGACAATGCACTCAACTTCTGCTGCCACCTTTCATGAATGTCGAGTACACCTGTTGACCTTCAGAGCCATAATGTGCAAGTTTGTTGGATCAACTTGATCAATGTCCCGTGGGATATTGAAGCCCTCATTCCTCCAGTAGTTGAGGAGCCACTCCAGGTCCACCTCCTTGGTAAGAATCTCATTAAAGAGAAAATCCAAGTTCCTAAGCATTTCCGGCCAGTGGGTGTCGAACCTTCCTTCATTTTTGAAGGTCAACATGGGTATGCGTTGTGATTGAGGGATTTCCTCAAGCTTGGGTATCTTTGTTTTCATCTTTATTTCTGGGTATGGTATTGTTAGTTGGTTGTCGACACAGTACACCATGTTTTCCAAACCACCAAGAAGGTCTTTGACAAAGATATCCCTCACTACCTAAATGATATCTTCTTTTGTCTTGCCTATGAATATTGAGATATTTATGAACTGCCCTATGATCGCACCATTGGTTCTGAAGGTATATTCATTATCAAAATATTGATCATCCATGGCTCTCTCTATTGCCCTTCTAGACAAGTCTAGCAGGGGATTAAGGACCTGGTTCCATCTCTCATGCATATGGGTCCTCTAAACACCATTGCCCTATTTCCTTTAGTTGAGAAAGTAAGCAATCTTGATTCCATAGCTTAGCAAAATCTTGGGTTTAGGGAAATTCAGTGCGGGAGATATGTTTGTGTCGAGCTATGAGCTATTATAAAGAGGATTGCGTGTGAAGGTAGTGCATGAAGTCATTTCAATAATTACCTTGATATCCACCTTTTCATCATCAGATTTTATATTTGCATCATCTCGATATTTATAGTTGTTGCTCAATTTCCTAAGGCCTATCATGACACAAAACTTCCCTAAATGTGAAGTGACTATATTAACTAAGCACCGAGTACTTGATCTCTACAGGAAGTAATGGTTCTTAAAACATTATAATTGTATCCTTGAGGTTTTCATAATTAAGACTTCATTTCAACAAATAATAATGATAATTATTAAAGTTAAAGCTCCCCTCTATCTCGAGAACCTGAACTATCTATTAAAAGGGTGATTATGGATTTAATTTGTTAATATTCATTAGGAGTATATATTATTACTGTAGGATTGGAGTATAATATTATTGAGGACTAACGGTTGTGAAATGGGCCAGCTTAATAAATATTAATTATATATCATGTGCTAGCAAAGAGGGGAGACTGAGGGGAGGTTATAGCTTAACTAAGCCCAGTTGATACGAAGTGAGCTATGCATACTAATAGGAAGCAGGGAGAGGAATCATATTCAGTATGAATGACCTTGTATTAAATAGAGTAAAGAAACTAGGCTTATCTGACCCTAAGAGGCCTAAGACCAGTTTTAAGCCCTTAAGGGCTTCAAATCCCATGCGCTGGGAAAGGAAAGAAGATAGGTTCTGCGACTATAGAGAACTACTTAGATACTAGATACCGAGGGTTGTTAAGTATAGTATGAGAAAGACAAGGCATAATCCTGACTCAGGGCACCTAAGCTGAAGGGAAAAAAGGAGAAAAATATAAGGGACTAGTAAACCTTACTACCAGGACAAAGCCTACATAAGTCCTATCCTAAGACGACAATAAATTGGGATAAAGCTAGACTATCTTGGAGCCTATCTGCAAATATATCTGGGTGAGGATGTGTAACCTAGTTATAAAGCTTGCGAAAGTAGGATCAATAAAAAATGGTGATCCTCTGCAAACAGTAAGGATTGAACTTGTGAAGCTATCTTACTAACTCATGATTGATGAGTGGTTAGGCTGATTTAGTTTCAATAGAGCTCATAATTTTAATGTGATTATAGTCATCTTATGTTTAAGCATTATTTCAATAGGGTTCATAATTTTGATGTGATTAATGTGATTTTAATTGTGCCATTGTTTAAGCATTTATTCACGTTATGAGGTTTTAAAGTGAAATTTTAGTAACCTCCAATTCTAGGTTATTCTGATAGGCATACTTAATACTACATATAGTTAAGATAGGTTGAACTATTGAGGCTGAATTAATAATTATAGTTAATTTTTAGTGGTGTTTAAATAGGATTATAAGGGGAGAATAATAATCTTAAAAATTGAAGTACTTCCTATCAGAACAAATCAATTTTAATAGATCTATATTTTTTCATATATTTTTCTACAAAATTAAAATCACAGCGAATAGACCCCCTTTAGAATTTCAAGTCCTTTCCAAAAATGTAAAATTTTCAAAGAAATACGCTGATTTGTGCCCAGAATTGATTTTTTATGAAATATCATAAAAAATTACAAACAAAATAAATTTTTTTTGAATTTTGGAATGTAGCCTCCTTATATTAGTGCAAACCTAACAAAAAAAATCATAAAAAAATTCTAAGCGGTTTGAAATATATGACCAAATTTCATGTCAAGTTCACCATTTGTAATCAGGTATAATAGGATCAAAGAAACCTGCAATAACATAGAAAATCTCAGCCACAAAGAGATTGTTAGAGAAATTAGTATTTCCAATATCGAAAGAGGAAAGGAAACAAGATAATTTTATACTTAAATCAAGATATTGAAATCGAATAACATAAAAGCATATGCAGACCCATAATTTCTCCTTTGTTGTTCTCCTTCTTATGCAATGTGGGCTCTCAAAATTGAGCTCAAGATTATGCCAACATAAGAATTCAAAGAAATTGTGGTTACTGAAAAATGAGAAAAGGCTCTCTATTTATAAGATTTTAGGGGTTTTAACCAAGAATCCATGATTGAAGGGCTGATTGACTATGACTGAGGAGTTAAAATTAAAGTGAGTAGGAGTTCAACTCTACTTGATTTCCATGATTGGGGGATTGATTGATCTGTTAGCAAATAGACTGGATATATGACTTGAATGGACTGGTGAGATAACAAAATAGACTAGTGAGTTAACTAATTATATGGAGTCAACTAGTTGCATGGAGGAGTCAACTGATTGAATATATTATAAGATTGAATTGATGGAAGACTTAACTGATTGTCGAGGAAGGAATCGATAATGTGGATTGAATAGTTAGGAGAGGGAATTGTGGAGTGAAGAGTTGTAATTGAAATGCTAACTCAAAGTGAGTGCGAGTTAGGAGGATAATTATGAATAAATAAATAAAATATTATTTATTTGCACATGTAGAAATATTTTATAAATAAATAATTACTTATTTATTTATAAGAGGAATTTTTTTTTTATAAGTAATTGGCCGAAGCCTTTTATTAAATTTTAAAAATATTTTTACACCTTTGTTCAATGTAGGGACCGAAGGAAAAGAACGGGGGAAAGAAAAACCTCTGGTACCACCTAGGACTTTAGAAGTCCTATTCATAAACAATTATATATCCCGCTAATATCTGCGGGCTAGAATAAAAAGAGGGACAAGACCCTCATATTCAAACATATATCTTTGAGATACTCTACAATCTTACATTCATCTCTGTAGGGATATAAATTTACAATTGAATACATAAGTTACATGGATGCTAGAATAAAAGCCATTATTTTTTATTTCTTCATTGTATTCTCCTCCAACTTGACTCTTAAGTAGATCCCTTTGATTGGCTTTTCCTTTATATTTCTACAACTACCCCCATTATACTAGATGGACCTTCAAGTTCCTCCATACATAAAGAAGTCGTCTGGATTCTAACTACTTAAAATAGTGGTTAGCTTACCCAAAATCCTGCAAAACTAGGGTCAGTGGAATTTGGTCTCTAAGTTTACACTATGAGATCCATAGAGCCCAGTTTACTTAGCAAAAAATACAAGTTCTAACCATAAGTAATCAGAGAGATTGAATCAAATGTCTCTTCTAAAACTATGAATTTTCTACCTTACTACATAGTTGTAGTAATCAAAGAGGAACTAAGAAAGGTCATGAAAACCATCTTGTGAAGCAAGACATAACTCTTTCATACCTACCATACTTGAGATTATCAGAAAACACTTACTAAAGTAAAACTAGAATCAAGTAGCCCTTTTCCTTTTTAAAATCATACTTGGATCGCAAATAGAGTCTCTCATCAACATTATGAGAGGAATTACTAGTTGTAATTAAATAAATATAATTTATTTAATCATGAGAGGGGAATAATTAGTTTAATTAAATAAATATCATTTATTTAACCATGAGATAGATTTTGATTCAATTATTACATAAATGCAATAATTAGGAGGGAACATTAATTAAATTTGGCTATTTAATTCATTATAATAAGGTAGGGTATAATTAAATAATGTTATTTATTTAATTATATTATAGATGGATAGATGATGAAATATTCATTGGACGATTAATAATTAAGGTAGTTAATTAAAATCACTTAATTATAGAATTAAGGAGAAATGATGATTTTGATTTTTAGAATATTGTAGAATGATACAATTAATTAAATAATAAATATTATTTAATAGTTTAAGAGGAATGTTAGTGAAATTGTTGCTTGCAGGCATGGGACATTTTTAGTTGTCTACACACATTAGTTCCAATATTCAAGTGGAGAATTTACCCAAGTCACTTTGACACATGTGGATCTAAATTATTAAATTATTTTTTTTGCTTCTCCAACATATACGTCCATGACTTTTAAAGATTGGCCAGATCTTAAACTCGAAGACTCTGAGAGATTGGCGAATAAATAGGAGATATATTTCACAATCATTTGCATCTACATTTTAGCTCTACAACATTGTGGTTGGTTTCTCTTTAAGATATTGAATGGAAATATATGACAAAATTATAACATAATGTGTGACACATAGTGAACTTCCAACAAATTAACGAGGATTTATATGGTTACATCCATGACTGGTTTATTCCTTGTAAACTTTAGGACTTTGGTACGAAGTTATCAAATAATTACAAATAAGTTATAGGTGGTTCTAAAATCACAGTGACATGCATTCGTACACCTTGACATTTAAACATATTGTAATGGTCAAATGGAATACTATTACTTCATAATAATAATACCTACAACGGGATTGTGATTTACTCTTGCTTAATAATTTATTTATAAAAATAGTATCCCCATTATTTTACTGAGATCAATTATACTAATCTTTGAATAGAAATCGAACAATGAAAAAAAATCTATGCAACAAATATGCATGAAGATTGTTATAATACTTGATTATATTATTCAGAGAAAACACTACATAAAAAAATAGATATGATTATACATTGAAGAATGGGCTTATATAAGATTCAATCAAAATATAACAATATTATTACGAAAGACTTACAAACACAAGAACTAATTCCTATTATAGTTAAAATTAGTATTCCATCTTATCAAGAGGGATCTATCTATTGTTGGGAGGGTATGTATATTGTAGGATGTATATTAGTAGTGGGATCTTAGTTCCAAGTGCAAGGAAAATAACTATTGTCATGACCACAATTGAGCTGCCTTGCAAAACCCATGAAGGCCTTATTTTTTAGGATGTCATCATTATCTCCAGCCTATCCTCTATATCTAATACAATGTATGATGTTAAGTATAATAAGGTTGATAATTTGTGGCACAATAAACCCTAACATAAATATTTTTTAATACTCTAATCTTTCTTAGTTAAGATGCAAGTGTATCTACTCACAACTAAGTCTATAACTAAGGATGCAAACTCTCTCCATATCATCAAATATTGAACTCATATATCTTATAATATGACTATTGGAGGTTACCCCCTCAAAGTTATCTCATCTATTTTTTATTTTTACAAATATTTCCAAGAAATATCATATCATAGAATTCCCTACAATGAATTATGATTCTCTTTTTAAATGTAAAGTGAGTGTGAAAGCCATGAATAAATGACACTTTTTATTTGACAGATGACAAAATATTCCTCTATTGAAATGGAATGGGTACAAAAATTGTAATAAGAAGTCTTTTCTAACAAATCAAAAAAACCAATCAATAATTCTTGTTGTGGTAGAAGGTTGTTCTCCTACTAAAGGCATGTGGAAAATCTTCCACATCTTGGTGACAAGGAAAATTCTCTTCACATATTGTTTTTTTCAAACAAAATGTATGTATACCTCTTTTAAAGGCCATTAACATGTCAAAACCTTTTCTAGGTCTTAAATGTGTGGGCCACACATCTTGCATCCAAAACTACCTCAATTTTCTTGATAAAACATCACATCTAATTCTAACTTCTGTAACTTATCCAAATTGGCATTATGTATAACTAAATCTACTTCATTCCCTACAAAAGGCATGTGGAAAATCTTCCACATCTTGGTGACAAGGAAAATTCTCTTCACATATTGTTTTTTTCAAACAAAATGTATGTATACCTCTTTTAAAGGCCATTAACATGTCAAAACCTTTTCTAGGTCTTAAATGTGTGGGCCACACATCTTGCATCCAAAACTACCTCAATTTTCTTGATAAAACATCACATCTAATTCTAACTTCTGTAACTTATCCAAATTGGCATTATGTATAACTAAATCTACTTCATTCCCTACAAAAGGCATGTGGAAAATCTTCCACATCTTGGTGACAAGGAAAATTCTCTTCACATATTGTTTTTTTCAAACAAAATGTATGTATACCTCTTTTAAAGGCCATTAACATGTCAAAACCTTTTCTAGGTCTTAAATGTGTGGGCCACACATCTTGCATCCAAAACTACCTCAATTTTCTTGATAAAACATCATATCTAATTCTAACTTCTGTAACTTATCCAAATTGGCATTATGTATAACTAAATCTACTTCATTCCCTACAAATATGGATGTACATAAAGTAAGCAAAATATTATTGAAGTCTATTTTCCAGCCATCTAATCTCTTTTTTTCACCATTATCATCCAAAATCATGGGCACCAAAAATTCTCAAAAGTATTTAATTTCTCATTTAAATGTACATCTAACCTAATGTAGAAACCATTGTCTATGCAACACCCAAAGTTTATCATTCACTGTAATTATTAATTAATTAAAAATGTCACACCCATTGTATTTTAATTTTTAATTAATTAATTTTATTATTTTAATCAATTAATAATTAAAATGTTGCATATATGTTGCCACTGTAGAACACAAAGATATCATTTAATAGTCGCATAATCCAATATATGCTTGATAGATTAACAAGGGCACATGGATTGAAATTTTCATGACCAAATATATCCCTAATCATTGATGAATATGGTGACCAAGTTCTTGGGATATCTTTCAAAATTACTTCATTATTTGTATGGCTAATGAATGCCTTTCTCAAGTTATTGTAATTTACCTATGGATTTTCCAACTTCTACAAAATTTAGGATAGCCTATGACCCAACAAATTGTTAATTAATTTAACTTTTTCTTTATTTCCTTTGCCACCATTTTATCTACCTCCTTAATTCGCTTGATTTGTTCCTTCAACTTTACAATCCTTAGTGTGAAAGTATCTTTGTCTTATTGAAGCATATCACTTGAGCTAGTCTAAGGATTTGCAAGATCTGATTTTATACTTCAAGGAGTGGGAATTGGTGGTTTAAATGCACTTGTTATTCCATATTGAGTAAATAAAACATGTAGGTGTTATAGTGCCTAGAAACCCTAACTTTTAATTCTTAACTTAAAAATGTCACCAAAACTCTACTTTGATATGTAGATGTTATTTTGATATCTTAAGAATGATTCTATAAATCATTGCAGATAAGAAACCCTTAAAGGAGAAATATAAATATGTCATTTTTTTGTTATTAGTGTTCATATGAGAAAAATAATAGTCTCATTTGAGTTGTTGATAAGTTTAGACTTGGTTTTTCAATATGCTAAGAGAGCCTAGATCAATGACTAACACACATTGAGTCTTCAATGCAAGAATGTTTGGAAAATTTATTCATAATTGTACGAAGCATAAACATTTGTAATAGTGCATTGAAACTTATCCCAACCTAGGAAAAATATAGACAATCTACATCATTTTTCCTTGGTTTTCATTAAAGGTAGGGGAAGCATACTAGTAGTGGTCATAGCTAACTCTGCACACTCATATATCCTAAATGGTATATCAGATTCAATAGCCTTTGTTGTTGTCTTTGTATGGACTTAATTGCTTATAACTATTGTTATTGATTTTGGGTATTAGTGATGCATGTTATGAGATTTTTTATGTGCAAAAGGGTCAAAGATTGGTCATTTCAAAGTGTCACTCGATACCTACTTGAAGATGTTCCAATAACTATCCACTCAAAATTGCCAATACTTTTGGACAAATGTCCTAGTAGTGGTGCAAAAATGGGCCAAAAAAGCCAAAAAATGATTGGTTATTGATACATGTAAAAATGATTAACTATCAATACACATGAATGGTTATTAAAGTGCAATTTACTGCTGGTGCTCTTCCTCTATGTGTCATAATAGCACCATTGTTACATTAACAAATAAATGTGCAAGAAAAGTTGTGTTGTGATGGAATAGTGCATGAACATGTGGGTCAATGGTCTATAATAACATCATGATAATTGAAAATGATATTATAGCTAATGTAGAGAGGACATGTCATCTCATGAAAAGTTGTGGAGGCTATGTATTATTTTAGCACACCCACACAAACTTGAAAATGAAACATTTATGTAAAGTTGTGTTATGAGGAGATGGTGCACTCTAAGGAGAGGTTGAAACCTATCACAAGGTCATTTTCTTATTTTTATTTAATGACATGTCCAAAACATAATTCTGTCTAGCCTTTGGATGACATGTGTCATCCGAGCATATAGGTGCAAGCTTGTCTTGAAGAAGTCTTAAAATTTGCATTGGAAATGAGAAAGTGTGTTGTAATAAGAGGACACTTCTCAACATAGTACATCAATCCAACTCATGTTCCAATTTTTTTGAAAGTTTGCATTGCAAGTAGTGAGTATGCCATTATCAATAATAGGTATTTGCATACGAGTGGGGACACTAATTGGATGCCCACTTACAAGTGGGCAAGCATGTACTCAGGATATTATTAGAAATATAGAGTGATCTATATTATGAAGCATGACTCAATACAACTATGAAGCCCTTGACATTAAAATATTTCTCAATGCAAAGATTACATTCTCAACTAATCACTGACAAAATAGAATGTTAGGAAAAATGAACATAGACCAAATGCTTAAGGCTTTATGGGTTTTTGTATACCTTAACTATTTTCACATTGAGTCGCATGATAAAGTTGCAAGATATATAATATGGTTCATGACCCATTTTCTTACTACTTGTTATGAATCAACTAGAGAAATAAAATATTTCAAATTCCATGCTATGATAGTGCATTTAAACACTATATCTGACTTCTTTAAATCATCTAGGAAATATGAGCATAAAGGAGAAACAAATAAATAATTACAAAAAGGATGATAAATGATTACATTGAAATTGCATGAGCATCATAGGAGTGTATATTTGTAGTTGTGTGCTATCTTCTATCATTTTCATTATCATTGAATTATCCCACATATGGGTTTGAATTATACCTTAGATGTGATAATGTTTGTGTAATTGTAAATCGTTCCAAGTTGATCATCTAAAAAGTTTAAATTTCTAAGTATAGTTATAAATCATGTAGTGACATCTATGTTTTCCTTTTCAAACTAAGTGTTAAAGATCTTTATTATTTTAATTTATTTTGACATTTTTTCTCAATGAAATTGGCCTTAGAGGCCATACCCCTAAATTGAATGAAAAATGCAATATTAAAGAACTACATTAGATCTACAAATAAGCAGGCATTATATTGAACAAATGGATTCCAAAAATGATCTCATCCACTTAATTATGTTTTGAAGTAATAACACCTATTTTGGATCAAGGTGACTAGTTCTTCTTGTGGCAAGACCTAACCTTTTAGAAGGAATCTTTATTTTTCTTTTGTACCACATTCCATGATTCACTGTCTCCTCTCTCATTAAGAGTATCTGAGGAAAGATAATATAATATTAGTTTATTCACTAATGTTGTATGCTCTTTGACATGATCACCCCATAAAACCCATTGTTTAGTGTTATTATCGTTAATTTATACATGACCTAAGAGGTATCCTATTGATTAAACTTATGTTAGTTGTGTATGTTTGTGACCATAGTAGACCTAGAAAAATACTCATACACCTCCAACAAAATGTCAATAGAGTAGTGATGTGGAAAGGCCCATTTCAATCACAAGGCTTAATAGTAAAATAAAAAATTGAAGCTAGGATATTATCCAACAAAGTGACATATGTTAAAGCATATTGAACAATGAAAATGAAAACCATCGTAATCCAAGGGTTGAGACCAATAATGAATAAGTATTTCTACCAGAAAGTATTTCAAGGTGTATAGATCCATCAATATGAAAGAAAGGTTTATGTGTGTGAGATTAGATGAGACATTTTATATGACCAAAATATTACCCATCAAGTGTTCAATTGCTTTAGAGTGTGATTCATCCTATACTTGAACAAAGAGATTTAGAAGATGCACTAAACTAGGATGATAGTATATGATTCAATAATAGAATTGAAAATTGGTATGCCATGATTTTAATTAGAGTATATGTTGTCCCTATGACAAAATGTTTTAGAGGATAGTGTTTTGGTCCTACATACAATTAAAGTTATAGTAAAAAAACTATGGGAACACCGCTAGAGTTTGATGTCACGTTTCATAATTAGCTAGAAAGAATTAGTGATCTACCTCTATAAATATAAAGGACATGTATAAATATAATTTTTGGTGTAATTAAATATTCCTAATTACACTTTACTTAAGATTACTTAGGATAATGCATTTCATAGTAGTTTGAATGCGAGACACCTAGGAGCTTGCACCTATATTTGCACATAGTATAGGATAAATTCCACTTTAGATGGTAATAGTTGTTAGCACATTCCACTTCATGTGTGAGATCCACCTTTAGTACACATATCACATTAGCATCCTCCACATGTTGCACATACTTCATTTCATAATTGAGGATGATCCACATTGGGCAGACATGTGATTCCACCTTGTGTGAATGATAACTTATCTACTCCTTATCATAGGCTCCTACTGTCTTTCCTATATAAGCATGCCTATTATGTACATTATCAATAATATCATTCTTGCATCTTAATGTAATTATATTTCCATTCTCTTGTAGAAGTTATCTTGGTCTTTCATTTGATTCAGGGGGCTTTGCAGAGTCACCGAAAACTCTGACATGGTATTAGAGCTCTCAAGGTGTATTCAGAATCCTTCTCAAGAGTATAAAATTTGGATTCATTCAATTGTGGGTGGAAAATAAGGTTATCTAGGCATCACCATTGTGTAGTTTATATGGAGATAATTTTAGTACAATTTGGGGTTTTACATTTTATGGTTTTCTATTGCAGGTCAAATTTGGATCTTATTGGTGCAAATCAGAGGTTGGCATCATATCAAGGAGGTTTATAAACCCCTAAATTAACTTTTGTTTCATCCAAATCAGACACCAAAGGCAAAATCTACATTATGCAGACAATCTTCAAACAATGATATCTTAATCATCTGGACTCCCTTTTTCAATATTATTTTATTATTATTGAGGGTATAATTTCGTTCTCTACATAATGGTGTAGGTGACTTCTAATCTCTATTCCTTTTTTTTTGAATCGCTAATCCCATTTTTTGCAACTTCGAAGCCTCGTTATTGCTCATACAAAATCCTTTTCAAGTACAATTTTTTTAAGTGCATCATTTTTTTCTATATTTTATAGTGGTACTATAAGATTATAGTGATTGTGATAAAAAATTAATTTTTAAAATTTGTCTTAGTTTTGCAATTATAATGCATAGAGCTTAGTTTGGTCTTTTTCATAGTTATCTAAGTTTATTATAGCTTGATTGTGACTTGTAATCAATTGTTGATCTCAATTTGTAATTTGAGAAGTGTATCATTGATGTCATAATGGAACATGGAACAAATATTTCTATAATAATTTTGACTAAAGATAATTATGAGTCATGGGGAAAAGGAATCATCACACATTGTAGATGTATTAATCTCTTGCCTTATCTTTATTGATGCATTCCTAAGCCAAAGGAAATAGTTTGGGATGATAAGAATGGTCATATCAGAGGATTTCTTGGTTTGAGTCTTAATTTAGATTTACGTCTTGTATTCTACTCCAAGAGAAATGGTATTTATTTCCCACACATAGTTTGGGCCATTATTTGAGAGAATTTTAGAGATCCACATGTTCCTCCATTCTCATATGATCATATTGCAGATTGTCTCATTCCACTTGATGATGTAGATAACATTCCATGTAATGATGAAATATTAGATATGATTGAATAATGCATTACTTAAGAGTAAGGATGATCTAGTGACTTCACTTGCAACTCCTACTCTAGATGAGATCACACATTCATCTCTTGCTGGTGATTCTAGTGATTCGTTGCAAGAGATATATATTTTTGTTTTAGATTGGGATTCCTGTTTGCTAGATATTGGTTCATTATTTGTGGAGTCTCACATTTTAGATTTGGGAGACACATTTGAGGGGGTTTATCTTCTCTTTGATGATAGTTTCATCATAGTTGGAGGACATTATTTAGTGTCTTTGAAGATTAACATTCATGAGCCTATTTCTTCACTTGTTATGTCACATTAATTGGTTTAGGTTGATCATGCTTACATGATGAATTATTCAAGCTTTGATAATCCTTATCAGTGTTTAGAGACATCTATTCTATTTGATGATAGTCATGAAAATAGTGTTTTCACTTCATATTTGTCTTTGTATCTTGTTCACAATAAATTTCCATTGGTTCCTTGTTTACCATCTTCTATTTTGATTAGGTATGTTCCTAATTAGCTCATGGCATCTTCATCATCTAGGGAAATGGAAACACATGATAAGATTTCAAAGACATCTTCATCATACTTTTTTTGGATTGTACTTCCTAATTCCCATCTAGAATAGGAAGCGTTCCTACATTTGTAGTTGGTTTATCTTCTTCCCAGGGGGATAAATGTTGTTTATAGACATTGGACTATGTTTTGTCTTCAAACACTCACCATTTTTGCAATACATTATCCATTGTGGGGGAGCCCAATTGTCTCCATAAGAAGGGATATTTAATTGTATATACATGATGTATATGGTACTTGGGAGATCTTGAGTCACCCATCCATGCATCTTATGTGATATCATCTCTCTTTTTGGAGGGGATTTTTGTCTTGTGAGGTTTTCTCCCTTTCTTCTCTTTTTTAGATATTTATTGCATTGCATTTGCATATTTACATGGGTACCTAACATGGCCTAGTATCTAGGACCCATCATCCATTGTGAGTTTAAGTGCATTACTCTTAGTTGCACTTAAGGAGGGGTGTTGATGTAATTAACTATTCTTAATTATAATTTACTTAAAGTTACTTAGGATAAAGCCTTGCATAGTAGTTTAGATGTGATACACCTAGGAGTTTGCAATTATATTTGCACATGTTATCCATTAGGTTTACATGTTTATAGATGCTAAGTCAAAAAATGACTTAGTTCATTAGAGCTTTCTCTCATCTTTCTAACCTTGTAATTTATTTCATATTTTTAGTATGGTAAGGTTTTCACCTTTAATTTATTTTAATAGTATCTTTATGTTTTGTAAACTACTTACATGTGGTATTTTTGGCTTATATATATATATATATATATATATATATATATATATATAATTAGTCGAAGCTAAAAAATATAGAATTGCAAGTGTTAGATAATGCTTACCATGGTCGCCTTTTGTTTGATCTTACTTGTATCAACCTGCATCATTTCTTACATTTCCAATCAGCATGTTGAATGAAGCTTTACAAAAAATACATATATCAAATATCTTCTTCCTTAATGAATGAATCATGTCATACTATTTCTATTAGTTAACCTTATTTTAAAATCAACTACTAGGAAGAGCTTTGTCTTTTGTTCCAGGCTTCCAGTTGATTCTTACTACACAAATTGGAAAAAAAAGAAGTAAATATTCAACCATAATGTTGTTTCTGCCACCATTTTAAACCATTTCAAGCATGAATTCATCCAATTTGAAAAATTAAAGAAGTAAATTTTCAACCATAGTGTTATTTCTTCCTTCATGTTATATCATTTTAAAGCATAATTTTATACGATTATAGGTCTAGCTTAATTGCCAATGCATAATCAACACAGAAAGACTACCATGACAGTCATGATAATATGAAAGGTATTTTATTATATCCATATATCAGTAGTAAAGTCTTTGATACTTCATAGTATTAGATGCTTTAAGAGACATAAAGTAGTTTCTATACATATTGGAACATGAAACTATTAATGTATGAGCCCATCTTTCAAAATTGGGTTAACTCCATATCAACATGCATATAAGAAATACTAGCTAGTCTTATTGCTCATGCTTATGGATTGTTTTACCCTAATATATTTGATCAGATCTACATACCCAAAATTCCCCTTATCTACTAGACTCATACTAGTTATATGACAAAGCAGAAAGGTGAATCCTAGGGGTTAGCCAATTTATTCTTCTTCTTTTTTCCCTCTACAACACTACATTCCATAGAGTGGCATTACCCATGAGGGGGAATCTTGGTTTCAAGTGCTTCTTGTGTGTGTGAATTTTGTACCTAGCTGTAGATACAACACTTCAATAAAATATTAGATGTTAGCAGAAATCAAAATCTTGCAAATAATTGAAACTAAGCTAACCAGGTGGTTTACTGCCTTCTAGTAGGTGCGAGTATGATGTTCTCAGATTGAAATTGAGATAAGTGACAATGCAACACCTAAACGAAGGATTTGAATGTAAAATATGAAAGACTATATGAATGTAGATTATTCTAGATTTTTGTATTTTATGTGCAATAATATGAGAAACTGTATGAATCTAAGCTATATGAATGAAATTGAGTGCAGATTTAATCTAAGAATGCTATGAATGAATATGAAAATCTATGATATGAAACTATGAATGCTCAAAACAATAAATGAAAATCTCACAATAGCCTTGATTCGCAAAAGATTGATTCTTCAGTCACAAATTTGCCAGAGTGAGGATGCAATTTCGAGTGTTGATTAGATAGGCCTTTGTGAAGAGCTGAGCCTTGTTTTTATAGAAATCAAGGGTTTGAGGATGCATTGAGAAAAGCCATAAATCACTCTTGATAAACTTTGGTTTATTTTTGAGTTAATAAGAAATTAAGAATAAATAAATCATAAAATCATGCAAAAATAATTTTTTTCTCAAAATAGAGTTTTAGTTCACTTTTTCAACTCATCACCAGATGTTGAGTTTAGAAAGTTAACAAATTGAAATTAGCAGTTGTTTTAAAGTTGACTGCTTTTCTTATTGTGCATGATTTAATAAGAATTAATTTAATAAATATAGTGATTTATTTTCCACTTAACTGATTTTGAATTAAAACAATTGATTTATGGGTTAATCAATTATTAAATCAAACTTTATTCAAAAACTATATTATTAAAGATTGACAATTGACTTTAATTAATTAAATAAGAATTTAATCAATTAGTCATAAGATTTTAGATTTATTTTCAAAATAAAATAATACAATTTAGGAATAATTTAATTAAATTCAATTAAATAATTAAGTGGTAGTATTAAATCTAATTAATTAAATATTCAAAATATTCAATTAATCAAACTTTAGGATAAATAGGATTTATCGCCAAATAATAATTAAATTAAGAATAATTAGGATAAATAGGAATATTGCTAGGAATATTCCCCGATACAGAATTTAGGATAATCAATTAGGATTCAATGATGTGCCAATGTGCCTTAGGTTAGGACTTTAATGCCAATTTCATTCGATTTTGAAGATGTAGGAGGTTAATGAACCTATAGCCCATTTTTGGGGTATTACATTTTGCCCCTCTTTGAATCACTATGCAAAGCATAGTGGTTCAAAGAATAGTTTGTGTCTGATATATATGTATGAAACTGATTTGAAAGACTAATCAATTCCAAGATAGAAATCGATTGAAAGATTTAAAGATTAGATTTAAGATTTAGGTCCTGAATGGCCAAAGATAATGTTAACTATCACAACAATGAACCGATGATTATGAAAAAGTGTCAAAACACCTGATTCCAAACCTTATGATTGCGAAGAAGTGAGTGACCGATTCCAGACTTGAATGTCCTAAAAATAATCATATTGGTATCACATCCTGAATCCATTAGTTATGAAGAACCAAGGAAAATAACACTAATGAACCGATAGTTACAAAAAGTTGATACAGTTTACAAGATAGATTTAGGATACCAAATTGATATGGATCTCGATGAATCTGATATGCCCAAAGAATCAATAGATTTTCTGCAAGCGACGATGAATTTAGATGAATCAACAACTAGCCATGGTTTTTGTCTTGATTACTGAAAGAAAGATTTGATTGACAGAATTGAGTTACAGAATTTGAATGATGTGCAATACCATGCTCCCTTTGGGATAAAAATTGAAATTTGACAAGAAAAGTTAGCGTTGAATAGTTTAGAAGCATGTTAATTGATTTGAAAAGTGGTTATATACATCTGGGAACACATTCTACATCATTTCAGGGTCCTGGAGATGAAGTTTGACTAGGGTTGACCATGAGTTGATCATGGTTGACCAAGTTGAAATTTTGGTAGTTTGATGTTAGATAATCAGTTAATTTGAATACTGGATTTTTGTGATGATTGTAGGTTGATTATGCAAGTAGTGAATAATATAAATGATCTCAAATTTTGATTTTGATCCCGAAAATGGATTCTACTTGTTGTTTCATTAGAGGGACCTTCATACAATGCTCAGTCCTTATGATATGTTTAGCATAGTTTTTTGAAGAATTGTTTAAGTGTTCAAGAAATTTGTGAGATCATGCAAACATGCAAAATGTAAAGTGACATGCAGAATGAAATGCAAACCTAAGACCTAGGACCTAGTCACTGATCATGTGTCGATTCATTCTCATCATTGAACTTTTTTAGGTAATTGTAAGGAAACTCAGGTGCAGAAACAACTTCCTACGCTAATCTCTATAGGAGAGTATTGTGCAAATTCTTTTAAATCCTTACAATTTTAGATTCGTTAACTACTTTAACAAAGATATTGCAACCACATACCATACATACAAAAAAATAGAGAATGACGCAATGATATACCCTGGGGAAACCTTTCGGTAAAAACCCCAGCACTCCAAAACTTGCACAATGTATTGATCAAAACTATTACAGCTTACAATACACTTGCAATGCAAGTTCTTTCAGAAGATTTCTAAACCCTTGAAGACAAATCACGACAGCATAAAACGTTCCAAAAATACACTCGCATCATCTCTCTTTGCAACCCTAAAAAAGCTTATATCATGCGCTTCACTTTTTAGGGCTACCCCCAAAGATAACCGTATTAGGGTTTTACCATTCTCCGAGAAAATAGGAACCCCCAAATTTTTTTTGGGGTGATGCCCCGAACCCCACAATTGGGGAAGAGTATACAGTACTCAAATTTATCAGTTGCCACATGTCTTCACCTGTCATTGAATCTTCCTAACATAGCTCTTACGTGTCATAGGAATCCATCATAACCATTTTAGCCATGATCTCCTTACACACAATTCAAGATGCTGACACATCAACATTATTTGCAAGAAATAAATTTTACAAAACAAATAATAAGAATAGGAATTATCCAAGGTTGAGACACCTTATTCCTAACAGTAACCGGATAAATCAATACAACATCCACTAGTTAGGAAACTATAGACATAGGAATATTGATTTTTATGCGCAAGAATCAATACAACACCCACTAGTTAGACAACCATGGACATATGAATATTGATTTTGTTTTTAGAATGTCAGATTGGATATAAGCACCAAGGCATGAATGCCAGGATGACCTGAATATCATGTCCATTTTAATATAGCAATTTGTATAAGCATCAAAACATAGATGTCATGATGACCGGAACACGCCTTGCATTAACAAACACATCAAGTAGTCAAGAGATCATTCTAAATCTAGTGTGAATTACACATAGTGACCCTTTATCATTCACATCCTTAGGTAAGATCGCGTTTCACAGTAGGAGTAAGAACTCACTCAAAAAGACAATAGTTAGATCAAACTTCCTTGAATTTTCTGGGTATCAATGGTCAAGGTACTCATGGCCATCCAATTCGAGATAGAGGCTATTACAGATGGACACCATTTCAATCTAGAATTTCCAAAGTTGTTAGATTTTCACATACAAGTAGAAGACAAAGAAAAGATTATGCCCCTAGTCATCACTCTCTAAATCCTATAAAGGACATCATCGAAGAGCTCGAAGGGACACAATATGAAAAAATCTCAATGTGAATCAGTAAGCATACAAGGAGATGAAAGCATGTAAAAGCATAGATTGTTTTCAGTTTGATGTTTGATTACATTGTTGTAGATGCAAAATCTTTTCTAGAGATGAGACAGACAGACAAACTCAAATGGAGCTTCAAAGGACTCTGACTAGATATGACACGTCTAAGATACATTAGAGGCCATAGGATATGACTTTGATTGCCCCCAAGTTTGAAACATTGATAGGATACAGACACTTGAACCGATTGGTGTATAGACCGACTTATTGAAAACAAGAAAGCATAAACAAACTGGGAGATATGTACAAACTACAGCAAGACTGAAAGCTAGGAAAGACCAAGATTGCACTGATAGATGGAGCATTTTGAAACAAGTGGAGCCCATTTGCTGGGTTTTCACCATCTTGGCAGAGATTCTATTTTTGCTACCAAGGAGCTTGTTTCCAGGTTTTCACCAAGGCACTTTTTTTGTTTCTCATTTTTTTGTATTTTTCATTTTTTCAATTTTTTTGTACTTTTGATATTTTTAATTTTTTTTGTGATACATCAAAGCACCCATTGATAGGTTTTCACCAAGATGTTCATTTTTTCAGGACTTTTTCAGATTTTTATAAATTTTTAAGGACATTGTGCAAAGACTGAATGCCTTAGGCATAGAATTTCTTCAGATGGAGAACATTGATTGGTTCTCAAAGCTGTTCTCCTTCAGTCATTGAGAGTTGATAGGCACCAGAGCCAAAAGTAGCAGTGATTACAAAGGGACCCAACCAGTTGGGTTCAAACTCCCCCTTGCATTCTCTATGTGATTGATTTTTAGGATTCTCTCTCAAGACTAGATCGCCAACCTGAAATTCTCTGTGTTTAACTTTCTTGTTGTAACCTCTAGACATTCTCTTCTGATATACTCTAAGATGATCATATGCTTCTTGTCTGCACTCATCTAGTAGTTCAAGTTCTTGCAACCTAGACACTCTATAGTCATCATCAGTTACTAGACCATGCATTCTGATTCTTAGTGATGGGATTTCAACCTCAATAGGTAGTACCACTTCAGACCCATAAACTAAAGTGAATGGTGTAGCCCTAGTGGGCATTCTAATACTTGTTCTGTAGGCCCAGAGAGCTGGATTGATCATGAGATGCCAGTCTCTTCCTGTATTATTAACTGTACAGTGTAATATTTTCAATAGATTCTTATTTGAAGCCTATGCTTGTCCATTCCCTTGAGGATAGTAGATATATGACCAATGTTGTGTAATTTTGAATTTGGCAAATAGATCATCTAAGTCTTTATTCTTGAATTTTCCACCATTATCTATGACTATAGAATGTGGAATACCATACTGGCATATGATGTAGTTCAAGATGAACATAGATATTTGCTTACCAGTTACTTGTGTTAAAGGGACTGCTTCTACCCATTTCGTGAAATAATCTGTAGCTGTTATGATATGAGTATGTCCATTAGAAGAATGAGTATGTATGGATCCTATAAGATCAAATGCCCTTTGGTGAAAAGGCCATTGATTAGTGAAGAGAATTAGATCTCTCCTTGGAGCATGAATTAATTTGCCATATACTTGCCACTTTTGACAGTTTTTAGCAAACTTGATAGCCTCTTTCTCCATTTTTGGCCAATAGTACCCAGCCCTAATAAGTTTTTGGGCTAGTGTTAAACCGTTTGAGTGTGACCCACAAATGCCATCATGGACTTCCTCTAACGAACATTGAGACTCTTTCCATTCTAAACATCTAAGTAGTGTACCATCTAGACCTTGTTTGTATATATCGTGACCAATGATAACATATTAGAATGCATTACAGATAAGGTATCTCTTTTCATGGTGGTTAAAGGTATCGGGAATGATTTGGTCTTTGAGATAGGAGAATAGGTTTGTATAGTAGGATGAATCGTGACCTACAATAGTGCAGATCATACGAGTATCAGGGGAATCATATGAAAGATAAGATAGCACTTCCACCAGGAACTCATAGCGTAGCTCATGTTTAGGCTGTTGTAATAAAGTAGATAGTGTTTCCATTGCATCGACAACCTTATTCTTTGTTCTAGGGATTTTCTCAAAGGTGATAGATATGAAAGATTTCTTTAGATCATCTACCATTCTCTTGTATGGAATGAGCTTTTCATCTTTCATTTGATACACATGATTGACTTGATGGATTACAAGTTGTGAGTCTCCATGAATGTGTAATTATGTTACTCTCCACTCAATTGCTATTTTCATACCATTTAAAAGGGCTTCATATTCAACAATATTGTTTGTAAAAGGAAATTTTATTCTAAATGCCTTAGGAATGGAGTATCCTTGAGGAGTGATAAACAAGATGCCTGCTCTAGATCCATTCTGTGTATAGGAGCCATCAAAGAACAATTGCCATTCTTTAGAAGAAAGATTCATGATAGAGGAATTTGGAAATTCCATTTGCATTGGTGTGTCATCAAACAAAGGTGCATCTGCTAACTGATTAGTAATAACTTAGCCTTTAATATATTTTCTTTCAACATATTCAATGCCAAATTCACTTAAGAGCATGACCCATTTGGCTAATCTACCTGTGAGGGAAGCTTTGCTTAGTAGGTACTTTAGTGGATCAATCTTAGCTACCAAATGCATGGTATTAGCCAACATATAATGTCTTAGTTTCTATGATGCAAAGATCACAACTAGACAAGCCTTTTCAATCATAGAATAATTCTTTTCATATGCCACAAATGTTCTACTAATATAGTATATAGCTCTTTCCTTCTTGTTCTCATCATGTTGTGAAAGCAATGCCCCCAGTGATGTATCTGGAGTGGATACATATAAGATCAATGACTTCCCTTGAATAGGAGGCATCAAGATGGGAGGATTTGATAGATATTTCTTGATATGATTAAAATTCTTTTCACATTCCTTGTTCCATGCAAAGGTCACACCTTTATGTAATGTCTTTGTGAAAGGTTGTGATATGTTTCCTAGCTGAGATATGAAGCATCTAATAGATTGAAATCTCCCTTGTAATGTTCTCATTTGACTAATATTCTTGGGAGGTTTCATCTCCATGATAGCTTTAACTTTTGCTTGATCAACTTCAATTCCTTTCTTTGAAACTATGTAGCCTAAGAGCTTTCTAGAAGTGACACCAAAAGCACACTTCTTAGGGTTCAGTCTGGGACTAAACTTCTCCATTCTATCTAGTATCTTTCTCAAGTCATTTAGATGTTAAGATCTTATCATAGATTTTGCTAAAGTGTCATCAACACAATCCTCCATAGTTTGATGCATCATGTCATGAAAAATAGATGTCATAGCTCTCTGATATGTAGCACCAGCATTCTTAAGCTCAAATGGCATGACATTCCAATAGAAGGTGCCCCATGCACATGTGAAAGCAATTTTATCTTGATCTTCTGGAGCAATTTTGATTTGATTATATCCAGAAAAACCATCCATTAAAGACTACATCTCAAAACTCACAATCATATCCACTATCATATCAATATTAGGTAATGGAAAATCATCCTTAGGGAATGCTTTGTTTACATCTCTGAAATCTATGCATACTCTTATAGATTTGTCTGGTTTTGATATAGGTACAATATTAGAGATCCATTCAGCATAGTCAATAATATGGATGAATCCGGCTTTTAGTAGTTTCTCTAATTCAGCTTTGACCAAGAGTGCAACATGTGGATGCATCTTTCTCAATTTTCGCTTAACAGGTTTGACATTTGGAGCTATAGATAAATGGTGCATTATAAGATCAAGATCCAACCCTGGCATATCTGAATATTTCCATGCAAAGTTGATCTTATTTTCTGTTAAGAATGTTGTAAATTTTTTCTTTTCTTCTTTTTATAAGGATTGCGCTACATGAATCAACTGTGGTTCTTCTGTTGTTCCCAAGTTGATAGATTGAGTGGGCTCAATTAGAACTGGAGATCTATCCTATAAATGACTCAGAAGGACATCAAATATCTCATCCATAGGTGCCTCAGAGAGGTTTTCACCTTCGGATACATCTTTTATTTTTACTTTTGTAGGTTTTGAGACTGCCACAAAGTGGTTTTCACCCTCAGAACTCCTTTTCTTTTTATTCTTATTCTTATTTTTCTGACTAAGATACTTGATGTCTGACTCCATCATGCTAATGCTTGGTTCACTGATGGAAGTCCGCATAGGCTCAACTACATTGAGATAGCAAGCAAGGGCATAGTCATTGGGAAAGGTATAAATACCTTGGCTTAGATTCGTAGAGGTTTGGTCAAGAAGTTTAGGATGTTGGATATTCAAAGTGGTGAAAGATTGGGAGATAGTGTTTATGGATATGGATTTGTCATCATTGGTCCTAACCCGATGCTCAAGTTCAAAGGTGATATTACAACTTAAGATGTTCAATTCATGAATAGGCTCAATGTCATTATGGGAGTCCACTTCAGCCATCAGTAGATCAGACCTTTTAAGTTCATCATTTTGCTCTAGACTTCCATTGGGTTTAGGTGCATATTGGTGAATAACATCAACATGTTTCTCTGTGATAAGCTCATCTTCTTCTGGAATGGTTCCCCATTCATAGTCATTTTATTCCTCATCTATGCCTCTAGGAATTCTAAGAACATGAGTAAAGTCAGGATGAATACCCCAAGAAGGGTTACCCTCAGATTTTGATTTGAATTCATACTCATGGGAATCTATCTTAGAATAACTACCACCTTCCTCTTTGTCTGTTTGATTGTCTTCGAGATTAGCTGGTTCTTGTGGTGCAACTATTTCTTGCTTTATAGTAGGTTCTTGTGTTTCTACTACATTAATTCTTTTTATTGGATCATCTTTAGCTTCAAGGAGGTCTTTTATTTCTTCAGGCAAATGCTCATAAGGAATAAGATCTTCAGTGGTGTTTGATTCATCACTGTCAGATTGTTGTGTTGTTTCTCCCTTTAGTTGATTTTTTGTGGATGGCTCAATTTGTTCTAAGACATGTGGGGAGTTCTTGCTAAGATAGAAAGGATTCTTCTTATATCCTAGACCTATTGTATTCTTGTTTTCTCATCCACGATGGTCAAGAGGTGATAGAAGACCTTTACCCTATATTCCTAGAGGTCCTTTTCCTTTATATCCCATTTTTGTGATCAATTTGTCCCCTGGGACATATGACTTAGAAGGGATCTTTAGTGTTTTAGCATCACATTTTTTAACAACTTGAGCTTCAAGTTCATCTTTGTATATCCATGCAAGCACAACTTCATCCTCTTCAAACTCCTGTTTAGATACTTGTTCTGCAACAAAATTTCATTTATATGCCTCAAGAGGTTCCTTAGACTCTAGTTTGGATTGTTTCAGAGTTTTCCCATAGGACTTAGGTGAGATAGGGAGAGATGTCAAAGATAAGACTGTCTCTATAGTATATTCTCCCATACTATTTTCTTTGATTTTAACCTCTTTAGCAATGTATTCCATCTTGGATGTTTAAGCAACATCTAGCTGCTTAGTGGAAGATTCTCTATTATTAGGAACAAGTTTATCAACACTTTCTTTCAATGCATTGCAAGTTGTGTATAGATCAGCTGGAATTGTCACTTCTACTCCTTAAAAAGGAAATTTAAAACACTGATGATATGTAGAAGGAATAGCTTTCATTTCATGTATCCAGGGTCTCCCTAGAAGGATATTGTAAGCCAAAGGTAGATCAAGAACTTGACATATAGTATCTTTGATAATAGGACCTGTCCTGATAGGTAAGACAATTGTTCCTTTGGAAGATCTTTCTTGCTCATCATATGATTTGATAGTTATCTTCTTTCTAGGATCAATAGCCATTTCTGAAAATCCCAGTTGTGTAATCAAGTTGAAAGAACAAATGTTTAGACCGATGCCCCCATCTATCAACACAAATTTGACACGACAGTTTTGGATCAAGACTTCAATATGCAAGGGCTGGTTATGCGGATGACTCAAGGAGTTATCATCTTCCTTTGAAAAGGAAATGTACTATGGAGACGTAAGATGACCAACCATAGTCTGGAATCTATCTAAATCAAGGTTATCAGGAACATTGGATTCGAGCAAAGCTTTATCTAGAATGGCTCTATGAGTTGGAGATATCTGAAGCAACTCAAACATGGAGATTTTTGCATTTGTATGCTAGAGTTTTTTGACAATACTGTATGATGTAGGCCTCATGTCTTTAGGATTTGAAGATTTAGATGTAGCATTTTGTTTAGAAGTAGATGAAAGATTGAAAGGCACCTTAGGGACATTTGATGAATCTGGTATTTGACCTTATAGATGCGCTTGAGCTTGTGATCGAGTAACTGTATTAGTTGATTGATTACCTCTATTATTTCTTACAATGGTGATGACATTGTAATGCTTAGATAGACATGGTTCAACCATATTGATAACAACATTGTTTCCAGAGTAGGCATAATTGACTTTAACACCCATATTAGGCTGAGAAGAAGAATCTTCTTTACCATGTTTAGGAAATGGTTCCGTGAATGTTGTATGATCATTATTGCTCTTATGATTGTCAATCATGATTTCTCCATTATCAATTTTTTCTTGTATGATGTGTTTCAAGTGAACGCAGTTATTAGTCTTATGACCCTTATTGTGATGGAATTCATAGAAATCATTCTCTCTCCACCATTTCAATTTTGGTTCAGGATCAAAGACTTTTATCTCAGGCAAGTAGATGATTTTTTTTGCCAATAGAGTTTTCATGGTAGATTCCAAGGATTCTCCAAGAGGAGTGAATTTGCAGTTAGGATCTGTAGCCCAAGGTTTATAATCAGATGACTTTTTGTTGGGCTTTATTGCTTTAGCTTCGGAAGCTTTGATGGCTTGGACGCTAATAGTGAGATTGAAAGTGGGTGCCTTGGATGGGGTACATATAGCATCAACAATGCCATCTATGACAATGCCCTTATTCTTGTTCCAATTTTTGTTCTTGTCTTTAGAACTAGATCCAGATTCATACTTGTCCTTTTGAAGTGTGGTGTCTCCTTTTTTTACAAGTACTTTCTCAATTTTTATTGCATTATCTACCATCTTATCAAAGGATGTATGATTTTGCATTTGTAAAGGGTAGTTGATTTATGGAACAAGATTGTTGATGAAGATTTCCAGCTTCTCAATTTCTAGAATGGGTCTAGCATATAGAGAAAATTTCTTCCTCCATCTCTTGAGAAATGTCAGGAATGGTTCTCTTGGATATTGTTTCAGATTGTAGATGTTGATCATGGTGACCGGATGTTAAATATTGTAGGAGTATTATTGATAGAATAGTTTGATTAACTCCTCAAAAGTTTTGATAGTTGGAGGCATTCTAGAGAACCAATGAATGGCTGCTCCTCCCAGAGATCAAGGGAAAAGATGCATTAAGTAGGTTGGTTCGTGCATAAACTCCATAGATTGAGTACAAAATTCTCTAACATGATCTTGAGGATCAGAGTTTCCATCATACTTATCATATTTAGGCATTTCCACTCTTTTAGGGAATGGTGGCATGTACAAGTCCTTATCAAATGGAAAAGGGCATAGAGCCTCCATGGATAACTCTTTAGGTTCCTTTTCTTTCTCTAGTTTGTTGAACTTGACTTGCATGGCATGCATCTATTTCATCATGGTCATGATAGGGGTTTGTTCCTCATGTGTAATGATATTTTCAACATTAAAGTTTGGAGGAAGTTTAGCTCCTTGATGAGATAACTCTATAAAGTATGCCTCTCTATCTTCTTTCAAGAAATGCCTCATCATTTTCTTGAAGTCATCATCATTTTGATATCGAGCAATTTCAGAAGGTGTAGGTTCTTGATCGACACCATGTTGAGAATGGGGTCCTTGAGACCCATGTTGTGTCCCTCTGTGAGACATGCTAGGAGTTTTAGGACTCCCTGGGATAGATTGAGGAGGACTTTGTTGATTACCTTCATGAGTTGATGAAGGGGGTATGTAACCAGTTTTCAAGTGAAAGTTGCCAAGACCGTCGTCTTCGTAAAGACCAGAATTGTAGAGTTGCTCAAGAGTTGGACCCTTGTGAATAGTCAAAGGTACAGTATTGAGTGCTTCTCTATATTTCTTGTGTGAGGAAGCCCTAGTTTCCACCATTAACCTTGAGTGAAGCAAGAAAGAAAGATGAAGACAACTGAAGAAAGATCTGATTCAAGAAGATCGAATGACGCAACCTTGTCAAGATTGAAGTGATTAAAGATTAGATCAAACATAAGTGAAGGATACTACACCACAATAGTGTGGGTAGACACCCAACAGATGGTGGGCATGAGCTCACAACACTTCGCCATTTAGTAAAAAGATTGGATTTGAGGATAATTTTGACAAGGTTTTGACACAAGATGAAAAAGACTCAAATCGATAAATCAGAAGACTAAATTAGACTCAAGAAACCACTTTGGGAAAATGAATGGATTTTTTATAACTTCTACTCTATTTTTGACACAATAATTTTTTTGATAGATTCTAGGATTCGTTTCTCAACTCTAGACATGCAGTTTCAGATAGTGTGGAATAGGAAAATAGGCATACAGACCCCAAACAAAAATTAGATCTGACGGAAAGTTGACCAATTGGCAGGAATAAGCTCTTTGTTTTGAAAATTTTAGGATAGGCTCATGTGAGAGAATGTTGTTTTGCGTGAGGAAGTACCAGGCTGCGCGTAAGAATATGCTATCTCGCGTGAGGAAGTGCTCAGAAAACTAGAATCTCGCGTGATAAAATAACATAGTTTGATAGTTTGGCATAGATTTCAAGGCACATATTTTGATACATAGCGGTGGCTGTTCTCTGATAGAATATTTAGTTCTCACACCAGAAAAGGATTTTTGCTCAGATTTTGCAATTTTTCAATGTTTCAGTATCAGATTGTTATGCAAAATTTTTTTGTCCAGTTTGAAGATTCATGTAATAGTTCATTTTAAGTAACCAAGAAGATATCAAGCATGCAAAACAACAAGAAAGGGAAGCAAGAAATCATATGAAAAAAATGAACAAGGGAAAAAGCAACCTTGCGCATGAACAAGCAATAGTGACTTATTGTGCTAATCCCTAGAAATACTACTTGTGTATGTTCCAAAAAGTTTTTCAATAATGCACATATTCCTAGAAAATGAAAAATTTGGCCTCACTAGGGTTTGTAGTAATGGTCTGAATCTACAAATTTTTTGATCTCAAGAAGGAGAACTCCAATCTAGGCACACCAAGGTTTTGACATAGTTTGAGAAATTAATCAATCAGGAGCTTCTAGGGAGATCTGACAGCCCAACAAGAGACCACACCTGTTTTCTCCACAAGGACATTTATATAGTGGCTATTGCTACCATGATGAAAATGGCTATTACCGCTTGAGGTTCCATCCATGTGGTTGACCCAATTAAGGGAATGTCCACTACGGTTAACCCTCTCTAAAGGTGACTCACAAAAGATACCACATGGGGACTAGTTCTAGATTCAAAGATCTGAGTTTTTGATACTACCCAAAAAGGGAGTAGAGCATAGTCCTCTAGCCTTTTCACTTTTAACCAAAACAAAGTAGACAAATTAATCTGACACGCTAAGACCAAGATTATCTCACAAAGATCTATGATGTCAACTGTTTATGATCTATCAACCTCTCCAGAGAGAGAATGCATCAATCAAAAGTTGAAGATGTACAAATCTAGTAGAACATGAGACACTCTCAGTAACCTTCCCTACCTACAAGGGGATCCTTTGTCAAGAAGAGCTTCACATGAATAAACAAGTGAAAGAAGCTCAATCTCTCAAGATCATCTACAAATAGTGTTCATAGGGCCTATTTACTATGTGTAACAGATATGCAAAAAACAAATCTATGTTAGTTTTATAGCCCAAAATGAAGTCTGTGATATGAAAGCAAGAAAAGTCACACAAGCTTGACACGTGAGAGTTTATTTTGATCCAAATTGAAATATTATCAACTTGAGAAGAATACCTTAGGTCCAATGCTCTGTAATCTAGAATTTAGCACACATCCGAAAGTACAAAATCAAGACAAATCAATAGCAAACAGTAAGCATTAGAAATCAATAATCTGAAAGTAAAAATCTACAAATTTTATGTCTTTGGATGCAAAATATCGCACGAGTCAGGATGTGGTCCCATGTGAGGAAGTACAGTCTCGTGCGATGAAAGATGAAGTCTCGTGTGAGGAAGTGTTGAAACCAGCAAAACTTTGCGCGGTGCGATGAAAAATCTCGTGCGAGAATCTGTACAGGGATGTATGGAAGTACAGACAAAAAATTAAAAATCACAGTTTTGATAGAAAAAAAAGATAGAAAATTGATAGAATAGAAGGGAAACCCATTTTTGGGCCCCACGGTGGGCACCAGAAATGTGTGTGAATTTTGTACCTAGCTGTAGACACAACACTTCAGTAAAACATTAGAGGTTAGCAGAAATCAAAATCTTGCAAATAATTGAAACTAAGCTAACCAGATGATTTACTACCTTCTAGTAGGTGCGAGTATGATGTTCTTAGATTGAAATTGAGATTAGTGACAATGCAACACCTAAATGAAGGATTTGAATGCAAAGTATGAAAGACTATATGAATGTAGATTATTCTAGATTTTTGTATTTTATGTGCAATAATATGAGAAACTGTATGAATCTAAGCTATATGAATGAAATTGAGTGCAAATTTAATCTAAGAATGCTATGAATGAATATGAAAATCTATGATATGAAACTATGAATGCTCAAAACAATAAATGAAAATCTCACAATAGCCTTGATTCGCAAAAGATTGATTCTTCAGTCACAAATTTGCCAGAGTGAGGATGCAATTTCGAGTGTTGATTAGATAGGCCTTTGTGAAGAGCTGAGCCTTGTTTTTATAGAAATTCAAGGTTTGAGGATGCATTGAGAAAAGCCACAAATCACTCTTGATAAACTTTGGTTGATTTTTGAGTTAACAAGAAATTAAGAATAAATAAATCATAAAATCATGCAAAAATAAATTTTTTTCTCAAAATAGAGTTTTAGTTCACTTTTTCAACTCATCATCAGGTGTTGAGTTTAGAAAGTTAACAAATTGAAATTAGCAGTTGTTTTAAAGTTGACTGCTTTTCTGATTGTGCATGATTTAATATGAATTAATTTAATAAATAAAGTGATTTATTTTCTACTTAACTGATTTTGAATTAAAATAATTGATTTATGGGTTAATCAATTATTAAATCAAACTTTATTCAAAAACTATATTATTAAAGATTGACAATTGACTTTAATTAATTAAAGAATTTAATCAATTAGTCATAAGATTTTAGATTTATTGTCAAAATAAAATAATATAATTTAGGAATAATTTAATTAAATTCAATTAAATAATTAAGTGGTAGTATTAAATCTAATTAATTAAATATTCAGAATATTCAATTAATCAAACTTTAGGATAAATAGGATTTATCGCCAAATAATAATTAAATTAAGAATAATTAGGATAAATAGGAATATTGCTAGGAATATTCCCTGATGCAGAATTTAGGATAATCAATTAGGATTTGATGATGTGCCAATGTGCCTTAGGTTAGGACTTTAATGCCGATTTCGTTCAATTTTGAAGATGTAAGAGGTTAATGAACCTATAGCCCATTTTTGGGGTATTACACTTCTATGGTAACTTTGTCCTTTCCTTTCCTATGGCTTCTTTCCCCGATGCTTCCTCTGCTTCTCTTCCTTTTCATTTCATACTTTTCCATTTCAATCTTTGCATTAGGAGAGGGTTCTTATTGAAGTTATTTTGAGAAAGGCACCCAACCATCTTTATTGAGGTAATCTTGCTACCATTGATTTCAAGTCACCATCTTTTTTCCAAGCCACTTTT
>BSBK01001701.1:787500-1092500 GCA_027943335.1 Chamaecyparis obtusa
TTTTCTGATTTCAGGATCTACTCTGACCTCACAACAATCTGTATTTTCTCCCCCTACTCCTTTTCATCTTCATCGAGATCCCTATGAAATTTGAGCTCATTTTGCCTAGGATGATTTTACTAGCTGACTTGTCCCTCACGTTTTGGGCCCAAAGTTTGCTCGGGGCCCAACAGCAGGGTTTTCCTCTAAGATTCAAATTTATGGTCAACCTTGATAAAATTTGAATACCAAATGGAGGGAGTTAAGTATAAAAGGAAATCTTCTCCCCTTTTTTTGTTTCCAAGATCATATGCAATATAGAATCAAGTACAAGCATTCGAGCATTCAAGTTCAAGGAAGCCATCAAGAGCCATCAAGCATCCACATCTTCATCTACATGCAATCAATGTTTTATCTTCCATAAATCTAGCTTCTTTCCCCCATTGGAGACCAAGAAAAGGAGTTTTTTTTTAATCAAGGAAGGAGGTCCTCATTCATCCATCAAGCTTCATTCCTCTCTCTCTCTCTCTCTCTCTCTCTCTCTCTTTTCCCCAATCAAACATTGTGGTTTAATTACAAGATCCATTCTATAAGGTTTTGTCTTGCATGATTTCCTTTTGGATTTTTGTGTTTAGCCAAAGCTATTACATCAACATACTTGATCACGTTTAAATAAGTAATTGCATATACAAGGTATGATATACTTCATTGTCTAGATCTAACCTTTTCTACATGATAACATGTTTTTCCTTTATTTCATTTCATTTAAAGGTTGATTCATAAACAGGGGTTTGGCTTAGCAAAACCCCTCTCTTCAACCTTCTTCCTCATTGTTTTGTGTGTAGGAATAGATTGTGGAGCTAAGATTCTAGATTTGGGTAGAATAGGTGTAGATATAAGGTCCGGGAAAGTTTCATCAGTTTTTGATAACAAGTCAACTAGCCGATTTGTCCCCAAAAAGTTGAGTTATCACTACCATTTTTGAGTAAAAATTTTAGGAGAGAAAGATTCAGGTCCCTGGCTTCTAGATATGACATTACAGTAGAATCTCAGTTCCCAATGACAGTCAAATTTAGATTCAAAGTCCTACTTTCTCCACCTTGTTTCTAGGTGAACTTATTCTACCTTCTTTTACCTTGTACTTACTTTATCAAATAAAAATTATATTAAGGAACATACAAACCCCATTAAGCATAGATATTACATTGGCACCCATCCTTCTTTTGGTGTAGATGGTGATAGTTGTCATATCATACCTCTTTGTGTGTAGATCCACCTTTAGTGTTCTTATCACATTATCATTCTCTCATTAGTTCACATGTTACACATACTTTGATGTATAATGGATGATGATCCACCTTTGGTGGACATGTGATTCCACCAAGTGTGGTTGATATCTTATCATCTCCTTATCATGTAGTCTTATCACATTGCCTATATATTCAGGCACTCCTACTTTGTATTCATTTATGATCCATTATCATTTGATCATTATTGAGTTATTCATTTTATCATATCATTTTGTCTCTCTTATTTGTGCTATCTCTTGAGCTTCCAGATTTTGGCATTTTATTCTTTGTGTTAGGCAAATTCTTACATGAAATCAGAGCCATATAATATTGCATTACATAGCCATTGGAGGACTCTTTGCTTCAACTTTTGGAGGTTCGTGATTTAGATCTAGAGTAGTATCATCTTGTGGGAGTGTCTAGAGTAAGATCTGACCTTGCCATTGCATCTAGATGGTTATTTCTATGAATTTTGACTATAAATTTGCCTACCTTGGGTGAAAGTCAAAATTGAGGCAATTTTTTTTTCCAAATTGAGCACCTCACCTAGATTATCGAGGCACACTCCATATCTGAGCTGCAGACCTAAGCTACGCTCTAGATCCGAGCTGTAGATCTGAGTCAAGCTTCAGACCTGAGCTGAGCTACAACCCAGCCGAGTTCCCTTGCGATCTGACTTGAGTTCCTTCTCACCCAACCAACTCATGTAGTGTCCACCCATAGTTTTCTTTTTAGTTTTATATTGCCACTCTTTTAGGCCACTTTTATGTGTGCATTGATATTTCAATTATATTATGGTTTTTGGATGTATGACACTACATGGTGATTTTAATAAATGGATGATTATGGTCATTATTTTGATGTAGTTAGATGATGTTAGTTATGATGGTGATTTACATGTTTTAAAATGATGCTTATGATTCTGATTATACTTACCCCATACTTCCATGTGTATGGTGATCGTGTATGTGTTTACTTTCCTATATGATGTGTTTGATATGGTTGAGGGACGGAGTCGTAGTTACCTACTTGTGGGATCCACATGATGTCTCAATCCCCACCATTTCTTGTTATATATGTATGTATGTATGTATGTATGTATGTACATGCTGGTCTTGTATGCAAGTTTGCAAGTATCGGTCATTGACTTCCTTGAATTGTCAGGATGAGCATGCCTTATCACTAGTCTCAATGGTAAAAGAGGGGAGATAATATTCAGATCCAAATCTTAACCTAAGCCATACTATTGTCCTTAAATAATAGACAAGATTCTAATATTTTACCCTTTCCAAACTCGTCTAGGTGACGTGAGTTTATAGTCCCTTTCTTGAGCATGGTTGTGGTTCTTTAAGTTCAGTTGATTTTGGTTATTGATGTGATTGCTATAATTATATAATTTATTTAGATTAATCATGTAATTTAGATAAATTAGATTTTTTGCTATTTAAATGTGAGAATATTTAATTAATTGAAAATCAATTAAATATAATTATTAAATTTAATAATTTTTATGTATAAGGCTTATTATGAAAATAGAATTATTTAGTTAATGAGAATTAATTAAATACATTCACTTTAGATTTATTTAATTGTAAATTTAACTTTTTTGAATAAAAGATATTTATTAATTGAGAAATTAAATAGCATGTGGAAAATTAAAGTATTCTAAATGTTATTATTTAAATTAATTAGAATGCTTTAAGTTGCACAATCAAAATTGAGTAAATTAAATTAAAAGAATTAGTCAATTTTGAGTTAAGTGTTTTCAACAAGAGTAATTAGAAAATCAGACTTGAGTTCCAAACTGAAATTAGGAATTGATGTAAACAAGGCTCTCTATGGAGTTGAGTTCCAACCCTTGCATGTGGAATTGAATTTCCTATATGGTGAGGGTTTGGCCATTATTCACAACACAGGTTTTGGAGAATTTTTGGGTGAAAGATTTCAATTTGGTGCAATTTTTTTCTGAAAGCTTGGATTTATCTTCGTTTTGGTCATCTTCAAATTCATCTTTGGTGTTAGAGGTTGGATTTGATTATCTTTGTGATTGTATTTCTGCAATTTTGAAATAAGTGTATTCTTCGTTCTTGTCAGATTTGTATATTTGGGATTGTTTCATGTGGTTCCTCTTCTCATTAAAAAATTAGAATTTGGTTATAGGGAATTTTAGATGGCATGCAATCCTTATTTTCTGATTCTTACTTGATTTTCAATTAGGGTTTGAATTTATTAATATTGGTAGAAATTAATGTTATTTGAAATTCTCTAAAAGTTGATTTTGTTTGAAAACCCTAGGCTCAGATAACGATAGATTCAATTGATAGAAATTAGATCCGGTATTTAAATTTGAAAAGAAAATCCAAAATTAAACCCTAGAGGACGTTTTGGAAATACCCAGTTATTATGCAATTTAGGGCTTTCAAATTGTGCATGTGGAATTATTTATTACCTGGTTAAAATATATTTACCTTTGGAAGAATTGTAAATTTTCTATGTCCTATTAATTTTCCTTTTAGTTTTCTCAAAAGAATATATAATACATGGCTTGTTGTTTTATAACAACATTAAATTCTAGTATTTATTTAAAAATATATATTATATATATATATATATATATATATATATATTGTTTAAAAAGGAAAATTAATAAAAATTTATGGGGAGGTGGGCATAGCCCAACTCCCCTGCTTGTTGTGAGCAACCCCCAAGGGGTCTACCACGATAGGTGTCATGGGCTGGGGTGGGACAGTGGCCCCCCCTCCCACTAATATATATAAAATTATTATTATTTTTTCTATTTTTTTTAAAAAGGGTTTTTGTTTATTGTTATTTGGTAAGTATTAGATTTTTAATTTTATATATATATATATATAAAGTTTAATATATATAAATATATTCTGATGGTAGACAATTTTTATATATAGTTGTATATACATTTTTTTTTTAATGGAAAATCTAGCCTTTTATGTATGAATTTTTTAATTGGGCATTGCATGCAAATTATTTATTGTTTATTTAAATCTATTGGTTGAATTTTAGTAATTTAATATTGGGTTGCTACTTATAAATTTAAAATCAGTTTGGTGTATTTTTAGACTATAAAATTATAATGGGTTAGTAATTTTAATGCCTAGAGTAAAAAAAATTCGTAGATGTTATAAATTGATTTGTAGGGTTAGAATTTAATTATTTTTAATGTAATTATAGTTTATTAGTAATTATTAGATAAATTAATTTCATGATAGAATTTGTAAATTAGTTTATTAAATTAAATTCTATTATCGGTCTTTTAATTGCCTTGTGTGTTTGGGATGTAAAGGGATTTAGTATGTCAGCCTAGTAGGACTATTACCAGAGGCAAGATTATGAATTAATGATTATGTTTGTTGGCTTTGTGTACTTAACTAAAATTGATCAAATGAGACCCAATATTTATGAAGATTTATTTTATGATGGAATTTGTATTATGTGTTCCTATTACTTCTTAGAACAAGTTTTTGAGTATTATGAGACTATGTTGACATAGAGTCGTGATTTGAGATTGTTAAACCTAAGGTAGGTTATCTAGGTGTTATAAGGGAAGTGACTTACTTTGGAGGCGCTGGAGCCCGAAAGTGGCTACCTGGGTATCCTTAGTGGGTTACTTAATCAAGTGATAATATTAAATTAAATAGGGATTAAAATGAATTAATAAGATAATGATTCCTCACCCATGTCTTGAGTGCTAGTATAGGCTAAGGATGAGAGTGGAAGAAGATGATTGCTCGTCTAGTAGGTATAGTGAGTCTGGCATAGTTAGTTTTTCCTTGTCTACATGAGAGGACTATTGGTCCACATAGAGTCACTAGGGGCCAGAGTCCAGAGAGGCTACCAGGTGACCTTAGAGTTGACTCATGTGATGACATTTCCCTAATTTCATTCTAGGTTTCCTACATGTGTTGGTTGCCTCTGTGATTATTATGTGTACCTTGGATTTATGAGTTGTACCTTTGAGATAGGAGCTTCTAGGATCCTTTCTTAGTCTACGTGATTGTGTGGTATTTCTATCTATTTGGGATTTGATGTTATCTCCTCAGCACGGTGGGAGTAGAACCACAGGTTTCCACGAGGTCGGGTGGTAGTGATTCTTTTACCATTTGAGACTCTGACATCATTGTTCCAATGTTGGATGATCTTGTAATACCCCAAAAATGGGCTATAAGTTCATTAATCTCCTACATCATCAATTCGAATGAAATCAACATCAAAGTCCTAACCTAAGGCACATCTGAACATCATCGAATCTAATTGATTATCTTAAATTCTGCATCAGGGAATATTCCTAGCAATATTCCTAATCATCATAATTATCTTTAATTTTATAATTATTTGGTCACATTTATCCTAAAGATTGATTAATTGAATATTTTCATATTTAATTAATTAGATTTAATATTTGCCACTTAATTGTGTAATTAAATTTAATTATATCTATTATTAATTGTATTATTTAATTTTGACAATAAATCTAATATCATATGAATAATTGATTAAATTTTTATTTAATTAATTAAAGAAAGTTGTCATTATTTAATAATATAGTTTTTAATAAAAGTTTGATTAAATAATTGATTAACCCATAAATCAATTGTTTTATTTTTAAAAGCAGTTAAGTTGGAAATAAATCACTTTATTATTAAATTAATTCATAAATAAAACATGCACAATCATAAAAGCAGACAACTATCAATTATCAATTAAAGCTAAACTCTATTTTGAGTTAAAACTTAGCTTTTGCATGTTTTTGTGAGTTAATTATCCTTTATTTAAAAATAACTCAAAAATCAACCTGAGTTATTTAAGTGATTTATGGCTTTCTTTCACAACCTCCAAAGCCTTGGATTTCTATAAAAACAAGGCTCATCTCTTCATAATTCATCTCTCAATCATCTCTCAAATTTGCATCCACAGGATCTCATATTTTTGCACAATCACGCTGGAGAATTGGAATTGAAGAATCAAAGCTCTTGCGAATCGACATCTTTGTGAGATCAATCTTATTTTTGCATTCATATTGCATATCATTGTTAGATTAGCATTGCATATCAATTTTCAATAGCATTCATAGCATATCAATTTCATATTAGCATAGATTCATATCAATTTTTATCATTCTTATTGCATAGAAAATATCAAAATTATAGATTAATTACATTCAATCTCATATCTAGATCAATTGCATTCAAATCCTTCATTTAGGTGTCATCTAGGTCACTAATCTCAATAATAATCTGAGAACATTAATCTCGCACCTATTAGAAGGCAGTAAATCACTTGGTTAGATAGCTTTCAATTTTGCACGATTTTGATTATAGCTAACCTCTAATGTTTTACTGAAGTGTTGTGTTTACAGATCAGGTACAATTTTCACACACACATTTCTGGCGCCCACTCAACTTCAACTTCAATTTTCACATTCAACTTGGTTAGTGCATCTTCTCTTATTGATCGACACATTCTCTCTCCGGAGAGGTTGATAGATCACGTGGGGTTGATATCACGAGCTTTGGTGAATCAAAATTGGTTAGTGCATCTTCTCTTATTGATTGATACATTCTCTCCCCGGAGAGGTTGATAGATCACGTGGAGTTGATATCATAGACCTTGGTGGAACAAAACTTTGTCTTAGCGTGTCGGATTAATCTGCTTGCTTTATTTGGGTTAAAAGTGAAAAGGTGTCAAAAACCTTGGATCTGGAGCCAAGTCCCCTTGTGGTATACTATTGTGAGTCACCTTTAGAGAGGGTTAATCGTAGCAGACAATCCCTTCATAGGGAAAACTGTGTTGACGGAACCTCAAGCGGTAATAGCCATTTTCACCATGGTAGTGACAACAGCTATATAAATGTCCTTGTGGAAGAAATCTCCACAGGTATGGTTCATTGTTGGGTTGTCAGATCTCCCTAGCAGCTCTTGAAGATTAAGTTCTTAGATTGTGTCAAAACCTTGGTGCACTGGGATTGGAGTTCACCCCTTTGAATCATAAAAGTTGCAGAGTCAAACCATTACTAAAAACCCTAGAGAGGCCAATTTTTCATTCTCAGGTATATGTGTGTTATTGCAAAACTTTTTAGAACATACACAATTAGTACTCTCAGGGATTAGCACAATTTGGTCACTTGATTGTTCATGTGCAAGGTTGCTTTTGCCCTTGTTCATTATTTTTAGATGTGCTTGGAATCACTTGTTTGCTATTTTGTGTGCTTGTTTATCTACTTGGCTATTAAAAATGATCAAATCTGGTATAACCTTCAAAATTTGGACAGTACAATTTGCAAACAATCCAAAACTAAAGACCTTAAATTTTGCAAAAATTGACGTAAAATCTTTCTGGAGTCAAAAGTCATTTCAAGAAGTCAAAAGTCATACGAGTTTTGTCAAGTGTCATTTCAGTATTGCCCATCTGTCGTACGATTGAGAACCCAGTGTCGTATGAGTTTTCAAACCAGCAAATTCAAGAAAGTCAAAATCCTGTTAGCAACTGTCGTATGATATTTACAACTGTTGTTTCATTGCTACCCAATTGTCGTACGAGTTTAGCAACTGTCGTTTCATAGACTATCCACTATTGTACAAATCTGTAGAGTGTCGTTTGGGAAAATTTGAGAGAGTTGTCAGAAATTGTCAAATTGCAAGATATCCAATGTTTCCAGCCTAGTTCCAGAATCTGTCAAAAATATCATTGTGTCAAGAACAAATCAGTAGCTATTGAAAATTAGTACACATGTCTCAAAGAATCAGTACACATGAGGAAGAAATTCTAATCGCCGCTATGATGAAGCAGCTGCAAGCTATGCAAGTCCAGCTTGACAAACTTGAGAAAGAAAAGGAACCTCTATACTCTTTTCCATTTGATAAAGACTTGTACATGTTACCATGCCCCCGAAAAAAATTTGAGCAATATGATACCTCTTCCACAGAGAGTGATACATCTAGCTTTGGAGACTATGATGACTATGATGATAGACAATGTAATGATACCTATGACACCTCTATTCCTAAGAGTCCTCCTCATCATTCATTCCTGCTTACTACAAATGGGCCGTCACATTGGATAGATCATGATGGTGATCCATATGATTCTGATTTTGAAAGAGACTTTGATGGCTTTTGTGGACAATACCTTGATTATGATCCATCTACTACTGCTGAGGACTATAAAATACATCGTGCTAGCTTGAAATGTCAATACTATAAGGATCTCTCCTCTAAGAACTCTCCAGCTGAAAATAAAGAGTACACTCTCAAGCAAGATCATGTTAATGTTGAACCTTTGTCTGGTGATGGTTCCCTTCCATCCCCTACTTCCTCCAATACCCGTACATTTCTTAAAGCTTCCGAGTCTTTCAAATCTTTCACAAAACCTTCATCTGACACAAGCCCTGATACTTTTTATGCGGTTCCCTATAGTTATCCTCCAGGGCTACCTCTTAAAGAAACTCAAGCTAACCTTCACTTGGCTGCAAAGAATTTCAATAATGATAAACCTAAAGAGCCTAAGCCTTCATATGCTATAATCCCTACTTCAGCTAGTCCTCCACCATCTCTTCCAAAGTCATCCATACAATCCCAACATGCTTCCTTGTCCTTAGAAGTGGCTCCATGTCAAGAGGATTCCAAAAATGATAAAGAAAAGAACATAAAGAAAGATCAAGATCAAGAACCCTCCATTTCATCCACTCCTTTTCCCGATGTCTCTTATCCACTTCATGGTTCTTTTGATCTTGTACACTCTTTTTCATGCATTCCACCATGTCTTAAGTCTTTGCCTAAGCAAGATCAAGCTACTACTTACACTGTTGAGCTTATTGACAATCAAAATGACCTTACTACACTTGCGCTTTCCAAAGATGATACTTCCATTAAGGTTGGTAAAAATGGTGTTGTTACTTCCAATGTTAAGCCCATTGACAATCAAGAGAAAAATTATGCGCTTATGCTATCCAAAGATCCTTGTCAAGATCAAAGTCTTCCATCTTCTTGTTCTACCACTCCATGTTTGCTTCCACTTTCTACTCTTCCTAAGTCTTTGCAAGCTTTGAACAATCCTATCAAAGAAGGTGCTCATATTCAAGATGTCCATGATTCTATTGAAAATTCTAATGCTCACTCTAAAGATGTTGATATCCTTGGTTGTCATATAGATGCTGATGAACTTATTTATTATCCTTTTGCATCTTCCACTTCCATCCTTGGACCTCTTCCACCACTACTAAGGGCTTCATGCCTACCTTCCATCTTGGGTCCTTATGTCCCTTCACTTTCCCCTCCTAACTTTCCTAATTCGCCATCCATCTTGGGTCCTTGCATACCTCCATCTCCCATCTTTCCTCAAGATCAACATAGGTGCATACCCTTGAATCCTTTTCATCCACCCACCCATCTAAACCAGTCATATCCTCCCTCTTCCACAAATCTCAAGTCTTTTGGAAGTAACTTGAATGTTCAATACAAGAAAAAGAAGCAATGCAAGAATCCATCAAGAAAAGAAGATCACCATGTCTCCTCTAATCGACACGGAGGCATAAAGTCAAAAGAGATATCTAAGAAAAAAACTACAAGATAAGTATGGGTTCCAAAATCCATCATTGAAGATATTATCTCTAAATCATCAAAAGGAAATAAAAAACCTACGACTATATGGATTCCAAAGTCTCTCTTGAAAGAGTCTGGTGTTGAACAAAAAGTGAAATTGACATTCAAGCTTCCAAAGGCTTCCACTTCATTTCCCTCCAAAAATATTCTTTCATTCCATGCACCTAAACCACAACCTCTGCTATCCATTCGCCATATTCCTTCACGTATTCCTTCATTCATGATTCCTCCATTCTCTCACCACCCTTCAAGGTATGTGTTGATGTTGAACTTGCCTTCCTTTCCATATACCCTTTCACAATCCTTCCATGCATTATCCTTCTACCTCCTATCCTTTTTCCTCACTTGCCTATTCCTCCTATCTTCCAACCTCACTCGCTTTACATAAAACCTTATCCTCCATTTTTCTCTTTCATCTCCCTTTCCCTATCAGCATCTTTGAGCGTGTCATTTTGAATCCTTGGAATATCATGGTTTATCCTTTCAAGGAGCATTATCTAAAAAGCTTGCCTTCTTCCAAAAAAAGAAATGAAAAATAAAATAAATTGAAAATGTGCCTTGGTGAAAACTTGGAAACAGGCACCTTGGTAGCAAAAGTAAAGAGAAATAAATTCATCCTATGGTGAAAACCACTCCCTTGTGGCACCTTGGATAAGTACCATGATGAAAACCTGGCAATCAGGCATTATGCGTAGTTCCTCTACATATTTCATCCATTCCGTCTTCTCTCTTTGATCTTGACAATGTTGATCTATACACGAACATTTGACTATTTTGTGAGCTATCTTACGATGATCTTGCTTTCATTCCTTCCATGTTTAGCCTTCATATCCATCTTCCTCCATTCATTTTCACCTATCGCTATCCTTTTCCCCTTTGGTCTTGATCTAATAAAAAAAGAAAAAAAGAGTAAAACATAGTGCTATGAAGCCTCTTGACATGTCTACTGTTTTGGACTGCATCCTTTCCTGCTCTTGCATCACGCTTTTGTGACTTATCCTATGCTAGCCTTTCATTACTTGTCTAAATGCACTTTACATGACAATTTTTCCCTAGCTTGGGTATTCTTGAGGAGTTTTCCCTTAAGGATTTCTTCCCTTCATTATCCTTTATTCTCTTGTCTTCCATCTCTTCCACTAGCTTGCCAATCCCTCTTGTTCTCCACCTTGCTAGACATTGGGACTACACGATATGATCTTGCTTGGGAGTTTGCAATAGAAAAATATGCTATCAAGTATACCCAGTATCATAACCAGTATCAGAACAATTATCAGAATCATTATCAGAATCAGTATTATAACCAGTATCAGAATAATTATCATAATTAGTATCAGAATTAGTATCAGAACTAGTATCAGAACAATTATCATAATCAGTATCAGAATTAGTATCAGAACTAGTATCAGAACAATTATCAGAATCAGTATCAGAACCAGTATCAGCACAAGTATCAGAAAAAGCATCTCATGATTAATCCAGCTCTATGGGCCTACAGAACAAGTATCAGAATGCCTACTAGGGCTACACCATTTGCTTTAGTTTATGGGTATGAAGCGGTACTGCCTATTGAGGTTGAAATCCCATCACTTAGAATCAGAATGCATGGACTTTTCACTGATGAAGACTACAGAGTGTCTAGGTTACAAGAACTTGAATTACTAGATGAGCGCAGGCAAGCAGCGTATGATCATCTCAGAGTATATCAGAAGAGAATGTCTAGAGGCTACAACAAAAAAAGTCAGACATAGAGAATTTTAGGTTGGTGATCTAGTGTTGAGAGAAAATCCTAAAAATCAATCACATCGAGAACGCAAGGGGAAGTTCAAATCCAATTGGCTGGGTCCCTTTGTCATCACTACTACTTTTGGCTCTGGTGCCTATCAACTCTCAACGACTGAAGGAGAACAGCTTTGAGAACCAATCAATGTTCTCCATCTGAAGAAATTCTACCCCTAAGGCATTCAGTCTATGGTAAAATGTCGTAAAAAAAAAACTCTTAAAAATTGAAAAAAGTCCTGAAAAAATGAACATCTTGGTGAAAACCTAGCAATAGGCACCTTGATGATTCACAAAAAATTGAAAAAATATCAAAAATTCAAAAAAAAATAAAAAAATCAAAAATTCACAAAAAAATTGAAAAATATCAAAAGTACAAAAAAAAAATTGAAAAATGAAAAATACAAAAAAAAAAAAAAAAGAGAAAAAGAAAAAGTGCCTTGGTGAAAACTTGGAAACAGGCGCCTTGGTAGCAAAAATAGAATCTCTACGAAGATGGTGAAAACCCGGCAAATGGGCGCCACTTGTTCCAAATGCTCCATCTATCAGCACAATCTTGGTCTTTCCCAGCATTCAGTCTTGCTTTAGTTTGTACATATCTCTCGGTTTGTTTCTGCATATCCTGGTTTCAATAAGTCGATTTGTACACCAATCAGCTTGCGCATTTGTATCCTATCAATGTTCAAACTTGGGGGCAATCAATGTCATATCCTATGGTCTCCCATGTATCTTAGACGTGTCCTATCCAGTCAGAATCCTTTAAAGCTTCATGTGAGTCAGTCAGTCAGTCTCGTCTCCAGAAAGGATTTTTCATCTATAACAACGCAATTAAACTCAAACTGAAAACAATCTATGCTTTTTACATGCTTTTATCTCCTTGTATGCTTACTGATTCACATTGAGATTTTTGCATATTGTGTCCCTTCGAGCTCTTCGATGATGTCCTTTATAGGATTTAGAGAGTGATGACTGGGGGCATAATATTTTCTTTGTCTTCTGCTTGTATGTGAAAATCTAACAACTTTGGAAATTCCGGATTGAAATGGTGTTCGACTATAAGAGCCTCTATCTCAAATTGGATGGCCATGCGTACCTCGACCATTGATACCCAGACAATTCAAGGAAGTTTGATCTAACTATTGTCTTTTTGAGTAAGTTCTTTCTCCTACTGTGGAACACGATCTTGCCTAAGGATGTGAACGATAAAGGGTCACTATGGGTAATTCACATTGGATTTAGAATGATCTCTTGACTGTTTGATGTGTTTGCAATGCAAGGCGTATTCATGTCATCATGAAGTGTATGTTTTGATGCTTGTACAAATTGCTATATCAAAATAGACATGATATTTAGGTCATCTTGGCATTTGTGCCTTGGTGCTTATATCTAATCCGACATTCCGAAAACAAAATCAATATTCATATGTCCATGGTTGCCTAGCCAGTGGGTGTTGTATTGATTCTTGCGCATACAAATCGATATTCATATGTCTATGGTTTCATAGCTAGTGGGCATTGTATTGATTTATCCGGTTACCTAAAAGTTCAATGATGATAACAAATCGACATATGATCAGTGACTAGGTCCTAGGTCTTAGGTTGCATTTCATTTTGCATGTCTCTTTGCATTTTTCATCTTTCCATGATCTCACAATGATTAAACAAACTTCAATGCTTAAATGATTCTTCAAATCGCATCTTCAAGTCTAACAAGAGCTAAATCCCACATGAAGGTTCCTCCAATGAAATAGCAAGTAGAATCCTTTTTCGGGATCAAAATTCAAATCTGAGATCATTCATATTATTAATTGCTTGCATATTCGACCTTCTATCATCACAGAAATCCATAATTCAACTTAACTGATTATCTTACATCAAACTATCAAAAAATTCAACTTGGTCAACCATGGTCAACTCATGGTCAAACCTAGTCAAACTTGGTCTCCAGGACCTCTAAACGATGCAGAATGCATTCACTGGACGTGTTTAACCACTTCTCAAATCAAATAACATGCTTCTAAACTATAACGCTGACTTTTCTTGTCAAATTTCAATTTTAATCCCGAAGGGGGCATGGTATTACATATCATTCAAAGTCTGTAAATCAAATTCTATCGATCAAATCTATCAATATCTTTCATCAGTGATCAAGACAAACAATCACGTCTAGTTACTGATTCATCAAAAGTCCTCATCGCTCAAGGCAAATCTATCATCACTTGGGGCATATTAGATTCATCAAGATCCATATCAATCTGGTATTCTCCTAATCTTGTAAACTGTATCAGTTTTTGCAACCATCAGATCATAGTGCTCTTTCCTTGGTTCTTCGACAACTGAAGGGTTCGGATGTGATACCTGCTAGTTTTGCTAAGACAATCAAGTTTAGAATGGGTCACTCACTTCTTATCAATCCTAAGGTTCAGAATCAAGCATTTTGACACTTTTTCACAATCATCGATTCATTTGCTGTTATAAGTGAACATTATCTCTGGTCATTCAGGACCTCCTATCTCAATATCTCTCAATCGGTTTTTATCTTGAGATCGGTTTATCTTTCAAACATCAGTTTCATATCTCTATCAAACATAGACTATCTTTGAACCACTGCGCTTCGCACAGTAATTCAAAGAGGGGCAAAATGTAATACCCCAAAAATGGGCTATAAGTTCATTAATCTCCTACATCATCAATTCGAATGAAATCAACATCAAAGTCCTAACCTAAGGCACATCTGAACATCATCGAATCTAATTGATTATCTTAAATTCTGCATCAGGGAATATTCCTAGCAATATTCCTAATCATCATAATTATCTTTAATTTTATAATTATTTGGCAATAAATCACATTTATCCTAAAGATTGATTAATTGAATATTTTCATATTTAATTAATTAGATTTAATATTTACCACTTAATTGTGTAATTAAATTTAATTATATCTATTATTAATTGTATTATTTAATTTTGACAATAAATCTAATATCATATGAATAATTGATTAAATTTTTATTTAATTAATTAAAGCAAGTTGTCATTATTTAATAATATAGTTTTTAATAAAAGTTTGATTAAATAATTGATTAACCCATAAATCAATTGTTTTATTTTTAAAAGCAGTTAAGTTGGAAATAAATCACTTTATTATTAAATTAATTCATAAATAAAACATGCACAATCATAAAAGCAGACAACTATCAATTATCAATTAAAGCTAAACTCTATTTTGAGTTAAAACTTAGCTTTTGCATGTTTTTGTGAGTTAATTATCCTTTATTTAAAAATAACTCAAAAATCAACCTGAGTTATTTAAGTGATTTATGGCTTTCTTTCACAACCTCCAAAGCCTTGGATTTCTATAAAAACAAGGCTCATCTCTTCATAATTCATCTCTCAATCATCTCTCAAATTTGCATCCACAAGATCTCATATTTTTGCACAATCACGCTGGAGAATTGGAATTGAAGAATCAAAGCTCTTGCGAATCGACATCTTTGTGAGATCAATCTTATTTTTGCATTCATATTGCATATCATTGTTAGATTAGCATTGCATATCAATTTTCAATAGCATTCATAGCATATCAATTTCATATTAGCATAGATTCATATCAGTTTTTATCATTCTTATTGCATAGAAAATATCAAAAATATAGATTAATTACATTCAATCTCATATCTAGATCAATTGCATTCAAATCCTTCATTTAGGTGTCGTCTAGGTCACTGATCTTGATAACAATCTGAGAATATTAATCTCGCACCTATTAGAAGGCAGTAAATCGCTTGGTTAGATTAGATTTCAATTTTGCACGATTTTGATTATAGCTAACCTCTAATGTTTTACTGAAGTGTTGTGTCTACAGATCAGGTACAATTTTCACACACACAGATCCTAGTTGTAGTTATTTCCTTTCCCATCTCCTTGGAGTACTATTCTTGATCTTATACTTCTCTTTTGTACTTTGTAATTTATTGTAATCACATACCCTACGACATGTGTTGTGGATGTTTGATGAGTATGTGTATTTTATTATTCAAATGTAATTTATGATGTAATATGTAATCCATGTTTGTATTTATATTTTATAGTTTCTATGTTAAGGAACCCTTGAGATGTGTATTCTACCTTTCAAGATTATATTTATCATTTATGTTTATGTTCTTATGGACTCTGTTGTTGGAAATATAATATGGGAAAGTGAGATACTGAGAGGGGGGTGAATTAGTTATGCAAAAACTTTCATACCTTGAAACTAATTCCACATGCATTCCATAATCATAAATTTCAATACTGAAATGAATCTAACATTCTAATCATATCCATCAAATGAAACATATAACACAAAGATTTGGTAACCCAGAAACCCTTGAATGGTAAATCTAGGGTGGGAATGACACCCACACATCTTCACTACTGCAACAATAAAGTGTGCTTGTTAGGGCTATGAAATTTTGATCACTTTAGATGATCCACCTATGAGGGGTTTTCCCTGTTAAGATCTTATAGACTTATACAATCTACCTTGATTAAAGGATTTAAAACTTACAACTAAGTAAGCACTCAGTTAAGAGATTTACAAAGGCCTGTTAGGACCACTCTGTTAAGAGATTTACCCTGATTCACTTGCTAGAATGAATCAGTACCTGATCCTTCAGTTTGCACTACAATTTTTGATTATAGATCTTCTCTTTCCAATACTTATCTGATCTCAAAATCAAATGTAGCTTTGTTATGTCCTTCACTGCTCTTCTCGGTCACTCTACCTGATCTCTACATCTAAAAATCAAAACACTTCTTCCATCCGCATAGAAGAGATCTCCTCTGTTACTACATTTTAGGGATTTGATATCACCTTATATAAACATCTGATCAAGCTTCTAGATCATAATCAATGATCTAGATTCATTCCTTATGCCACTTAAGCATTCCCTTTTTCTAATAGGTTACATGGCTTACATAGGGATTAATGAGTAGAAATACAAAGCGTAATCAACTCCTTGATTCTCTCAATAATCATTAAATCACACATAGAAGTCGACCAAAAATGTTTACCTTGGTGTTTGTGCAATTACAAACACATATGTCAAAATTGACTTGCTTGGGATATGAAGTCTCTGATTCTTGGTCAAAACTATTTTCCATATACTGGTGCTTGACACTAACTCTTCTATACAACTCGGCATATATATTGCTCGGTAACTACTGAAGTACTTGGTGACCTTTGACATGCTCGGCAATAACTACTACTCGATAACTATATAGAATACAATTCTATACATAACTCAACCTTAATAAGATGGCTCGGTCACAGTGATGACCGAACAACATTGCCTTGATAATGACTAAGTATTGGACACTAATAGACAACACGACTTAGGGATCAACAATCTCCCCCTTTGACATTAGTGGAAAAAACACTTTGCCCTGACTCTTCATTACATAATCAAAATAGTACTTAGTACTTGAGTACTCCCCCTAAGACTTTGACTCGGTCTTCATATAGACAATACTATATATGCATGACTCTTGGCATATAATGAATATACATTTACATTACAAAACAATATTTCATACCTTTCTATTCTATATTCCTTCTTTGATCTTTGTATCATCTATATATATAGGACTTATTTCCCCTTTTTACTCATTTCCCCTTTGTTTTTGTCACTTTAAGTTGTTGGGGTGTAGGGGTTAGATAATACTTGTCCAAAAATGGTTTGTGGAGGTTCATAATCATTTCTAAGACATTATCCCATCAAGATCTCACAGACTCCAAAACTTGTATCTTGATCTCTATCTGGGCAACTAGATCAATCAAACTCTCAGCAACAGAGAGATGAGGATCTCTCTCTACTAACTCCTTTGTTGAGGCCAATTCTCTCTACATAACCTCCAGATGAGGTGTTAACATTGTTTGTATGGAGATTAAATTGTCTCTTATCCTTCCATCATTAGCCATGTGCTCGGCTAATCTTCCTTGTGTATGAAGTAATCATGTGAAATGAATAGAGATGGAACTTGCATCCATGCTTAGTGAGTGTCCTGTAGACTTTAAGTCTAATTGTAGCTTATAAATTAGTTCTTGATTTTCCTTAGTGAATGTTTCAACATTGCATAACTACTTGTACAAAGAATGAACATTTTGTACAATCTCTTCTATGTTATTCACTAGATTAGAAAGTTTTGTCTGCTTTACTACTATCTTAGTGGAGACCCTTTCAAGTACCTTTGTCTCAAAATTTCTTTTTGACCACTACATTAGCTTTTCATTAGCTTCACTTTCATCATTGTTCACCTTTTTAACAATGTGAACCAATTGATCCATAATAGGTGAAGTCTCATTCACATCATCCAGCTCAAAAGCTTCTACAAATATACCTTTAATTTCATGAAGTACTTGCTTTTGTTGATGTTCTATCCTTAGTTCCTCTCACTTGCTCTTATTGTTCAATAGATCTTTCAATACTTGCATTTGTTCATAGGTCAAGTTATTGGTGTCCCACTTTGGAATCACTATAACTTCATCTAATGTGACCTGTATGCTAGGAGACTTTTTCTTTTTCTTATGTACTTTCTTCTTCAGTGTGTTGCTACTTAGTAGCTGTACTAAGGCTTGGATAGCCTCTTGCTCTATAGGCTCTTGATGCTCCTTAGTTATTTTTTGCTCAGTCTCCTTTTATTACTTAACATGAGGTCCTAAAATTATTGTTGCAAACTTATCTTGTTCTTTTAAGCTCTCCTCTCCTTCTCCTTTATTGGCTTCAATATTTGACTTGACAGGTGCATTTTTTGTTGTTGTTGATGGCTTGCCCTGTTCCTCAGCACTTGAACTTTATGTTGAATTTATGTTCAACTGTGACCATGTGGTAGGTTGAAGGTTCAGAGTCAAGAGTTGATGTATGTTCAATCCTTTGATAATCATGTACCTGGATGAGAACTGGATTGGTGCTTAGTATAAAGGGATCTGAGGCTGCCTCGATAAGAATTTGGCTTTTTATTTCTTCCTCGATTAAGGCATTAATTTTTATTTGTGTTTCCTCAGGGACATCCTCAATAGTGATCACATCCAATGATTCACTCACTTCTACCTTTTTCCTTTCCTCTTCCTCAAGGTTCTGAGGCTCATCTATATCTTCTTTATTATCGACTTCAACCTATCTCGATGTTCCTTCACCTACATTCTTATCAACTATCAATCCAAAAATAATTTTCCACATTTGTTTTCTTTGTGTGACAATTTCTTCAACATTATTTTTCAAAATGGAGTAAGTCCTCAGCTTAGGTACAAATCTATTTCTATGTTGCTTCATGAATTTTCCTATTTGATTAGGTGTCAGTTCAGGCATAATCTGAGCTAGAGTGCCTTACCTTATCTATCTCTTGGTCATAATGGCATACTGCCATTTTGCATCAATTTTACTAAACTGTTAATCAAGGATTAGATTCCCTATCTACAAAGGTGTCATCTTGAATTTACATAGAATCTCTATGAAACTATCAAAATTATCACCTAATTGTTGAATAAACTCATTAACTTGTTTAGTCACCGATCGGTCCTGACTCCATACTACATCTCCTATAGTAGGAAAATTGTTTTGCACATAAAATAATGGATAAACTATCAGGGAAATAAACTTACACATTGATTTTTTAGCCTTCTTGATTGATGTAAGGTTCTCGGCAAGTTGTGTCAACTACAACTTGACAAGATCATAAGTATGATCTTTCATCACAAATTTCCATGTCTGATCTACTGCAATCTAGGGAACGCTATCCATCCTGCTTGACTGACAAAACTTGTGAACTATAACCCTTAGTACAAAATCAATCTCAGGATCTATGATCGTAGAGATTATCATTATTCTCTTGTTCCATACTGCCAGTGTGTTTGCATGGATCACTTCTTTACTCTAGCACATCATTGTCTTCTTCCCAATAATAATAGGATAACCGGTGACTCGATGAATCATTTCTTTGTTGATCTTCACCGACCCATTCTCCAACCATAATATCATGTCATGTACTCTACTTGAGATAATCTTAATCCACTCCATCTTGAATTTGTGAGGGAAATATAGGGCACACACTAACCCTTTCTTGGAAACATGTTGATGCTCCGCCTTCAACACTACATTGATACACAATCTATTGTATGATTCCCTCAACTCAGAATCTCTGATCTCACTAATCTTGCACATGTAACATGCATCTATATCATGTATCATCAAGACTTTCCATGGAATCAATAACACAGCTCCTGAGAGATCACCTCTCTTTCTAGTACAATTTGGAATTTTGGTGGCTTGCATGCATCACTCCTTACTAATTAAACATTTATAACCTCTTTCCCTTGCTTTCTAACTATTATAGATGAAGTATATGTCATTTCTCCAATTTAGGGTTCAAAATATAAATTTGAGTATCTCGGTAATACCTTGTTTCAATAGTCCTTCACAATGTGTGTTGATGACACATTGTAAGAATCTTCACAAACTAACTTTGCACAAATCACTCTTCTCAATCACCTTTGAATCACTTTGTGAATTCTCAAATCACTAGGTGAAATGAGAATGAATGGTAATATTTAGTTTTATAGACTCAAATGGTTGGATTAGGTCTTCATTGAATGCTCTATACACTTGTAGGTGAAATACAATTGTCTCAGACTTCACATGACAACTCAATTACCACATACCCATACTTAGTTGAAACCACAACTCGGTCAATACTAACATTTCCACTTCATCTCGATAGATATAATATCTCGGCTATTACAGGAGCTCGACATATACTAAGAGACTCAGTCACTATAGACATAAATACTGATGCTCGACATCAATTATGCAAAATAACTCTTTTCTCAAATTTGTCCTAATGCACCTTATCTTATGCAGATATGGACTCTAACATATCTAATGTTAGGAACTAGTGTAAAATATAACATTTGAAAATTTAGTTCCCTACATAGCTTCTTTGCTTAGATAGAAGTAGTGTGGTCACCTAATCCATTGGATTGGGTGACCTCGGGATCATTGGATCCACTATTTTTTGCTTCCTCTTTCTTTCTCCATGTCTTATTCATCTAGTCCCTTATCTGTTAATCAGTCTCTTCACCTTTGAATTGTTCATTACTCAGTGCTTGTGCGTTTCAATCTCTTTTTATGTGACCAATCTTGTAGTATTTGTAATAGACCAAACTTCCACTCATCCAACTCTTGGATTTACCTCTAAAATGTGTCCTTACACAAGTTTCTCCAATATGACCATATTCTCCTCAATAATGACAACTATACCATGTATTGTGATCCCAATTGAATGTGTTACTTTTCCTAGATGCATTACCTTGCTTATTAGATGTCCACTTTTTTTTCATTGAATCTGCATTCTTGTACTCTATGACCATATTTATGATAGTTGTAACAATGTCCTTTAAATCTAGGTGCAGTAGATGCATTACTAACCTTTGACTTGCATTCATGTTCCTAATGTCCATGCTTCTTACATTTAAAACAATTTCCATTGAATTTAGGTTTAGGATTGGACTTACCATTCTTTCTTTTGTAGATATTTGTTGTGTGTCCTACCTTCCCACAATGATGGCATGTAGGTTTTTTGTTCTTTGACTTTGCATTCCTCTCTTCTCCATTCTTTGATGATTATCCTTCTTCAATGGATGATAGGTGCTCATCATGTCCTAGTCCCGAGGTGTCACTAGATCTTCTTGGTGACCTCATCAATTCCTCAAAATATTTCATAGCTTCATTAAGATTATTCATCCTCTCATTAAGTTCTTTTTTAGATCTTAATTCATTCTTTAGTTGATTGTTCTCTGATCTCATATTTGTGATTTCCATGTCTTTCCTATTCAACTCTTGATTTGCAAGTAAAAGTCATTTTACCATGTCCAATTGATTGGTTTTCAGCATTTTCATATCACATGTCCTTTCATCAAGTCTTGTAGCCATTTGTCTCTTATCTTCTTCTACCATTATTTTGTCTTCTTCAACTTTCTTTTTATGTTCAATCACTTCACATAGTCTTACTGATTGGATTTCCTATTCTCTCTTTAGACTTCTGACATCTTCATTCAGTGAGTTGTTTCTCTCTAATAGATATGCTATTGTTGCATCACTTTTAGTGGAGTTTCCATTATCAAATAGACCTTTAGTATCCTCTTCTTGATATTGTGTGTCATTTAGTTGGATTACCAAATCTTTCCTTCTTTTCAAGGATTTCTTTAATTCTTCTCTTGTTGCTTCAAGCTAGTGTAATGCAAGATGGATGTCAATATTCTGATTCTTTATGATATTTCCCAACTTATAAATCTCCATCTCCAAGACCTTAACTCTTGAGTGGTTAAACTTATTCTAAGATAACAAAGCTCTGATACCAATTGTTGGAAATCTAATATGGGAAAGTGAGATACTGAGGGGGGGTGAATTAGTTATCCACAAAATTTCATACTTTGAAACTAATTCCACATGTATGCCATAATCATAAATTTCAATACTGAAATAAATCTAACATTCTAATAATATCCATCAAATGAAACATATAACACAAATATTTGGTAACCCAGAAACCCTTGAAAGGTAAAACTGGGGTGGGGATGAGACCCACAAATCTTCACTACTACAACAATAAAGTGTGCCTGTTAGGGCTACAAAGTTTTATCACTTTAGATGATCTACCCTATGAGGGGTATGCCCTATTAAGAGCTTACAGACTTATACAATCTACCTTGATTAAAGGATTTAAAACTTACAGCTAAGTAAGCACTCGGTTAAGAGATTTACAAAGGCCTGTTAGGACCACTCTGTTAAGAGATTTACCTTGATTCACTTGCTAGAATGTATCAGTACCCGATCCTTCAATTTGCACTACAAATGTTGATTACATATATCCTCTTTCCAATACTTATCTGATCTCAAAATCAAATGTAGCTATGTTCTATCCTTCACTTCTCTACTCAGTCACTCTACCTAATCTCTACATCTAACAATCAAAACACTTCTTCCATCCGCATACAAGAGATCTCCCGTGTTACTACATTTTAGGGTTTTGATATCACCTTATCTAAACATCTAATCAAGCTTCTGGATCACAATCAACGATCTAGATTCATCACTTATGTCGCTTAAGCATTCCATTTTTTTGATAGGTTACATGTCTTACATAGGGATTAATGATTAGAAATACAAATCATAATCAACTCCTTGATTCTCTCAACAATCATTAAACCACGCATAGAAGTTGGCCAAAATGGTTTACCTTGGTGTTTGTACCATTACAAACACATATGTCAAAACTGACTTGCTTGGCATATGAAGTCTTTGATGCTCGGTCAAAATTGTTCTCCATATACTGGTGCTCGACACTGACTCTTCTATACAACTTGGCATGTATATTGCTTGATAACTACTAAAGTACTCAGTGACCTTTGACTTGCTCGACAGTAACTAATGCTTGGTAACTATATAGAATACAAGCCTATACATAACTCAGCCTTAATAAGATGGCTCAGTCGCAGTGATGACTAACCAATATTGCCTTGATAATGACTAAGTGTTGGACACTAATAGATAACATGACTTAGGGATCAACATCTATGTCTTACATCCGCTTGTTTATTCACCATTGTTTGTAAACATTTTTTAAAAATACATATTTTGCAAACTTAGTAGCATGTTTTAGGTTCATATCTCATGGGTTCCCTAGCGGGGGCATTACACTTGGTATCAGAGCCCATGTTTCAAACACTAGGAGCTCTGGGAATACTGTACACCCATTTATTTTCTAGTGGTCAAAACTTGAAAATAAAACTTAGACATATAACATGCTTGTATTTCAGACTATTGTTTTTGCAATCTTATCATGTTTGATTTATTTTGTCCTTTTTGATTTTATGTTGTAGGAAGGATGGTCAATGAGACTAGATCTATGGCTAGAGGCCAAAGTGGAGGCCATAGTAGGGGACGTGGAAGAAATAGAATTCCTAGCCCTCCTATTAGTCAGAGAGTGGAGGAGAGCAGGGAAGAGGATGGTAGAGAACAACATGGTGACTCAAGAGAACTTAATGCAATGAAAATTCTCTAGACCATTTTAGAGCACCTACTTATGCAAAACAAATTCGATCAGGAAGTATCCCATCATTCTAATAATGAGGAGAGATAGACATTTCAGAGCCCAAAAAAGAGAGACACTACCCTCATTCAGGGAGTCATAAAGGCTAATCAAATGAGAGGCCTTATGAGAGCATGAACACCTCATTTTAATGGTCTTGGCACCGGTTTTGAGGTAGACACTTGGCTCATTGCTTTGGATCGTTGTTTCACTATGCAACAGTTTGAAACTAATGTTAAGGCAAGATGTGTCATTATGAGTCTTGAGGGATTTGCAACTTCATGGTGGAAAATAGACAAGAAAAAACTTGGACTTACTATGGAAACTATTACTTGGGATCTTTTCCTTGAAAACTTCCATGAATGGTTTCTATTAGAGAAATGGCACTGACAATGCGCAGATGAGTTCCATAATTTGTGACAAATTTCCATGACTGTTTAGGAGTATGAGCGATGTTTCTTTGAGCTTAATCCCTATGTAAGATACAGTGATCAATTGCCACTCTTGTTACAACATTTCATTAGAGGACTCAATGACCGTATTATTGGAGGAGTTTTGGTTTTCGAACCCAAGACCCTCAAGGAAGTGGTTATTAAGGCTACTTTGATTGAGACAAATTTGGCCTTAGTACATGGTGAACAAATAGGGGTTCAGACATGTGTTCCTTCATCTATAGGATTTAAAGGAAATCTTAATCAAAGTGCAAGAAACTTCAAGAAACCCCCTCCCTATTTTTGTAGTCAGTAGCATAAGGGCACTAATCCTCCAACAAAAAACTATGGTTCTCACTCTAAGAACTCTCATAGATTTTTGTGCAACAAGCATAATTAAAATAGTTATCCTGCACAGAGCACATATTTAGTTGTGATAAGAGGTAGCTATCAGTAGTCTAGTACACCCTCCATTGGGAGAGGTCACAGTAGAGGCAATGATTTCTTCTCATGTGGACAACATGGTCAAATTGTAGGGAATTTCCCTCATTGTACATCATAGTTTTCAAGACAGAGACCTACAGCTTCTGAGCCTATTGTAGGAGATGTCAACAGATCTCACAGGGTATTTGTAGTAGTGGACCATCATTAGTCAGAGCATCAGAGTACTGTGGTAGAGACTTTTGGATCCACTAGAAGTATTTCTCTTTCTATTTTATTTGACTCAGGAGCTACATATTCTTTTATATCTCTTTTTATAGTAGAGAAATGTGGGCTAGTGGTAGTAAAGAAAGACATTGGTTGGAAAGTAGAGTAAGCCTCTAGGGAAAGGATTTCAAAAGACTCTCTAGTCCATAAGTGTGATTTAGACCTAGGTCAATTCACCACCACAGTTGAGCTTTGTGTGATTCCTTTGGGATAATATGACATTGTTCTTGGAATGGATTGGTTAAGTTCTCATAGAACCAACATTGATTGTAGACAAAATTTAATTAGATGCAAAGACAATGTTGGTAATGATTGTGAGATAGTGAGAATTCAACACCCTGTATCTCTTCATATGATTTCCACTATGCAACTCAAGAAAAAAATGAAAAAGGGATGTCGGGTATTTGTAGTAACTATGAATGAATTGGATTAAGTGGAAACATAGGAGAAGACTCTTGATCATCCTATACTACAAGAATTAATTGATGTCTTTCCTAGTGATATTTTGGGTATGCCACCCAAGAGTGACATAGACTTTTGCATTGATCTTGTTCTAGGAGCACAACCTATATCTAGAGCTCCTTACCAGATGACCGCTCAAGAGTTGAGTGAGCTTAAGATACAATTAGAGGATCTTTTGGAAAAGGGAAAAATTCATCCTAGTGTTTCTCCATGGGGATTACTTGTACTCTTTGTTAAGAACAAAGATGGATCTTTATGATTGTGCAATGACTACAGATAGTTGAACAAGGTAACAATCAAGAACACGTACCCTTTACCAAAGATTGATGATCTCTTTGATTAGATAAAAGGAGCTAATGTATTTTCCAAGATCAATCTTAGCTCATGATACCATCAGTTGCACATTCATGATGCAAATATTCACAAGACAACATTCCACACTCGCTATGGACATTATGAGTTCATAGTTGTTCCTTTTGGTTTGACAAATGCTCCATTTGTATTCATGTGCTTAATGAATGGAGTATTTTTTTCTTACCTTGACCATTTTATTCTTGTCTTCCTAGATGACATATTGATATATTCTAAAAACATATAAGAACATGAGGAACATCTACGACTTGTTTTGCAGTGTCTTCTTGATAATCAGTTGTATGCTAATGCAACAAAGTGTGACTTCTTTTAGTAAGAGGTTCACTATTTGGGGCATGTAATCTCAGGTGAGGGTATTTCAGTGGATTCTTTCAAGATTTAGGCTATAGTGGATTGCTCAACCCCCACCAATGTATCAAAAGTCCACAGTTTCATGGGCTTGGCATGATACTATCACAGGTTTGTCAAAGACTTCTCTAGAGTTTCTTATCAGATTACTTCTCTCTAGAGGAAATAGAAGAAGTATGTATGGACAGAGAAGTGTGAAGAGGATTTCTAGAACCTTAAGAAGTGTCTGACCAGTGCACCTATTCTAGTGATTCTAGATCCTACAAGTGATTTTATGGTGTGTGTTGATGCTTCTTTGGAAGGTCTAGGAGCAGTCCTTATGCAGAAGGACAAGTGATTTCTTATGAATCTTGCAAAATCAAGGAGCATGAATTAAATTATCCTACACATGACCTTGAGTTGGTAGTGGTAGTCCATGCATTAGTTTGATGGAGACATTTTCTATTAGGACATTGATTTGAGCTTCATAGTGATCATTGCAACCTATATTATATCTTTACCCATCCTAATCTGAATGCCAGACAAAGGTGATGGATGGAGTTTCTATGTGAATATGAATTTGAGGTCAAGTACATCCAAGGTAAGGAAAATGTGGTAGCCGATGCCTTGAGTTGCTGGAGACATGAGATATCAGCTTTGACTCTTGGTGTAGATTTGTGGAGTCGTATACTCTAGTCACTTCCTTTAAATACTTGGTACATGGAAGTGAGCATTGAGATTGAGTCAGAGAGACCTTTGGAGGGCATATTTTTAGGTTATTTTTTGGATTCAGATGACCTTTTATGATACATGAGCCAGATATATGTACCCCCATTAGATGATCTTTGTACCTTGATCTTATCTGAGGCTCATTGTGCACCTTACTCGACACATCCACATGTCAAGAAGATGCATGCGGACCTTCAATAGTTGTATTACTAGTTTGGTATGAAGTGTGACATGTTAGGTGATTCCTCGTGTCACATATTAGGTGATATGTAAAATTGGGTATCACATGTTAGGTGATTCCTCATATCACATATTAGGTGATTAGTAAAACTGGGTAACACCTGTTAGGTGATTCATCATATCACATGTTAGGTGATATGTAAAACTAGGTATCACATGTTAGGTGATTCCTCATATCACATGTTGGGTGATATATAAAATTGGGTATTATGTGTTAGGTGATTCCTCATATAACATGTTAGGTGATATATAAAAATGGGTATCACATGTTAGGTGATTCCCATCTCACGAGTTATGTGATATCTGCCTTCACGAGATATGTGAGATTTCTTATCACAAGAAATGTGATATATGTTTTATCTTCCCTAGTTAAGAGGGAGTGTTGATGTATGTAGCATCAGTCAGATAAATAAAATTGATTATATAATTATTAGGAGAACTGATTTTATATTAATATACATACACACACACACACACACACATATATAAAGTTAATCATATTAAATGATTAACTTTATATATATATATATATATATATATATATATATATATATATATATATATATATATATATATATATATATATATATATATATATATATATATATATATATATATATATATATATATATATATATATATATGTATGTATGTATGTATGTATGTATGTATGTATGTATGTATGTATGTATGTATATGTGTGTGTATATATATATATATGTGTGTGTGTGTGTATATATATATATATATATATATATATATATATATATATATATATATATATATATATATATATATATATATATATATATATATATATAAAGTTAATCATTTAATTATCTAACTAATGCTACATACATCAACAAGAGTGTCAAAGGGTTAAGGAAAATCACCAGCATCCAATGGGTCTTTTACAACCCAATCTCATTCCTTAATGGAAGTGGGATATCATTTCAATGGATTTCATCGTGGGTTTTCCTATGACACCCCAAAGAGATGATACCATTATGGTTACCATTGACCGATTGACCAAGGTGGAACACTTATCTCCTATGAGAGTATCCTACAGAGCAGCTTCAGTAGCTGGGGTATTCATGTAGGATATTGTAAGGTTACACGGTATTCCCTATAGGATTATATCATATAGGGATCCATAATTTACATCTACATTTTGGACCTCCTTGCAACATGATCTTGGAGCATAGTTGAATTTTAGTTTAGCATATCACCCCGAGATCGATGGTCAAACAAAGTGGATTAATTAGGTGCTCAAGGATATGCTTAGGATGTATGTCATGGATAGAAAGACTCATTGGGAGGACTATTTGTATTTGGTTGAGTTTGCCTACAATAATGGTCATCACAACTCTATCGGCATGTCTCATTTCTAGGCTTTGTATGGTTTTCCCTATCATTCACCTTTAAGTTGGGATACGCTATAGGATTGTGTTCTATTAGGTCCTAAGATGCTTCGATATATGGAGCAATAGGTGGAGCACATTTGTGAGCATGTGACCACAGCTCAAGACAGGCAGAAGAAGTATGCAGATGCTCACATAGTGGACAAGCAGTTTGTAATTGGTGTTAAGGTGTTCCTAAGAGTGTGTCCATGAAAGATTTTGATCCATTATGGAAAGGGTTTGAAGTTGGAACCTCATTTTGTAGGACCTTTTGAAATTCTTGAGAGGATATGACCAGTTGCTTACCGTCTTACTTTGTTTCCCAGCTTGTCTCACATCCATGATATTTTTCATGGTTCAGTTCTTAGATAGTATATACCATATGTTGAACATGTACTTGATTGGAATTCTTTGCAGGTAGAGGATGAGAAGCTGGCTTTGGAGCCCATTCGCATTCTTTAGGGGTGAAATTTGACCCTCTAGGATCGCACCATCGAGAAAGCAAGGGTCCAATGGGACCCTACTGATGAGTCGTCAATGACTTGGGAGGATGAAATGAGATTACATGATTTATATCCCTATTTATTTGCAGGCTTCCAAGAGTAAGACTAATTCTAGGGAGTGGATGTAGTGCCCACCCATAGTTTGCTTTTCAATTTTATATTGCCAAACTGTTTTAGGCCACTTTTATGTGTGCATTGATATTTCAGTTATATTATGATTTTTGGATGTATGATACTACATGGTGATTTTAATAAATGGATAATTATGGTCATTATATTGATGTAGTTAGATGATGTTAGTTATGATGGTGATTTACATGTTTTAAAATGATGCTTATGATTATGATTATACTTACCCCATACTTGCATGTGTATGGTGATTATGTATGCTTTTACTTTCCTGTATGATGTGTTTGATATGCAATTATTAAATTTAATGATTTTATTTAAAAGGCTTATTGTGAAAACATAATTATTTAATTAATAATAATTAATTAAATACATTCACTTTAGATTTATTTAGTTATAAATTTAACTTTTTAAATAAAAGGTATTTATTAATTGAGAAATTAAATAGCATGTGGAAAATTAAAGTAGACTAAATGTTATTATTTAAATTAATTAGAATGCATTATGTTGCACAGTCAAAATTGAGTAAATTAAATTAAAAGAATTAGTCAATTTTGAGTTAAGTATTTTCAATAAGAGTAATTAGAAAATCAGACTTGAGTTCAGAACTCAAATTAGAAATTGATGTAAACAAAGCTCTTTGTGGAGTTGAGTTCCAACCCTTGCATGTGGAATTGAATTTCCTAGATGGTGAGGGTTTGACCATTATTCACAACACATAGGTTTTGGAGAATTTTTGGGTGAAGGATTTCAATTTAGTGTAATTTTTTTTCTGAAAGCTTGGATATAATTTCATTCTGGTCATCTTCAAATTCATCTTTGGTTTTAGAGGTAAGATTTGATTATCTTTGTGATTGTATTTTTGCAATTTTGAAAGGAGTGTATTCTTCGTGCCTGTTAGATCTAGATGTTTGGGATTGTTTCATGTGTTTCCTCTTCTCGTGAAAAAATTGGAATTTGGTTAAAGGGAATTTTAGATGGCATGCAATCCTTGTTTTCTGATTCTTGCTTGATTTTCAATTAGGGTTTGAATTTATTAATATTGGTAGAAATTATTGTTATTGGAAATTCTGTGAAAGTTGATTTTGTTTGAAAACCCTAGGCTCAGATAATAATGGATTCAATTGATAGAAATTTGTTTTGGTATTTAAAATTGAAAATAAAATCCAAAATTAAACCCTAGAGGATGTTTTGGAAATACCCAGAAATTGTGCAATTTAGGGCTTTCAAATTGTGCATGTGGAATAATTTATTACCTAGTTAAAATATATTTACCTCTCGAAGAATTGTAAATTTGCTATGTCCTATTAATTTTCCTTTTAGTTTTCTAAAAAAAAAGAGATTTAAAAATATATATAATATGGCTTGTTGTTTTACAACAACATTAAATTCTGGTGTGTGTGTGTGTGTGTGTGTGTGTATATATATATAAATTCAAAGTATTGTTTAAAAAAATATACAAAAAAATCTTGCTTTATAAAAAAAAATTGTTTTAAAAAGAAAATTAATAAAAAATTATGGGGAGGTGGGCATAGCCCAACCCCTCTGCCTGTTGTGCGCAACCCCTAGGGGTCTGCCACGACAAGTCCCAAGACTGTCTTGGGCAGGGGTGAGACAATGGGCCCCCTCACACTAATATTTATAAAATTATTATTTTTTAATTTTTATTTTAAAGGGTTTTTGTTTATTGTTATTTGGTAAGTATTAGATTTTTAATTTTATATATATATATATATATATATATATATATATATATATATATATATATGTATGTATGTATGTATGTATGTATGTATGTATGTATGTATGTATGTATGTATGTATGTATGTATGTAAAGTTTAATCATATATTAGATTAAAATAAATAGATTTATATTGAATTTATTTGAATATGAAATTGAGGATTTTGTTGTAGGAATATTCTAATGGCAAATAATTTTTATATATAGTTGTATATGAATTTCTTTTTTATGGAAAATCTAGCCTTTTATGAATGAATATTTTAATTGGGCATTGCATGCAAATTATTTATTGTTTATTTAAATCTATTTGTTGAGCTTTAGTAATTTAATATTGGGTTGGTACTTATAAATTTAAAACAGTTTGGTGTATGTTTAGACTATAAAATTATAATGGGTTAGTAATTTTAATGCCTAGAGTCAATTTATTTTGTAGATGTTATAAATTGATTTGTAGGGTTAGAATTTAATTGTTTTTAATGTAATTATAGTCTATTGGTAATTATTGGATAAATTAATTGCATGATGGAATATAAAAATTAGTTTATTAAATTAAATTCTATTATTGGTCTTTTAATTTCCTTACATGTTTGGGGTGTAAAGGGATTTAGTATGTCATCCCAATAGGACTGTTAGCAGAGGCGGGATTAAGAATTATTGATTATGTTTGTTGGATTTGTATACTTGAGTGAAATTGATCAAATGAGACCCAACCTTTATGGAGATTGATTTAATGATGGAATTTGTATTATGTGTTCCTATTACTTCTTGGAACAATTTTTTGAGTATTATGAGACTATGTTGACTTAGAGTCATGATTTGAGATTGTTAAACCTAGGGTAGGTTATCTAGGTGTTAGAAGGAAAGTGGATTACTTTGGAGGCGCTTGAATCCAAAAGTGGCAACCTGGGTATTCTTAGTAGTTACTTAATCAAGTGATAATATTAAATTAAATGGGGATTAAAATGAATTAATAAGATAATGATTCCTGACCCATGCCTTGAGTGCTAGTATAGGCTAAGGATGGGAGTGGGAGAAGATGCTTGCCCATCCAATAGTGATGGTGAGTCTGACATAGTTAGTTGTTCCTTGTCTATATGAGAGGACTACTAATCTGCAAAGAGTCACTAGGGGTCGGAGTCCAGAGAGGCTACCAAGTGACCTTAGAGTTGACTCGTGTGATGAAACTTCCCTAATTTCATTGTAGGTTTCCTACATGTGTTGGTTGCCTCTGGGATTATTATGTGTACCATGGACTTATGAGTTGTGCCTTTGAGATTAGAGCTTCTAGGATCCTTGCTTAGTCTACATGATTGTATGGTATTACTATCCGTTTGGGATTTGATGTTATCTCCTCAGCATGGTGGGAGTGGAACTACAGGTTTCCACGCGGTCATGTGGTAGTGATTTTTTGACCATTTGAGACTCTGACATCCTTGTTCTAGTGCTAGATGATCCTGGTTGCAGTTATTTCCTTTCCTATATCCTTGGACTTCTATTATTGATCTTATTCTTCTCTCTTGTACTTTTAAATTTATTGTAATCACATGTGCAGTGGATTTTTGATGAGTATGTGTATTTTATTATTCAGTTGTAATTTCTTATGTAATTGTAAAATGGAAAATATGGATGGGGTCTAGAACAATAGGAGTTTTCCCATAAAAGAGACCCCAAAACCTATATTTTACACATACATGAAATTATAATGATATGGAAAGTAAATATAGAAGACTAATATTGAAATGAAGAAATAAAGGTACTTACCTCCGAAAAAGAATCAGCTGGAAACCCTGTCAGACGGTCTTAGAAACTATTGATTTTCGCTCTCTTAAATCGAAACTGTGAGATCTATAAAAGCCAGAAATATTTTTATTTTCTGAGAAAGGTCAACCTTGACCCAAATGAAAAAGTCTACCTTGACCCCAAAATATTGACCTTGACCTGCGTTGCTTCGATGGAAATTATGTTCGTAGATCTTGAAAGTTTGTCAAAAAGGGTATCCAGATCAGCACTGTAATTTGTTGTTCTGCACCTATACCTACAAGAAAAATAGTTTTGTTTGTTGGGGAGAGGGGTTTTCCTTAGTCAAAGCCTAATTTAGGAATTAACCTTGAAATTGAATTGAAATTGCAGTAGTAAACAAAGTAAATGGAACAATTTACCTTGCTTAGGTTGAAATCCTTATGGAGGATTCAAATCCTTGAATCCACAAGTATGGATGATCCAAATGAATGTATAATTGAATGTAGGATGTCTCAAATCAATTGTCTTTAGATCTTCAATACCAATCTTGAATGGATCTTGGAATAAGAAGAAGCTTGAATGGATTGATGGATAAATCTTCAACAAGAGGGCTCCATAGAGCTTGAATCCTTCAATGGCTACTAATGGATCTCCTTGATGAATTGGATCTTGAATGCTTGAACACTTAAATGATTGAATGATTGAATGCTTGAAATGCTTTCCTTTCCCTTCTTTCTTTCTTGATTTGATGGATGCTTGAGTGCTTGATTGCAAAAGAGAGATGAAAGATGGATTGAAATGAGAGAGGAAGGCTTCCTTTTATAGTGATCTAGGGCACAAACTTCTAGAAAGGCCACATAGAAAATAATAATTAAGGGTCCATGGCACAAAACTCTAGAGAGGTGCACATGGAGAAGAAATTAAATTAAGGCCTTGACACAAAACTCTAGAAGGGGTCCACCCTTAAGATAGAGATAAAAATAAGTATTTAAGAGCCTTGTCACAAAATTCAAGGTAAGGCCAACCCCAAAGTTAATTTGAGCATTAGGCACAAAAATTGAGAAAGGCTAATCTCAAATAATAAATTAGGAATCCTACACAGAGCTCAAGAAAGGTCCACCTCAAATATTAATTTAATAATTCGACACTTAAGTCAAGAAATAGTGGCCTTGAAGAGGGAAAAGATAAAATTTTGATGAAACCCTAAAACTGGGACCTAACCCCAAGGACCCTGGACCCTAGGGTCAAACAGGGTTGAGGTCAACCTTGACCTAGGTTAGGGTCGAGGTCGACCTTGACCCAAAGGGTCAGGACCTTAGGAAATGTTCCCAAGTCTCAGAAATAGAGAGAAAAGGTAGAAAAGAGGGGCAAAATAGGCACATATGAAACCCCACAAAAGCATGATAGTGTCTGAATCAGGATCAAAATAGCCTACTAGGGAGGGATAAAAGGTCTCAACATGGAGTGCATCCATTTTAAGATGATACAGTAATATGTAATCCATGTTTATAATTGTATTTCTTAGTTTCTATGTCAAGGAACCCTTGAGATGTGTAATCTACCTTTTGAGATTATACTTATGGTTTAGGTTTATGTTCTTATGGACTCTATGTCTTACTTCTTCTTGTTTATTCACAATTGTTTGTAAACATTTAAAAAATAATCTACAAACTTAGTAGCATGTTTTAGGTTAATATCTCTTGGGTTCCCTGGTGGGGGCATTACAGCTTAGCTTGCCCAACTAGCTTGGCTCACCTAGCCATCTCATCTCGCTTGAGCAGCTTGACTCACCTGGCCAGCTCGACTCACCTAGCTAGTTTGGATCACCTAACCATCTTAGCTTGCCCGAGCAGCTCAGATCACCTGCCCAACTTGGCTTACCTGGCCATCTCAGCTCAGCCCTCGTAGCCACCTTGGCTCACCTGGCCAGCTCATCCAACCAACTTGATGACATTTTATGCCACATCAGTACACAAGCCACCAAATCAACCAATAAAACTTTGACACATGGCACCTAAGTGCATGAATGGCATTTTAAAAAAAAAATATTTTTGCCAAATTTTACTAAGTTAAAATTGACAGTCGTTTGATCGTCATTTCTAGGCGAGTTTGCATTGCGGTAACAGTCATTTGATTGTCAAATTTAACTTTGTGTTTTGCTGACATCAGCGAGGTTGCAAAATTTGTAGTCCTCACCATTTACAATTTTAGTTTTGCAATCTGACTTTGGGAGGCCATAACTTGGTCATTCGAACTCCAAATTGAGTGCTATATTTTTTTATTTTGGATATAATTTCCTAAATGTTTCAGTGGTAGTATTATTTTATGTTTTTGGTGCATGGATTTGATAGAAATTTTAGATTTTGGTGAGTGTACCTATCCGATCCCTATTTTTTCAACTTTAGAGGCTCTGTTCAAGCTCATACAAACACATTTTCATGTGCCATTTTTTTGAAAGTGTATAATATTTTGAGTACTTTCCAGATTTACTATCAGATTGTAGCCTTATTTGGGAAAAAATATCACTTTCAGATCTAGGTCCTTTTTTGCCTTTTATGATCATTGTAATGCTTAAGATTTTCTTTGATTCTGAGTAATATTGATCTGAATCTATTTTGGCCTCATTGAGGTGGTTATAAACATCAAAATTAGAAGTCCACTTTGGCTCATTTTGGCAAGTGGAAATTATACACGCACTACATATAAAGTGCCAAAAGCATCACTTTTTTTTTTCTTTTTTTTTTTTCGGGGGGGGGGGGGGGGGTGTCTTGTATCTCTCTCTCTCTCTCTCTCTCTCTCTCTCTCATATTCTTTTTTAGTTTTGTATCATGGGTTCACCTAGATGTCCATTGTTAACTTGACATAACTATGCTACATGGGAAGATAAAGTGTGAAGTAAACTAATGGAAAAAGGTTTACATATTCATGTAAATGGTACAATTAAAGAACCCACTAGTCCTAATGTGGATGATAATGCAAAAATTGATTGTCATATAAAAGACAATATGGCTTTAGGAATTATAAGGAGTTGTGTTCATGAAGATGTCTTCTTCAACATTTATAGCTTTAAGGATTCCAAGGGTGCTTGGGAAAAACTTGAAGATTTGTATGGTAAGGTGGATGAGGAAAAGGGATTCACAATTAAGGATGATCTACTTGTCTTGGATCCTAAATTTTTTGACACAATTCAAGACTATGTCAACAAAGCCAGTGAGTTGAGAATGCTACTTAAGGATTATGGTAATCCCATGAAGTATGATAGGTTGATTCATCACATATTGAAGAGACTACTTTAAAAATATGAGGCTTTTGTCTCAAGTTACAATACTCATAAGTTGACCATGGGAAGTGCCTTCACTAAGCATTCATTTGATGCATTTGTAGAAATGTTGATGTTGGAACAGTCAAAATTGATGGATATGAGAATTCTCAAGTCTTCGAAGTCTATGACATTGGTGGCTAATAATAAGAACCAAAAAAATCAAGGTGGAAAAAGTTTCAAAAACAACAAGAAGAAGTGGAAGCCAAAATCACAATCGGAGACACAACAATGTTCCTCCTCACAACAAGGAAATTCTTCTTCCAATAAGAATGGAAACAACAACAAAAATGATAAACTATTTTGTGCATATTGCAAGAAACCAAATCATGATGAGCATCATTGCAAGACTAAGAGAATTGATGAGTTGTAAAACTTACTCAAGAAGAAAAAAATTAATGTTCCAAATGCTTCCAAGGATTCATCTCCATCCACTTTAAAGGTAAAAGGGAAATCATTTATGGAAATTTCAAGTTCTTTAGAGGATTGGATTCTTGAATCGGGTGCCACACATCATATGGGTGCTTCAAAGGGGCAATTTTCTTTATTGGATCCATCTAAGGCACCTCACATCTTTGCAGGGAATGATAAACAAGTGGAAATTGAAGGGAAAGTACCAGTTGAGATGGAAAATGGAGAGTTCAAAGATATTCTCTATGTTCCTATCCTTAGCACCAATCTCCTTTCAATTTACCAAATCGCTAACTATGGAGGTGGAAATAAATTTGAGTTCCTTCCTTATTCAATCATGTTGAGAAATCTTAAGGATGATTCATTGGTTGTAGTGGGTAAAGCTAATCATGACACAAGGATTTATTGTTTCTCCCACTTTGTGCCTAAGTCTCCTTCACATGCCTTATTGACTCATACTCCATCATAAAGTAAATTATGGAATGAGTAGTTTGGAAATCTTGATTTTTCCTATCTTCAGCAACTTATCTCAAAATATATGGTCAAATGTCTACCTACAATCAACTTTTATAAGGGTGAGTGTTCAACTTGTTCAATGGATATGCATCTTGAAGAGAAGTTTGAAAAAGGAAATTCTTGGAGAGAATCAGTTGTTCTTGAGTTGGTTCATAGTGTTCTAGCATGCCCCTTTCTATTGGCATCATTCAACAAGGGTCACTATGTCCTCACTTTCATTGATGACTTTTCCCGTTACACATGGGTCTACTTTATTGGTCACAAGAATGAAGTGTTTGATAAGTTTCTAACCTTCAAGAGTCATGTTGAGAATCAATCAAGTAAATCCATCAAGGTTCTTCATGTAGACAACAAAAGAGGATATGTGAACTCAAGACTTAGAGACTTTTGTGAACTTGAGGGTATTGATCTTCATAATCTAATTTCATTTAGTCCACAACAAACAAGATTTGTAGAAATGAAGATTAGAAACCTTAAGGAAATGGAAAGTTTCATGATTAAAGCCAAGTCTCTTGATCCATCACTTGTGGTAGAAGCTATAAGTTTTGCCAATCACATCCTCAATATATCTCCTCATAATGCCTTGGATAGAATGAATCCTCTTGAGGCATGGTGTACAAGAAAACTGGTTGTGAAACACTTCACAATATTTGGTTTTCTAGCATGGGCACACATATCTTCACATAAATGCAAGGCACCTCCACCAAGGCCTTGTACATTCATCAAGTATGAAGAAAGTGTTAAGGCATGTAGACTTATGGATCCTGAGACTCATGAGATCTTCATAGAGAGGAATGTTTACTTTGAGGAAAGTTCACCTAGCTTATCCTCTACTTCTCTCAATACTTTAGACATTATGTAAATTGATAGTGACAACAGTGGTAGTGATTCAGATGGTTCATCTACCTCAACTCCTACACGCATGATTACACCTTTTCTTGGTACACTTAAGGTTGAGGATACTCCTTCATGATCATCTTCCACTAGACCTCGTTGGTTAGACAAATTCTTGATTCAATAGGTTCACTTTGTGGGAGATCCTTCAGACAGTCATAGGACAAGGTCACAACATCAACACATTCCACATGCATATATTACTATAGTGATAGGTCCATATGATTCAGCATATCAGGGTACACCTTGTCTTCCAGTTATAGTAGCAGGGGATGACTACTTGACAAACATTACAGGTTTGTTTTTGGAGTCCTACATTGTCGATATAGGAGAAATAATTGATGATATACATATATTCTTTTATGGGGAAGATCCTTCTTCAATTTTTGTGAGGAAACACTTTGACCCTCTTGTCCATTCTCTCTGTGATCAGTCTTTAGAGGTTGATGTGATTGTGGATCCTTATGTACAATAGTTATAGGAGGTCTCTTTATCATTAGGGAATACACTTGGTTCTTTGGGACATGTTATACATCCATCCTTGTTTGATCTTGACTTGTTCTTTTCAACAATTTTGGAAGGGACAACCTTTATATCAACACAGGGACAATTGAGCAATTTTTAGAGACATCATTCATCTTGAGGTTTCTTTCGACTGATTAGGGAGACATCTCATATACACCTATGGATTTGTTTCTTCCTAAGGGGAGGAATGTTGTTCAACATTCATGGACCATCTTCTACATTCATCCTGGAGCAGCTATCATTGATGGGCATTCTACATTGAGGGGGGGCTACCATGTCTCTCTTCTTCTACTACTTCTCTTATAGGGGGGACTTTTTCCTGATATGGGGTTTTGTCCTTCTCATACTTCTATATTGTATATGTACATGATGTATGTCATAATGGGGGGATCTTGATTACTCCATCTATCCATGCATCTTGTTTTTCATCTCTCTTTTTTGGGGAGGGTTTTTTCCATGATTTTTTTCCTCCCCCGCTTTATGAGAGATTGCATTGCATTGCATTTCTCTTGCATATTGTACATGGGTACCTAACATGGCCTAGTAGTCAGGATCCATCATGCATTTTCATCTAGCATTGTGAGTTTAAGTGCATTCCCCTAAGTTGCACTTAAGGGGGGGGGTGTTGGTGTAATTAAGTATTTACTAGTTACACTTTACTTAAGTTTACTTAGGATAATGCATTTGCATATTAGTTGTCATTGAGACACCTAGGAGTTTACATTTCATTTTAGCACATGGTTAGGAGAAATTCTACTTTAGATGGTGATAGTTGTCATCTCATACCTCTTTGTGTGTGAGATCCACCTTTAGTGCTCTTATCACATTATCATCCTCTCATTGTTGCACATACTTTGATGTATAGTGGAGGATGATCCACCTTTTGTAGACATGTGATTCCACCTAGTGTGGTTGATAGCTTATCATCTCCTTATCATGTAGTCTTATTGTATTGCCTATATATTCAGACACTCCTACTTTGTATTCATCTATGATCCATTATCATTTGATCATAAAATTTTGTCTCTCTTATTTTTGCTATCTCTTGAGCTTCTACATCTTGGCATTTTATTCTTTGCCTTAGGAAAATTCTTACAGAAGATAAGACATAATAGGAAATCAATAACTCTACAGGGAAAATTGGAAGATGAGAAACAACAAGAAAGTATTAACAAACATATATAAGACATGAAGTATTAAATTGGTGTTGTATTAAAAACTCTAAATAAATTACCTTTTTTAAAACTCTAGACTCTATTATACACAGTAAAAATAAATATTTTTTATTTTTTCTAAAAAAATTAGGTTGTGCATGGTCATTTAAAAAAAATATAGGATACTTTCATTTTGAAAATTAGTAAAAAAAATTATATATTCATCAAAAGCTAGTAGAAAAATCATGCATAATCTGCATGGGATTAGCTAATTTTTCACTGAAGTAATTTTTTAAATACTACAAAAACATTTTAGGGGCCACACACAAGCTGCTATATTATGTTTGTCTAACAAAAATAGGATCAATTGATGTTTTGCCCCTTTTTGAACCCTTAAATCTCTGCCATTTTAAAAAATAGGAGTTTGGGAAGTAGATTCAAAGACTACAATTCTAATTCTCATTGTGTCTTAAAAATTTGAGTGTAACTATGTTCAATTTATCATCTAAGATCAATATTTTCTTGTTACATAAAAAAGAGAGGCCAAAAACTCTATATCCTAGAGTTCACCATTATTTAATCATTTATCATAAATAAAATTAGAGTGAAAGATTTTTTTTTGTTAAATAAAATGGTGAAATTGGCATTCCTACACAACCTAAGGGTTTAACCTTGTAATTTATCTCTTTTTAAGTTTTTTATAATTGATTTTTTAATTGCACTTACTTTTTTTAAAAGGATTAGGGTTTAAATTTATCTTTATTTGAGTACATCTAACTTATTCTTGTTAGGGTTTAAATTGTCTTGTATTGTTTGATGTCTCTTTGATCACTAAACAACTACCCTACCTTTGGCACATTCATCTTTTGATCTTTATCATAGATATCTTCTCCTCTTGTATTCCATGTCATGTAGTGCTATTCATATTACACATCATAACAACCATATTTATATCTTTCTAGATTCATATTCTTGTGGTGATACAATTTTAGGGATCTAAGGATAGTGATATGTTCGAGCTACATCTTTTTATACATGTTGATACTAAACATTATGATGCTAGTTCATTAGCTTCTCATTTGAAATATATTTGTATTTTATTATCTTTCATTTCGTTATATAATGATATCATGGCTCTTAGTTATGAGTTATTACTTGATGATTTTGATGTTACTACTAATGCATCCTTGAATGATAAGTAAATTTTCTTACCAAGTACAAATACTTTAATGATAATATATTCTTGATAAGTGAGTTTAAAATTTATTTGACTGCTAGAGTATTACAAAATTTAATTTTTCTTATTTATTCAATTGCCAATTTAAAGATTTGTCATCCAAACTTGGTTGAGAAGTTCAAACCAAGAAGGTTGTATAATAGTCAAGTATATACTATAGGCCAAAAATATGTCATTTCAAGTAAGTAATGGGCTACTAGAGTGCACACAAAACTCAATAAATCTTCGATCAAATAATAAGTGAATATAGGACCCTACTTAGAAAATAAAATAGATATGTATTTCAACTCTTGACTAATATAACTTATTTGATATATTTAATACTCTTTAAATTATTTTAAAATATTTATGTTCATGTTGTGTTGTATATATACTTTAATTTGTTTTTACTAGAGATACATGAATCCTATACCAAATTATGGAAGTTATAATAAGATACTACTATGAGAAGATAAGTTCATCTTATAGATCCATCTGAAGTTTATATGATTCCTCTAAATCTTAAACAATTGCATCTATCATTATTAGATCCATTTTATTATTATTTATAAATACCTAAAATTTATCATTTTTTTTGGTTGATTTATCCTTGACTTGAATAATCCCTATAACCTATATTGATTAAATAGCATTATATTGTTTAATTAATGCTACTTATTCTGTCTCTAATATTTGAATCTTATTTTAAGGTATTTAATTTAATTAATTTACCATTCTTAGACTATTGTGCTCCCTTCATCAATTAAATTGAACAAATACCTTTATTTGTTTATGTATGCAAATTAGTTGGATACTATTCTGAATGATGAATTAACTAATAAAAGGTTAATAAATCTATCTAATAAGCAAACTACAATGAAGAATGCAATAACAAATGAAACCAAATTAACAATTTACCTTCACCTACAAATGCAGCTTGTCTCCATTGTCCTCCTAGCCTTGATTTCTTGAAGATGTTGAGCTCTCAGATTTCCAAATGAAGCTCTTTCCCAAGATGATTCCAAAGTGTGGAGATTGAATGAAATGAGTGCACAACTAAAACTTGATTATGAAAATATGGTGGATGAAATGATGGGATGATAATATGGATGCTTGGTTGCTTGATTGCTTGAATGCTTGTTATCAAAAATACCTATTAGCTTTCAAATGGAAAATGAGGCTCCTTTTATAGAGTTTTGGAGGATCTAGGCCTAGGTGGCAGAATCCTACGGTTGAGAATGAAAGGTGGAAGATCCTAGGGCTAGAATTGACTTGGTTGAAGGAGTTGAGAGAAAGGGGGATGTAGTTGGAATGTGAGAGGAAGAATAGGGATGATGTTCCTCTCATATTGACATGGAGGAGAAGAAGGTGGAAGGGAAAGACACATGTCAAGTGTCTCACAAAGACCAAAGAGAGAAAGAGGGAAAGACCTTTTCCTCATGAGGACTCTTTGCACAAGTGTCCTATGACTCACTCTTGACCCTTAGAGGTGGCTTGAGAAGCCCCTTAGGAATAGGGAATGTCTCTTGACTTGGTTGTTGAGAGGACCTGTGGTCATGAGACCAAGTCCTATGAGGCCACATAGCCCTTAAGAATAGGACATGTGTGGGTGAGGATAAATATGAATAAATAATTAATAATAATTATTTATCTTAGCCAAGGTGATGTGTCAGGTGACTAGGTGGATGAAGTGGACTAGGAGACTTAGTCATATTTAGGTGATTGTGTATTTAATTAAATCACTTTAATAGACTATTTAGAAGACTTAGGATATAGAATTAGACTATAGTGAATTTATTAAATAAATTGAATAATTTGCTTAATAAATAGAAGAAATAAATATTTAATTAATTTGTCAAGTCAATAGTAATTAAATAATAAATATTTAATTAATAAATGAAACCATTTTTAAGTGTATACAGTTTAATTTAATTCACAACCTCCCTTTAGTCCTCCTTTTCTCCAAATGAGAATTAAATCCTCCATATTGTTTGACTTACCTAATCCTTCTCTTGATTGGAAGCACATTCCCATTCATATATTAGGAAAGGGTTTGTTTTCACCCATCATTTTTCATCCCCTCATAAATATTCCCCCGTTCGGAAGGGACACCCACATGGATTTCCTTTCTAAAAGTACCTCAAAAGAATTTAAATTCACCTATTCCCTTCATCTTGTCTACTTGGACAAATTTTTCCTTTATGAAATGATTTTTTGCATACTCCAAAGTAATTCCAATGTTATAATATCCCTCTCAAGTATCCTTCATGTAACACTTGTAATCATATCATTTATTGATATGTCACATTTATCTTCAATCCTTGATCTCCACCTCATAATTCTAGCCCTTTATTGCATTCTTTTCTCATCCATGTACCCAACACTTAGCCATTTTTCAATCATATTTCATTCAAATCATATGAGTATTATCATGTTACCAAAATTATGTGAGCACTCATTGAAATTGACCGTCTTGAAAAACATGTTACAATAGGAGGTTTGATATACTTTTTTGTTATATTTTGTACTAATTTGACCTCTTTTAACCTTATCTTGCGTGTTTGTTAGATTTTTTATTTTTTTAGGCTTTCAACATATTTTCTCTTCGCATTGGGGATATTTTTATGCATACATTTATTGCATGTCCAATGGGACACACATCATGGGTCAAAACTGATGATTTTTTTTCATTTTTAGTGTTTTTAGATTTGCAAGTCTTGGATAAGAAAATTTGGTGTTTATGCAAATGTATTTTTTTAGACAAGTGAATACAAATATACAAAGGAAAATTTTCTAGGTAAAGAGATAACTTTCGTGCATTGTAAAACTTGATCAAATACACTATATAGAAATAAGAATATGAGAAGAGTTGGGCAAGAGCATTGATTAGAAGTCTATCATGTTCAAGTTGAATTCATTGCATATAGAGGTGGATAAGCTAACATTGTCCAAATATGTTTGGGAATAGTTACAGACACCCTTGATTTAATGTGTGATTACATAGATGATCTTGTAAATTTGGGAGAATTCATGAATATTGATTTGTGATATACATAGGTGAATGTTTACACAAGGGTGGATGTGCACTACCCTTTGGTGAATACATTAGGTATAATCCTGACTTTAATTGTACTTATTTCAATATGATTTATTATCACTTTCTTACTAATGCACTAACCTTAATTGCTTTGTGATCGTGCTAATATCATTTGTACATAGATTTTGTTAGTTTAAGACTTGAGAAGTAAAACTCATTAATGTTATTTCCTATAGGTTTGTGCTAAAGAACTTTTATTTACTATTGAACTATAAACACTTCATTTTTCATTGGGGCTCAATTGATTTGATTATCTTGTATAGGATTTCTCATCGATGCATGCTCTCACCTTGAACCTTTAAATGAGCCTAGGGTTGAGGAATTACAAGGCAATATAAGTCTTTTTTTGTAATCCTAGGAGTGTTAGTTTACATTTATGTTCTCTACTCACTCTTAGTGTGATTTTAAAGATTATAAGCATTTAGTATTTCCTTCCTTTTAGGAGGTCTAATTTGGGAAATCATCACCCCAAGGGATGACCTCAACCACGTGAATTGATGGGATGTATAAATGTTAGAAGGAAGTTTGTACCCTAATATAATCACATTGAGTTTAGTGTAGCTCTATTACTTGGTGATACCAAGGTAAAGGTGTAGGGTTGATTCGAATAGCTTAGCCAATGTTTTTGACCCAAACTATAATGAAACAATGTTTGCAGATGTGGCTTGTGTGTCCACTTGGTATTTCAATAACTCATTAGATGACCTATGTTATCTTAGATCCATACCTTGTGTTCATCACTCAATATAGTGTAGGGGATGTGTATTGTACTATGAATATACTCCTAATCGACATATACCTAGAGATACATGACTCACTAGAGATATTCTTGTAAAAATCCTTGCTAAGGGAATTATCTTGTACATGATTATCCCTACCTATCTACATCCAGTAGACAATATTAGTGTTTGTTTTATGGTCCTATATTGATTGTTAATACCACTTGATTAATATAAGATTTTCTAATATATCATATTTTTTTCATTATTACCAATGCATATCTTTACTTCATCAAGTCATCATCTACCTTGTGCATTTTATTGTAGTCAGTAGTCCTTTTACCATCTTAGTTTAGTCATCCTTGGGTGAATCTACCCTACCCTTAGGAATATCCTCTCCTTTTTTAGTGGACTTGTCCATAATCTAGTCATTTTCATCTTTAGGTTATCTTCCTTCAAGCCTTTGGGAAAATCTATCCTTACTCAGGTTAAGTTGCTTGGGTAGTCTAATCCTAGTCCAATATTAATCATCCTTGAGTGAATCCACACTGCCTATGGGTGAATATTCCATTATTTATGTGAATATTATATGTTCATGGGCGAACATTCCTATGACTCATTCTTTTGTCTGGTTGTAGTCCTCCTTCAAAAAATCCACTCTATTTTTGGGTGAATGTACTTCTAGTTAGGCAAATTCACCTTATGTTAGTTCAGTCCTTCATGTTCCAATCCATATGTATCAAGGGAAATGTATATTATTTTAATTAAATATTTCTCATGTGTAAAACTTGCCTTGTCTATGTCATTAATGTTAGAGTTGAAACAGTAATAGGAAAATCTAAACACGCTTAGGTAAATTCACTCTATTTTGGGGAAATTTGAGCATTAACCTTTTGAGGAAAATATATAGCCTACATGGGGAGAATCACTTTTGTTTGGGAAAAAAAATGTATAAACTACAAATAGAAAATACTTGTAATCTTAGATGGTCAATAGTTATTTTAGTCTAATACTGTAAATGAATATTTTTTCAAATCCAAATTCAACTTGTACCAATCATTTTCATCACCCCATCCATCTAAAACATTGTTAAAAAAACATCCTCCTAGAAAAATAACATGCCCAAACACCTCCTATCTACATCTAAATCATCCATAACCACAAACCTAACCTCATACTACTTGGTTCAAATATAAAATTGAACCCCCATTAAAACACTTTCTTAAGAACTTATCCAATCGTAACTCACCCATCCCCCATTCAATCTATTTCACCTTGCACTAGAGGTATTGTTTAGTTTTAAATCACTTTCATTTGAGAACTTAACTAATATCTGAATAAGGTGAAATAGTATCCACCTTAGGATGTATGTAAGGGGAAATATGAGATCCACTTCTAAATCCAAATTCCCAAAGGAGAGATCCAAATTGATCAACCAAAAGGTTAATGCACAATCGAATCAATCTATGGAGAATATGAAAGAGGAAGGAAACCTTATATTTCCCTATAATGGAATATGTGCTTGAAATAATTGAAAGGCAAATACTAACCTCAAAATAGGGCAAATCTAGAAAATGCCAATTTATGATGTCTGTGTGTAGTTTCAGGCAATTTTGCAACCTATTTCGGACTGGAAACACCGAGATGAAGAAAACCCAGAAAACTTTATCTTTCTGATAGCAGGTAGTCTTTGACCCTGATAAAAGGTCAAAGGCTACATTAATATTCTGAAGGTCGACTTTGACTTTGTTCACAAATCTCAAAAGTTCACTGACAAGGGTATCCAAATCCAATCTCAGATCCAAAGTTCTGCACCTGCACCTGCAAGAAAAAGAGGGTTTTGTTGTTTGTATGGGGGTTTTGCCTTGGTCAAACCCCAATTTAGGAATTAACCTTGAAATTGAATTGAAATTATAATGTGCATAAACAAAGCAAATGAAACAATTCACCTTGCTTATGTTGAAGTCCTTGTAGAGTATTTGAATCCTCAAATCCACAAGTAGGATGCTCCAATGGATGTTTGAAAGAATGTAGGATGTCTCAAATCAATGTCATTTGATCTTCAACACCAATCTTGAATAGGTCTTTGCATATGAGGAGGCTTGGATGAATGTAAAAGAATGGATCTTCAAGGGGGCTCCAAAGAGATTGAATCCTTCAATAGCTAGAAATGGATCTCCTTGATGGATGAATGTTTGAACACTTGAATGCTTGAAGCATTGCTTGAATGCTTGAATTCACTTGCTTTCACTTGAGAGCTAGCTCATGAAAAATGCTTGAAGATGAGATATGAAAATGAGAGAGGAAGGCCTCCTTTTATAGTGAAATAGGGCACAAACCTCTAGAGAAGGCCGACATTGGGGAATTAAATCCCAAATAACCTTAACCCCTAGAAATGGACCCATATTAAATGAAATTTAAGGATTTACCATTCTGAAACCCAAAATGGCTGACCTGAAGGTGGGAAAAAGAATCTTTTCAAAACCTAATACCCAGAAATCAAAAAAACTTGAAATTTGAACTAAGGGTCAAGGACGAGATCGACTCTACCCTAGGTTAGAGTCAAGGTCAACCTTGACCTAGGTCAGAGTCAAGGTCAACTTTGAACCTCAAGGTTGACTTTGACCTTGAGGTTAAAGACCTCAGGACCCCAACCCAGAATGCCACAAGAAGTGGAAAATAGATGCAAAGGGAAGCAGAACGGGGGGAAAAGCAAAATACATGCAAAGACCTAATCAAGGTGCTTAACATGACCCAAAACCACTTAATCAAAGGGATAAATGCTCTTATCATGGAAGTGCTTCCATTTTAAGATGATACATTAAGCCCCCACTTTAGCAAGAGTATGCACTCGATACAAACTCTTGGTAAAGGAGATCAAAATGAAAAGATAATCTTATCGTAATCCAAGGGACAAAGAGAAACCTTAATCCCCCAGGGACTCAAGTCTTTTTTGACTCCCAAATCACAATAAGAGAGACATCTCTAGAGAGAGAAAGGAAGAGTGTGATTATCTCACCCAATGAGAACTTATGTCCCATTGTGAACCACACAAGGAAATGACGCAGCTGGAAAGATGGAATTGAACCACCTAGTGAATGTGGCTACTCACTAGTCAACCCATCAAGGATTTACCCTTAGGAATATTCTATTCCATAAGAATAAAACTAAAAACAAAAGAGATCCAGTCTTAAGGACACCTCTGACCTTAAGGGATCAAAATATATGTATATTTGAAACTGGAGGGATCAAGAGATCCTAAAATATAAATCCATGCTTTAAGGATTAGTTACTAATCCAAAAAGGGAGAAAAGTATCTTGAAAAATAATATGTGTGTATCAAAAAGTGTGTGTGTGTGTGTGTGCAATAGGTGAGCAGAGCGTATGCCCCCATGTTAAAGTCATTGCTAACACTTTAACAGGAGCAATGGCTTTAACGAAAACATAAACAACTCCACTGATTATGTTTCCATGTCGAGATGCCCCCAGATGAAGACAAATCAAGGGAAATAAAACATACAGAGAACACAGAAGGGATCTACCTACTGTGGGGTCAGTATGATCATAAGATAATATATATATAATATTATTGCAATGAATTGACATCATTCCCCAAAGACGGTAGAACTACAATCACAAAAGAGGAAAGATCACATAAGATATACAAAGGATAATATTTTCAGACCATGACATGGAGACCAAAAATAATTAGTGCTACCATGTCTCGAATCCAATAATATTATACAAGGAAACATTTATGAACAATAGCACAATTACAACATAACATGGAACAACACATAGAAGAATAGAGATACATATAGAGGAATTTGAACAACAGTTTCAATTCCTTTATCACCTTGTACTAATTGAGTAACAAGGGTCGTATAAAAAAATCTAACAACATTTAGCAAACACATTACGGGAGAAACATAGTACAATAGGAAAACACACAACAAAGCTACCACGAAGGACAAGCCGATCAAGCATGCCACCTACTCTCCCCATCTCATTGTATATCATTTAGGGAAGGTGGGTAACTCGCAAGAGGGACTATATCCAACATAGTAGGAATGATAGCTAGTTCCAAACAAGGATCCTCTTGAGAATCACAATGTTTGACACTAGGTGTAAGAGTTAATTGTGATGAAAGCATATTAGGTAAATCAATGTCAATGTCAATAGTCTCATATACATCATTAACATCATCAGTATCATCAAGAGTATCTTCTTCATCCAAATTAATCAAAATAGGATCTAAGATATGAATAGAATCATCATAATCATGCATCTTAACATCATTATTAATAACAACTTCTTCTAACACATCATGCATAGATTTATCCAAAGAAGGTAGAGATCTTTGAAGAACATAATTACAAGTTTTAGCATGAGCATGACGCTTCTTATGACATTCATTGGCAGATCGATTATGTTTTGATTTATTGGAAATAGGTTGAGAACTAGGAGGAATGATCACTAGATCCTTCACAGGTTCTTTAGGAAGATCAATAGGATTATCAACAATAGGAGGAACTATCACATGATCTTTCATAGGTTCTTTAGGAAGATTGATAGAAGGAACTTGATTAATAGAACTAGAAGCCATAGTTAAAGGAGGTATAGAAGGTGTAGGCAAAAGACCATGATTAAGATCCATAGGGGGTATGCTTAATTCAAGAATCTTGTGATGTTTATAATCTTGATATGAATGGAAAAGATTATCAGGTCGAGGAGGACATGAATTAGGTAATGAAGGCCAAAAGAAATCAAGAGCAGCACAATCTCTAGGCCTAGAAGGTTGATATAAACTATGATTAACCATCTTTACTTCTTCATCATGAATAAATTTAAGACACTTATGGATAGGTGAAGCAACAACATCCATGGCATTCAACCAAGGAAAACCTAGCTTAACTTGAAATTGATCAGAAGTAGGAACAACAACAAAGGTAGTGTTCACAATTTTTCCACAAAGTTCAACCGGTAAAGTAATAGAACCAAATGATGGATAAATAAAACCATTATAAGTTTGAATCCACACATCCAATGTATCATAAGAATCACGTTGTAAGATTTTCATAAAAATATTTTCTTCAGTAATAACATTGACTAAGGATGTAGGATCAACAAGACAACCACAAGTAGGTTTCTGAGAAATCCTAGCATAAATGTAAAGGGGACCATCAGGAGTTTTAATAGTCTCAGAGTCATCAAAGGTAATCAAAATTTCCCAAGGCCTTTTATTCTTAGGTTGTTGTCAAGTTTTAGGTTGAGTTTTCAATTTAGGCTTAGGTTTTGGTCAAGGTTGAGATTGAACTTGAGGTTGAATCTAAGGTTGAGGTTGAGGTTGAGGTTGAGGTGGAGATACAGATTGACCAACATGCTCCACTTGATTAACAACATGATTGAGAGCATCCATCTTTGAATCATACACAATTTCCATAGCAGATGGTTGAGCAATGGTATTAGTATCATGCGTAGGTAAAGGATTCGTATAGATTTGAAGGTTTTTATTAGGAGAGACAGATTTTTTCCCACTACCATCAAGATTATCAACATATAAGGCATTAGAGTCAATTAAGTTTGAACCTTATGTTTTAAAGAATAACACTTCTCAGTATCATGACCATTCTGACAATGATATTGACAAAAAGCTTTTGGATCAAAAGATTTAGATGCAATCATAGCAGGTAAAAGAGGTTGAATAGGAGGTAAAGTAATCACATTAATAGTTAACAACCTATTCATAATAGCATGTAAAGATTTTGAAAGAGGAGTAAGCATATGATTTAATCGAAAAGAAGTGGATGTAGAAGTGGCATTGTGAGATGCAACAACTTGATCAGCAACTGTATTCGCTTGTTTGTTTATCTTGACATAGTTGTTGAATTTTTGAAATTTGTTTGGATTAGGAGAAGCATAACTTTTATCAACTGGAACAGGAGCCATTGGAGTTTTTCTCTCAAATTGACTCACTTGTAATTGATAATGATGAAGCGCTCAAAATAGGAAAAATCTAGAAAATGCCAATTTTTTATGACTATGTGTAGTTTCGGGCAATTCTACAACCTGTTTCAGACTCGAAACGTTGAGAGGAAGAAAACCCAAAAAACTTGTATCTTTTTTACAGCAGGTAGTCTTTGACCCCAATAAAAGGTCAAAGGCTACATTAATATACTAAAGGTTGACTTTGACTTTGTTCGCAGATCTCAGAAGTTCACCGAAAAGGGTATCCAAATCCAATCTCAGATCCAAAGTTCCACACCTGCACCTGCAAGAAAAAGAGGGTTTTGTTGTTTGTATGGGGGGTTTGCCTTGGTCAAACCCCAATTTAGGAATTAACCTTGAAATTGAATTGAAATTATAATGTGCATAAACAAAGCAAATGAAACAATTCACCTTGCTTATGTTGAATTCCTTATAGAGTATTTGAATCCTCAAATCCACAAGTAGGGATGCTCCAATGGATGTTTGAATGAATTTAGGATGTCTCAAATCAATGGCTTTTGATCTTCAACACCAATCTTGAATAGGTCTTTGCATATGAGGAGGCTTGGATGAATGTAGAAGAATGGATCTTCAAGGGGGCTCCAAAGAGATTGAATCCTTCAATAGCTAGAAATGGATCTCCTTGATGGATGAATGCTTGAAAAATTGAATGCTTGAAGGCTTGCTTGAATTCTTGAATTCACTTGCTTTCACTTGAGAGCTTTATCATGAAAAATTCTTGAAGATTATATATGAAAATGAGAGAGGAAGGCCTCCTTTTATAGTGAACTAGGGCACAAACCTCTAGAGAAGGCCGACATTGGAGAATTAAATCCCAATTAACCTTAACCCCTAGAAATGGATCCATATTAAATTCAATTTAAGGATTTACCATTCCGAAACCTGAAATGGCCGACCCGGAGGCGGGAAAAAGAATCTTTCCGAAACCCGATACCCGAAAATAAAAAAAACTTGAAATTTGAATTATGGGTCAAGGATGAGGTCAACTCTGCCCTAGGTCAGAGTCAAGGTCAACTTGGACCCTCAAGGTTGACTTTGACTTTAAGTTCAAAGACCTTAGGACCCCAACCTAGAATGCCAGGAAATGCAAACAGGAAGTGGAAAATAGATGCAGAGGGAAGCAGAATGGGGGGAAAAGCCAAATACATGCAAAGACCTAATCAAGGCACTTAACATGACCCCATACCACTTACTCAAAGGGATAAATGCTCTTATCATGTAATTTCTTCCATTTTAAGATGATACAATATCATGTAAAAATCTAATCATCAAAATCAACATTAGACCTTAATAATAACTTCGATTGTATAATCAACCATCTCATCAAACATTAAGTAAACTTGTTTAGTCACGTCCTTGAACTTAAAGACATCACATTCAACCCAACCAACTTTTTAGGGGTGAAATGGATACTAATTAATATAACAATATAAACTATGTGAGATGAGTTCATTAATTAACTATTTCAACACTAACACTCAAAATACAAGAGAAAGACGAGCTTCCAAACATAACTATCAATATAACCTAGGTTAGATTAGAAAAAACCCAAGAAGATGAAGGGATGCCAATGCTAAACCCAAATTATATCAAGGAAGTACACAAGAAAGTCCTCTTTCATTCAAAATAGGATTTGATTAAAGATGTGTAAATGCAATTGTGAAATTGAGCCAATTGATTTAATGAGAAATGTAAGATAGATCCAGATGCTAAGTGTATGCAATTAGATCAATTAAGATATGAAAATAGGTCTAGACTAAGAAATGAAATGAATAATAGAGTACTTACCTTGAAATGTGTAGAGGAATATTCCTTTTTGCTTTGAAAACTACAGATTTGAACTTGTGATAGAGCTTTCGACTATAGATTCACAATCACAACAGAAAACCCAAATAATGTTGTTTTTCTCAAACCTTTAGGAATAGGTTGACCTAGTGCAACATGTTTTGGAAACTTTTCCACAAAGTCACTGTGTTCCCAGGACACTATAGAAAATTCAACCTAACTTCTTCAAAAATGTCTCAACAAGTAGTTTCTAGATGTGTTGTTGTAATTCTGATATCCTGCTCATGCACATAGAAAAGCTTATTTTGGGGTTTGGGTGGATGAGGGCTTGCCTAGGTCAAGCCCTAGATTGAGGAACCAACCTTGATATTGAAATATAAATATGTAAATAAACAAGACAAATGTAATTATTCACCTTTCTTGTAGAAACCCTTGTCAATAAGGATTTTGTAATGCTTGTATGTTGTAGATGTTGAATTTGCAATGATGGATGTAGGAAATCTCCACAAATGCAATGGATCTACCAAAACTGCATCATGGAGCCATGGATGCAAATGTGCATCAATAAATAAGATGATGAATTCCTCAATTTAAATCTCATCCCTTGATGGTCAACAAAATGCTAGATCTCTAAGAGGAAATGCTCACAAAGGATCCTTTAATCTTGAATGCTTGATGACTGCTTGAATGCTCAAACTTGCTCGTGTGATTGTTGGATCTCTAATGGATATAAAATGGATGTAAATGGATGTTAATTAATATTAATGGATGTCAAAATGATGTGGATAGGCTTCCTTTTATACTATTTTTAAGGCGGGAAAATAAAGCAAGTCGATGGGGTCACCCAATTTTGTAATTTAATTCCCCAAGACAACACTGGCCCCGGGATTTAAAATCCTCAAGGACCTAGTCAAACTATTCTATAATAGGTCAACCTAGTTGAACTATTCTAGAATAGGTCAATTTGGTCAACCTGTTCCAAGTTGTTTCAGGGTTGGCCCACAGGGAGCCAGCCTTGAGGTCTTAGAGACTGCATAATTGAAAGTGGAAGATATGAGACGGAATAGGAGAAAAGGGGGATTGAGCACAAATCCATACATGGTTCATAAATTTAGTAAATGATGGGAGCTAAAAGGTCTTAAATAATGAGTGTGTCCATTTTAAGATGGTACACCAACAACATCACTTTTTCATGTTAGTAACTTATAATATTGTAAATTACATCCTACATGATTTTGCATTGCATAAGCATCCTCTTCAGTTACAATTAATATATTTATGCTCTTTAATCTTTAATCCCAATCCTAAATATACCTTATTTTCCTATAGGGAAAATTTATTGTTTATTTGGCTTGGTTTTTGTTACAACTAGCAGTTGTTGTTGCACCAAAAGATCAGTTTGTTAATGCCTGATACAACCACTAGACTTATAGAAGACACAAGAGGTTGTTAAACCATGTCACTAATTATAGAGGGTGACATTGGTGGTTATTCCAACAACCACCCCCCCCCCCCCAACACCCCCTCAATATCACCTGAGGGGATTCAAACCTATGACCAAGCTCTAATACCACTTGTTATAACTAGAAGTTGTCGTTGCACCAAAAGATCGACATGTTAATGCCCAATACAATCACTAGACTTATAGAAGACACATGAGGTTGTTAAAATATGTCACAAATTATGAAGGGGGACATTGGAAATTAGTCCAATAATTTTTTCTCAAACATATGTGCATCATGTATAGGTCCACACAATACATTGGCATTTCATGAAAATTTGAGATGATGCTAACCGTTGGGGCATTACGCTTGTCTTTTGGAAGTGTAATGCCTCTGCCAACCTTTTTTAACATTAGGAATCAACTACCTTGACTCAAAACATATTTTTAAACCTCAAAATCCATATTTTGAACTTCAATCATTGTTGTTAACATTCTCAAACAACTTATTTGCATTCAAAGTACTCTCATTCTTAGATGGGTTCTCTAGTTTGGCTCTGCACACTCCATTATTTCACCACCATTATTTCTATAGTGATATATTGTTACATTTCCATTACTTAGATAAGATACAAGTCACTTTGGGCTTTCTTTTTGCTTCATTTTTCTAGCGGGTTATCCATCTTCTGTGTATTAGAGGTGGTAATTCTCTAAAACTATTAAGGATGTTCTCTTGGTTCTAATAGCATATTCTGTAGGTGCAAGTGAAGAAATTATTTGAGAGAAGTATGTGAGAATGTTGGTTTTTATAGTGACATCTAAACCTATCCAAGTCATTTGAATCATTTCACTTTATTCAACAATTTCACTTTATTCACTTTACATTGTTGTTTGATAATATTTTACAATTTGGGTATTTAAAACAATGTTTATATCACTTAGAATTTTTTCTCGCAATATTGATTTTTTGTCCATACAAGATGCTAGCGCATCAATCTTCATGCACTACACATTCATCTTAGATAGAGATATTGTCAAGTTGTCAAAGAGGCCTTGGTGGTTTAGACTTTTAATTTCTAAAGTCTTGAGAATTGGATATTTTTTATGGATGGTTACAACATGTATTTGGTTAATTAGAAGGTAAACTAGAGATTCGTAGCTACTTGAAGGCTTATCTAAGTAGAGGATAAAAATTTGAGCCTTGAAAGAATTTTATTATCCTTCATAGTGGTTCACTTTTCATGCTCTACATTTTGGTGAACCTAATGTGAACTTACCTTTGGTAAAAAATTTCAAAGTAATCCTCTGTTTAAACAAAACAAATAGAGATTTTCTTCTCTCACTCTTTGAGGTTCAAAAGATAGTATGTTTTGACAACCTTCCACAAGCTTCATGACATAGTTTAAAACTTTTGGGAACATAGTTAGATGAATTTTGAGAGAAAACACACATCAAAACAAAGAGTCTTACTAGATATGGTCCAATGTTTTTTACAGAAACATTCAACTCCCCCAATTTTCATCTCATCCTTATAAATTATTCAAGCTCAAAATATCAACCTAACTCTCAAATGAATTCCTCTCCTCAGTATCCTCTTCCTGTGGACCATAAGTATACTCTCAGTATCTCCTCTGAGAATGTACAATCCTTGGAGAAGAACTTGAGGGACTTCAAAAAAATTCTTAACCATGATAACTTGAACATCAAATCAAATAGATTTCCACAATCCATTTATATACATGTATCAGTTTTTGGATTCGATTGTGTGAAGTTTTTTACTATCAACATTTTGGATCATACTACATGATCCACCATCTTTTATTTCTTCTTTCTCTCTAACATCCTGATGATGGATCATGTAGTATGATCCGAAATGTTGATGGTAAAAAACTTCACACAATCGAATCCAGAAACTGATACATGTACATGATAACTTGTTCACTTAGGAAAACCCTATTCATAGTAATCAAAGAGACCTTCTCATATCAAATTGAAAGGTCCTTGAGTTTCTTTGTGCTTTGAAAATATACATTGAGAGGCATGTGAATTTTTCCACACCTACTTTGTCTAAGCCTTGAGATACTCATTTGGACATTACTAACACCTACTTGAATGTCTCCATGCCCAAGGCATCACTACATGTGATGGGATCAAATCTTATTACAAGTCCTATATCTTCTACTAGTAATACAAATATAATAATTTTGAATCCTTTTACACCTATAATTAACATGTCTCATAATCCTTTAGGGTATAAAATTCCTCCTTCGGTTAGCTCCACAAATCCCACTTCTACATTTAATGTTTTTTCTACAATGGCTAATCTGCCTACACCACCCTGTCATCTAATTGTATTCTAAATACCCTATTGAAAATACACATTGATACATTACTACCATCACATCCCTCTTTCTTTAGCCATCCAAAATGCATATATTCCTCAGGGGATCAAGACTCTAAAACTTTGATAAATATAATGGTAAATAAGATCCTAAGATACATGCTAATTATTTCATAGTTTTTTGCACTAATGCTTGCATTATGACCATCTATCAACTAAATTATTCCCATATCCTCTCAAGGATACTATTAGAGTGGTTCAAATCACTTCCTAACAACTCTATCTTCTCCTTATATCAATTTATAAACCAATTATTAAAATAGTTTCAAGTGAACATTGGCTTCAAAGTCACCATTGTTGATCTTGTTCATTGTAAGTAGAAATATAATGAAAAGCTAACTAATTTTTTCTCTCTCTTCTAGTATATATCTTCACAATTTCCCTACACACTACCTGATCACAACATTTAGAGAATGTTCATGGGAATTCTACAATCAACATTAAGAGAATGAGTATCTTTGATGAAATGTCTTTTTTATCATTTGTGTATTGTGTTGCAAGATTGTAAACATGCATTGACTCAGTAGGGGGCTTCTACCTTGTCCTCATATTGCTATAATTTTGGATGTGTGTCTTCTTCTAGGTATCTAAAGAATAATAAAGAAATAGAAAATATAATTATAATTTCTTAGACGACTCAAAATGACACACTTGGATTGCAACAAAATTGTATCTTTATAGAGTTATCTAATTCTTACTTGAGTGTGATCCAAAAATTATTGAAAGATAATTTGATTACACTACTCCCTAATGAGTAATCTATACCCTAGTTGGCACAATGCATCTAATTTTTTTCAATATTATTAGGTGCTTGGGAGTGACACCTAACACTATGTGCATCTAAGATATGTATTCCAAGACCACATACATAGTAGTATCAATAGGCTTGGTGACAAGAAATATAATTCAAGAAAATCTTTCACTAAGTCCAATAGTTAGTTTCAGATAGATATGCATTCATTTTCCACCACATTTTATGACTTTATCACCACTTCGACTTATGCTCTATTGGCTTTTAGTATGTGAACATAGGTTACCATTATTCTGAGCTCTCCTCTTAGTTATAAGGTTGTGATTACTGACATATATTTTACATCTTCACCCTTCCATGAAGATAATGCTCCTCTATCACGTCTTTCTTAAGTTATTAATAATGTTGCTATCAACATTATGGCTGACCCTACTTGTAGACTCAATGTTGTAAAAAAGGAGACTCCTTTCATCAAGCGAGATATGACGAGTCTAAGGTGACCATATGTACACATCATGATCTTTATCCTTCTCCATTGGTATTTATTTATTTATTATTCCATATGGGACCTAAGGCCATCTCTATGATATTTGTTGTGAATCCATAATCTAACTTGTTCAAAATGAAACTAGCCATTCCTTAGATAGTTTTCATTAATATCATCGCTTTTGTTGTCCACAAGTATTTTAAGTTTCCCTATGAGGGAACTATGCAAACTATCTAGGATATTGGATGCCAACCACTAGTGTCATGAGGGGGCTTCTCTCTTGACCATTTATATTTGTATATGCCTAAAAATGGTCAAGGGAAAATGAAATGAGCAATCATGGAAAAAAAAACATGAATTACTTGAAATAAAAGAAAAAGGACCAATTAAATAAAAAAGAGAAAATAATTATGCAATTGATTTTAATCAATTAACTCTATAGTTAAATCAAATCAAATTCAACCCATTCAAGGGCACACATGGCTAAGAAAAATCAATTAAATCAATTATTAAATCCTATTTTTCTTGCCAACCACATATGGACAAGATAAAAATGAACTGATGAGAATGAAGGAATGAGCTCACATGAATCAAAGCCAAATTAATTATCCATCACACATTTTGGAGATGCATCTTGACTGCTCATTTTGTCTCCTTATTCCAACCTTTGAGAATAAAATATGTACTTTGTAAACCATTAAATTGACTCAATTTTAATCATGATTAATCTTACTCTACCCCTAAGCTTTGGGAAAATCCATAAATAGTGGGCAAAATTAGGAGAAAGCACCCAGTCTCATTATTTGTTAATTGCATCCATATTATAGACATTTAATTGTGAATTCTTTGCATATTTGAGCATATTTTAGTATAATTTGAGTTAGAATGGCATAATTCATATAGAATAGATCGTATATTCTCATTCTAGAGATGTCTCTAATGAATGCTAATCTGAGATCATTTATTTATCTTTTCTAGTTATAGATCCATAGGATTCTTATTGTCATTATTTCAATTGAATTGCTTTAAAATTGTTATATTTTCCATAATTGAGTTGATATTTTGATGAGATAATCCTATGAAGGTATTTTAAATACATAATAGCCTACTTCTATAGGACCCATACTGCCCTATGGTGATTTTTTATGTCAATCATATTCATGTATAAGACCATGGAATCAAAATCTTCACCACTCCAACCTATTTTTTCTCTAGTCTCTCCATCTAATTTTTCCCCTACACAACAAAGTGCTTCATCCTCTAGTCCTTCTTTGTTGGGGCTTAAGGAAAAGCTCACTCTCTTGAGTAAACCTCCCTATTTTTTCTATGATCTTGTAGCCTCTAGTGGTTCCTCGTGTTCCTTTAATTGTGCCTAACACAAGAAAAGGGAAGGCACGCATGTCGTAGAAGTCAAATTCCCATGTCTTTGAGATTCCCATTCTAAGTGACAATCCTCACCCTACTCTATATGGCCATGGTATGTGATCTTTGATTGATCCTTCATGTGTAACACTTAAAACCCCACCTTTGAGGACTCCTCTTTCCAAAGAAAAAGGAGGAAAGGTGCCCACAATCATCATTAAGGCTCTTATGTTTATGGAACGTCCTATTTCACCTATGGATCCTCCTCTTTCTTCATTAATAGTTGCAACGATGGTTTCACCTATGGAGTACAATGTCATAGAGTCTTCTCATGCTCCCATTCTTGGTCCCTATTTGCATCAAAACCATCTTGAATATGCCAACACATCATCAACTAGTGATAACTCAAGAACACGATGTCACATCAAAGACCAAGGATGAGTATTTTGTTTCAACTCTCGAGCCTTCTTATATTAGTATGTTAGATTTTAGTACTCATATTGTCCTCACTCTTGTCTCTAATTTTTATTATGTCTCACTTCTTTCTTCTTTGGGAGATGCTAATTGTTGGTGTAATTAAGGTATTTTACCTTGGTTATTTATCACCTAGGTACTAATTACACTTTACATAGGAGATTTTAGGAGAATTTCCACTTTAGGTGGTGTTATCATGTTATCACATTACACGTTAGATGTGTAGACTCCACCGTTAGTGCACTTATCTCTTTATCACTCTCCAACTTTGTTGTGCATTCTTTATTACAAATTAGAGGATGATCCACCTCTGGTGGATATTTGATTCCACCTTGGGTGGGTGATAAGTTGATTATTTTTTAATAAGATAATGAAACTTTTCATTGTCTCATTCACTCCATTGTACTCACCTTGGATATATAACCAAGGGGTCTTCTATGTAATATTAATTAAAGTTGATTCCATGTGAGTCAATACAATACATATGATTCTATTACATTCTTAGTAAGAATAAAATTTATTCTTATCATACTATTTCTCTCTTTTTATTGTGCTTTCCATTTCTTATAGATCTTGGGTGGCTACCTTCATATCCAAATCTTACATGGCATAAAAACTTGTTGAGTGTAATTAGATTGTATATTGAGATATTTGAGTCCATATTTGGGTGGATTTTAGGGGCTCCTCTTAGTGGCTTTCCATTTCTAGGAAAACTTATAGATTTTTGGTACAAATTAGAATCATATTGAGGAGGTCAAAAAGCCCCAAGATCAAATTTTTTTTTATCCATATTGGGCACTAGAGGCAAAATCTATAGCCATTTGAAGTTTGGAGGTGTGGTGGTGATTTAGGCATTATAATTACACCAACAATTTTCAAACAATGGTATCTCAGTCATCCAGATCCTTTTTTGTGAGCATTTTTTTTTAATTTGGGGTAGAATTTTGTGCTTTATGTAATAGTGTGGGTGGTTTCTAATCCCTATGTATGATTTTTTTCAGAAAATTGTGTACTCCTATTTTTGCAACTTATAAGGCATTGTTTGAGTTCATACAAACTCCTTTTTCAGTGCAATATTTTTTGAAAGTGCATGATTTTTTTTATATTTTACAATGGTGTTATCAATTTATAGTGTTCGTAATCATAAATTGTATTTAAAAAATTGGTCTATTTTGGCAATTGTAGTCATTGAAATAGAAAGTCCAAGAAAGAAAAAGAAAAAAGAGAACTAAAATTTTCTTTTTTTATTTATTAATTTTTTAGTAATAAAATATTTTTAAAAAATTTCTATAAGTTTTAAAAAACTAATTCCAAATAAATAAGTAAATTTGGGAAAGATGTTTTTTGTCCCATACCTTTGTTTGTCTTCTAACTAGTAGTCAGGGGGTCAGTTATTCCTATATTTTACATCAGTCCAATCAGAGGGTATCATCAACAATCATTTGTAGCACATTGTTGGTGGCATCATTATCAGTTCTCAACTTTGTATCTATGTTATATTCTCTTGCATGAGCTATGTTGTACATGCATTGATATAAAATGTTATCATTCTTTGTACTTCACCGTTGATGACATATTTAATGTAATCATCTTGTACTCACTAGATTAGGAAGTATTTTGTGAGACTTTGTGCATGGATCCATTCGAGAATTAGAATGTACTAATCTTCCATTTGAGAGTATCTAGTTGATGCTCAAGTAGGTGTATCCATATATGATCTCTATCATATTGTAGTGGGTGATTCATAATCAGTTCTTCATTGACATTGGTACTTGGTTTTGTAATACTTTGACATTATTGGTGCAAAATTGGTTCTATTTCTTCCTATGGAGGAGTATTGGTTGTCAATTGGACCATCATTGTAGGAGACTTAACATTAAGGGTAAGAGGGAGGGGGGGGGGTCATGGTCTTTCTTATTCTCTCTTATCGAATGAAATTTTCCCTCATATGAGGTTTCATTCTTCTTGTACATTATTGAGAGCATTGCATATTTTCATCTCTCATTTGGAAGGAAATTTTATCCCATGTGATTTTATCTCTTTCTCCACTTGTGAGAGATTGCATTTTAATTATACATGGGTTCCTAACATGGCCTCATTTCCAAGACCCATTATGCATTATTATATTTTTTTTATTCTCCTTAAGTTACACTTAAGGTGGGTATTGGTGTAATTAAGGTATTTAACTTGGTTATTTCTCACCTAGGTACCAATTACACTTTACTAAAGCTTACTTAGGTACCACATAAGAACTTTTAGGATCATTTCCACTTTAGGTGGTGTTATCATGTTATCACATTCATTTTATCTATTGACTCCACCTTTAGTGCACATGTCACTTTATCACTATCCACCTTTGTTGCACATACTTTACTACACATTAAATGATGAACCACCTCTGGTGGACATGTGGTTACACCTTGGGTGGGTGGTAAATTATCTCTTGATTATCATGTAATAATATAATGACACTTGGCATTGTCTCATTCACTCCTTTGTACTCAAGTTGGCTATATAACCAAGGGTTCTCCTTGTAATACCCCAAAAATGGGCTATAGGTTCATTAACCTCCTATATTGACACATCGAATGAAATCGACATCAAAGTCCTAACCCAAGGCACATCTGAACACCATCGAATCCTAATTGATTATCTCAAATTCTGCATCGGGGAATATTCTTAGTAATATTCCTATTCATCATAATTATCCTTAATTTAATGATTATTTGGCGATAAATCCTATTTATCCTAAAGTTTGATTAATTGAATATTCTAAATATTTAATTAATTAGATTTAATACTGCCACTTAATTATTTAATTGAAGTTAATTATATTTATTCCTAAATTGTATTATTTAATTTTGACAATAAATCCAAAATCCTATGAATAATTGATTAAATTCTTATTTAATTAATTAAAGCAAGTTGTCAATTTTTAATAATATTGTTTTTGAATAAAAGTTTGAAAAATAATTGATTAACCCATAAATCAATTGTTTTATTTTTCAAAATCAGTTAAGTTGGAAATAAATCACTTCATTATTAAAATAATTCATAAATAAAACATGCACAATCAGAAAAGCAGACAACTATCAATTATCAATTAAAGCTAAACTCTATTTTGAGTTAAACTCTGCTTTTGCATGTTTTTGTGAGTTAAATATCCTTTATTTAAAAATAACTCAAAAATCAACCTGAGTTATTTGAGTGATTTATGGCTTTCTTTCATGCACCTCCAAAGCCCTAGATTTCTATAAAATCAAGGCCTCGGCTCTTCACAAAGGATCTCATATTTTTGCATCCTCACGTTGTCGAATTGGAGACTGAAGAATCATCTTTGTGAATCCAAGCTATTGTGAGATCATTCTTGTTTTTTAGTATTGCATATCATTTAGAATTCATCTTAGATCAATTCATTGCATATCAATTTCATCTTAGATTCTAGATTCATATCAGTTTTCATCATATCATTGCATAGAAAATAAAAATAAAATAGATTAATTGCATTCATATTTCATATCAGTTTTGCATTCAAATCCTTCGTTTAGGTGTCGTTAAGGTCACTGATCTCGATAACAATCTGAGAACATCATACTCGCACCTACTAGAAGGCAGTAAATCGCCTGGTTAGTTTAGCTTTCAATTCATTGCACGATTTTGATTTTAGCTAACCTCTAATGTTTTACTGAAGTGTTGTGTCTACAGATCAGGTACAAAAATTCACACACACACTCCTATGCAATATTAATTCAAGTTGATTCTAGTTGATCCACTCTAGTCTAATTTATTCTATTACATTCTTGGTGGGAATACAATTTATTCTTATCATATTAATTCTCTCTTATTATTGTGATTTCCTTTACCTCTAGAACTCGCATGACTACCTTCATGGCCAAATATTAAACTAAGGATACTCACCCCAAAATGATGCAATTGTTCATTTATCTATCTTTGGAGCTTCCTATTATCACTTATTGGATTGATGTTATTCTATTATCATAATGCATAGACCTTACTCATATTAAGGTCATGTCTAGTACAACTCTATCTAATTATATTGATTCTTAACATCTCCATCTTAGCTTACATAGAGTCCTTAAACTTACCACTATTGATGTGAGGATTTTGTATCAACTACTTGAGTGTAATTTCAAACAAGGCCTCATCCCTGAGATCCACTACAAGAAGTATTAGCTTTGAGCCCCCTTTTCTTCTTCTATCCTTGTAGTTAAGGTGGCTCTATCTTCTTAGAAGTTCATCATTGCCAAATTTTCAGAGGTCGACATTACAACTCCTATTTCCTAACCTTTATTTTAGTCACCTTTCTCCTCTTTTGAGAAGTGCACATGTGAGTCTCTCTCTCAAGTATATTTAGACAACATTAACTATCTTCACATGATCATTGACACTCGACTTGTAGGAACTCATGGATGGGAAAGTTGAGGTAGCCTTATCCCTAGCTCTTACTACATGAAATATGTTTGGTACTACCATTACCATTATACCTCCACAAGCATGTTCTTCTTCTCCCTATGATCAATATTAGGACAAGATTGTCAATTTTTTGGAGGTGATTGAATAGAGAAGTGTCTATTTATGTCTCTAGTTTAGTGTTTCTTTGTGTTATCTATACTTCTTTATTTATACTTTTACTCTCTTCTAGAGGACTCAAGATACCCTCATAGGTACTTGGATATAGAGGAGATTTTTTTCATACACTCTCTATATTTATACCATCATTCTTATTTTTGTGTACTTTGGATTTCAAATTTGGGGATGACATAAAGTCTCTAGGCATTCACATCTCTTCCATGTTAACTCAAATTTTTATTTTGTCTTTGTGTGGTACTTTGCAATCTAAACTATTTTGGATGTGATGGAAATTTATATTTATTTATTGTGAAATAAAAAAGGGGATCAAGTAAGGAGTATAATCATTTAATCTAAAGGTACATTAGAATACAAAAGCACTCCAAGAGGAGTATGATTGACAATCACCTTAATGGAAGGGTGCCAATACAATACCTATGCTCTCAAGGTTTTTATACCTTTGTTACTTAGAATTGAGAAGAGGATGGATATAAATGACTAAATAAGGAAAGAAATAAGGTTTATAAAAACTTGAAATGAAGTAGAAATAGAAATGGGAAAGAACTTATGTGCACTTGGGATAAAATGAGGGATGGGATAATGCAAGTCTAAATTTATGACAATCACAATTTTAAAGACAATTGTATTTTTGGATTTGAGTTCTCACTACAAGTACTAGCCTTTGTGTGAAATTTGAATTATTTTTTGGAGGTAGAGGTATCCCATGCATCCAATGCCTGGGTAATGTTTTCCTAGGATCCCTCTACCCCATCTTTTGGGCTAAAACTAGCAGATATGCACTGTATCAAGACATTGAACTGCTTTCTTCTACTTAAAGTTATTTCTAATCCTTAATGTACCTAAAAATATAAAAATTCTATGTAGGGGTGGCTATACAGGGGTTTTCCTTTGTCAACCCCCAATTTTGGTGATTCCCACCTCCACATATAGCTAGTATAACAAAGACAATGTGTCTATGCTAGTGAATCTAGAGTATGTCTAAATTCTTATGAGCTAAAACATGCATAAATGAAAATAAGACATCTACCCTAGTATGATAGAGTAAAAATCTATATGGTAATGCAATCAAGTGTGTTTGAAAGCATGCAAACAAGTATTGATCTGAATCTCAAATATATATATGTGAAGATATCAAGAAACCATGCCCAACCTAGCAGGTAGAGTACAAGCCAATCATCAGTTGATGATGTCCTAGTCATCTTCATAATCCTTTGAAAGCTCCATGTTGATGTTGATGTGATCAAATGCTTGATGTAGAAATGTTGATCTTGAAATCTTTGTGGTACTTGATCTGGTCTTGATTTGTTGACCCATACTTCATGGAATATCTTCAAATTGTGGCCCTAACCTTCCAATTTATTTTACCATGGAAAAATGAAGTAGAATAATTGATTTTATACTAAATCAAATGATAAAATTGAGAGGGTTGAACACAAATCTAGAAATCCCACCAAATTATCAACACGAGCCTCCAATTCAAATTTGACCCTAATGGTGCAGGGCACCTCCCCACTTAGCAATTTTTATATGATTGGGGATGATTATGAAGTTTTTTTAGTTTTTTTAGTGTGATGAGTTAGACTAGGTTACATTGGCAAGGTCATTCTCTATGTTTGTTAGGACCTTGAGTCCATGAGAGATTTTGGGGTTAGTTTGGTGACCATGGAAATTAGTATCATTTTTTAGTGCAAAATGAGTTAGAAGTATGTTTTAGGATCCTCCATGTCTTCTTAGGGTCTTAGAAGTCCAAATTCATCATTGAGATAGGAAACAAAGGTCATTTGGTTCATAATGTAAAAGTTGCTAAAATGTTGCTAGCAACGTTGAAAAGTTGCTTGAGCAACTTTTGTTCAAAATGCCAAACATGGCTAAAACCGATGTAACTAACCTATGCCAAGTATAAGAGCATAGGATCAATGTTTTTGAAAGGTTAATGAAGAACTGAAGCAAAAAAATTAATTCTAACACCCTGTACGGTCATCTAGATTCTTTGTTGTATACACAATCCAATATCTCTGCAACTGTATGGCTATGTACAGATTGACATAAGTGATTGAACTCCATGATCTTATAGTGTTTTCTTTTAGCCTTCATATGAAATAGCTAGTTTGGTTTTTAGTTCATTAGTTTCAAAGTTTTAATATTGTTTAGGCTACTAGTCTGCTAGGCCTAAAACCAGTGCCAACTGGTAAGAAATGGCTCTAACCTAGGTTTCTTCCAATGGAATTGACTGAAACCATGGGGAACATAGGGTTAGAGTCTGTAGATAGGGATTCTAGTCTTACTTTTTTTTTTGCAGAGGTTCTAAAGAGTCAAAATGAAAGCCCTATGGCTGACTGGTGAAACTAGGTGAGCCAAGATAGGGAAGAAGAGTAACTGGTACGGACGCCCAAGACTAGTTGGAGAAAACTTGATGGCATTTTTGGATGCTCTAATGAGTCTCCTAGAAGGAATTAGATGTGGTTGGAGGTGAATCAAGTATTGGAGACAAGTTTGAGGAGTTTTTACACTCACAGGTCCAGAGGCCTAGTTTATAGGCTAAAATCTAGGGCCTGCAATAAACTAGGGTTTTGGGTGTCACCAGAGGTCAATATTTTGGATTCTAAAAGGGTTGAATGATATCTTGAAGATTTTAAAAAAAAATTGTGGGGTCAAGTGGAGAGTTTAGAAGCACCGGGACAATTTTGATGAAAAAAGACCTACTAGGATTTGGGCAATTAGGCCTCCTAGTGTTTTAGTGACCAATTGGATTGGTAGGGTAGTTTAAGGTATTGGAAAGGGTTAAAAATGTCCTAAGAAGGATTAAGAAGCCTATTAAATGATTAATTACATGTGTGGGAAGATCCTAGTCAGAGGATTGGCATTCTAGGTGAAGGAATAGTGAAGAAAACTAAGGTTTGGAGTAACTAGTTGGACTAGTTGAACTTGTATCTTTGGAGGCTTCTTGAAACCAAATATACATTGGAGAAGTTGGGAGGAAGGGTCTAGGAGATCCTAATTGGTGAGAAGATCCAATAATTAACACCTTTATAAGGTTAGGATAAGTAGTTAAGAAGTAGAGTGTCAAACCCTCTACATTAGAGTGGTATCTGAGCCATGTCTTCTTGGAAGAAGTCATATCTTCTTGGAAGTTGTGTATGTCAGATAGTGAAGAGAGTCAAGAGGTGGACATCATGCCTCCTAAGGCAATGAGTAGGGATTCCATAGTGGAGTTGGTCCAAGGCCTCTTGGAGAAAGCCAATGTGGTAGAGACAAAGAGTAAGAAAAGGATCACATAATGGGGAGATGAAAGTGATGGGGATGAAGATAGCCAAACAAAGGAGTCATCCAGCAAAGGAAAAGAACCAAAGATAGACAAGGAGCAGAAGGTATTCTTAGATGCCTTAAAGTCTATAAACAAAGATAGCTTGGAACATATACCATATTATTGTGGTAGCCTAAATGGAGAAGAGTTACTAGATTGGCTTGATGCCATGGATAACCAATTTGACTACAATGAAGTATCAAAAGAAAAGAGGTTCAATCATGCTAAGGCTAGACTCAAAGGATCAACATTTGTATGGTGGAATATGATGCAAGATGAAAGAGAGGTTAGTGGAAAGAAAAAGATTATTTCTTGGGAGAGGATGAAAATCAGGTTGAAGGCACAATTCTTGCCTATTGATTATGAAATCCAAATGTACCAAAAATTATAGAATTTGAGACAAAAAGAGATGACAATAAGCCAATACATAGAGGAATTTCATAAACTAAGTCTTAGGGCTAGGAGACAAGAAGATGAAGTGGAAAAGGTGGCAAGGTATCTCAATGGGCTAAGGCAAGGGATACAAGATGAAATTAGTATGTTGGCTCCGGATAGTATGCACAAATGTTTTCAATTGGCTTTGAGAGCTCAAGAAAAAGTAAGAAGAAGAAATTATTTCCATCAAAGAGGCAGAGGTGGCAACAGCAGCAGAGGTTTTCAAAGAGGCGGGGGTTGGCAGAGGACATAGTCCTAGTAGACAAGAAGACAATCAAGTTATTGATGGAAGTGGGGGAAACTAGTATAGAGGATCATTCAAAAGGGGAGGATATAGAGGTATAGGACCACCAAGAGGTAGGTTCCAATCCCAAGGAAGGACAAATTCATTTTTTACTGGTAGGTGTTACAATTGTAACCAAGTGGGTCACACAATGGGCAGATGTCCAGAGAAGGCTTCCTCATATTCCATGGGGGAAAGAAGGAATCAGTTAGTACAAGAGGATGATAACCAAAGTGTAACTTCTCCTATATCCAAGGCAGGACCAGTAGTGGATGGGGAGAGTTTGATGTTGAGAATAACATTTCTAAAGGTACCTAGCACCATAGAACCACCCCAAAGGAAAAGCCTATTCAAGACTACTTGTAAGTCTCATGGGAAGATTTGAAAAGTCATTGTGGCTCTAGATCCACTGAGAATATAGTGTCCACTGAGATGGTGGAGAAATTTAAGTTGAGAAGGATACCTCATACCACATCATACAAGGTTTCATGGTTAAACAAGGGTCAACAAATAGTGGTGGATGATCAAACTATGGTTAAGTTTGAGATTGGGGACTATAAGGACAAGGTCCTATATGACATAATACCTATGGATGCATGCCATCTACTCCTAGGACACCCATGGAAATATGATGTTAAAGTAATGCATGATGGAGAAAAGAATAGTTATATGATCACCAAGTTGGGAAGGAAATTTCAGATGGATCCTTTAGTAGAACCAAAGGAAGAGAAGCATGTGGGAACAAGTGTGATGTTATTGAGTGGGAAGGAGTTCCTAAAAGCTATGAAAAAGGAGAAAGGGGAATGTTGTGCCATAGTGATCAAACCAAGGGAGGAAACCAAAGAGAAAGTCACTTTGCCACTAGAGGTACAAGCCTTATTGGAAAAGTACTATGATATAGTAGATAATGGTCTACCAAGTGCCTTACCACCTATGAGAGATGTAAGCCATTAGATTGACCTTATTCTTGGAGAAAACTTTCCAAATAAGGCAGCATACAAGATGACACCAAGTCAAAATAAAGAGATAGCCAAGCAAATTCAAGATTTGTTGAATAAGGGGTTCATAAGGAAGAGTTTAAGCCCTTGTGTTGTACCTACTATTTTGGTACCAAAGAAAGGGGGTACATGGAGGATGTGCACTGATTCAAGGGCCATCAACAAGATCACTATAAGATATAGATTTCCAATGCCAAGGATAGAGGACTTGTTAGACAATTTGGGAGGTTCATGCTATTTCTCCAAGGTGGATTTGAAGTCAGGCTATCATCAAATCAGAGTTAGACCTAGTGATGAATGGAAGATAGCCTTCAAAACAAATGAAGGGCTTTATGAATGGCTTGTGATGCCATTTGGTCTCACCAATGCACTTAGTACATTCATGAGGCTCATGAATGAAGTGTAAGCAGATTTCATAGGTAAATTTGTCATAGTTTATCTTGATGATATCTTGATTTTTAGCAGGACAAAGGAGGAGCACATGGAGCATTTGGAGAAAGTCTTAAGGAGGTTACACCAGGAGAAGCTAATGATCAATCAAGATAAGTGTGAGTTTCTCAAAACTAAACTAGTATACCTTGGTTTTGTAGTTGCAAATGGATGTATGAAGATGGACCCTGATAAAGTTAAGTCTATTTTGGAATGGCCTACACCTAGGTCCATAGGAGATGTTAGGAGTTTCCATGATTTGGCTTCCTACTATAGGAAATTTATAAGAGGTTTCAGTCATTTGTGTGCCCCTATACTTAACACCATCAAAGGTGGAATCAAGTGTAAGTTTGAATGGACTGTTGCAGCAAACCAGGGGTTTGAAAAATTAAAGAAAAGAATTGCAGAACTGCCTACTCTTAGGTTCCCTAACTTCAATCAACTATTCGTGGTGGAGTGTGATGCTAGCAAGTTGGCTATTGGAGCAGTACTAAGCCAAGAAGGACACCCTTTGGCTTTCTTCTCTAAGAAGTTAAATGAAGCTAAACAAAAATATTCTACTTATGATTTGGAACTCTGTGCTATGGTCCAAGCCTTAAAAAATGGAGACACTATTTGTTACCTAGAGAGTTTGTGGTTTATATTGACAATCATGCACTAAGTTTTTTGAATGGACAAGACAAGTTGAACCAAAGGCACATGAAGTGGGTGGAAGCATTGCAAGATTATACATTTGTTACTAAGCACAAGAAAGGAGTTAGCAACAAGGTTGCAGATGCTCTTAGTAGAAGAGTACTCACAATCCAAGAGATACAACTACAAAGTGTAGGGATGGATGATTTGAAGAACCTTTATAAGGAAGACAAGGATTTTGGTAAAGTCTATGAGGAGTGTGTGAAGCTCCAGTAGGGTTTCAAAGTGGATTTTGATGAGTTTATGTTGCAAGAAGGTCTCTTGTTCAAAGGCCATCTTATGTGTATTCCATAATGTTCAATGAGGGAGAATATAGTGAAGGAAAAACACCAAGGCAGTTTAGGGGGTCACTTCGGTGTGGACAAAACCTTAAAGCAGGTTAATAGGCACTACTTTTGGCCTAAAATGCAATTAGACATTAGGAGATTTGTGGAGCAATGTCAGGTCTGTTAGAGGGAAAAAGGACAAAGTAGCAATAGTGGATTGTACCAACCATTATCCATTCCTCAAAGACCTTGGGAGTGCTTGAGCATGGACTTTGTCTTGGGATTGCCAAAGACATCTAGAGGTCATGATAGTGTTTTTGTGGTGGTTGACCAGTTTAGTAAGATGGCACATGTCATTCCATGCAAGCAAACCAATGATGCATCTCAAATTGCAAGATTGTTCTTTAGGGACATAGTAAGAATTCATGGTTTGCCTTTGAATATTGTTAGTGACAGGGATACAAAGTTTGTGGGTCACTTTTGTAGGACCCTATGGAAGATGCTTGGAACTAATTTATCTTTCTCCTCAGCCTATCACTCCCAATCAGATGGGAAAACTGAAGTAGTGAATAGGTCACTTGGCAACTTTTTGAGGTGCTTGACTAAGCAACATGGGCAATCATGGGATCACATTATAGGGTAGGCAGAGTTTGCTTATAATGACTCCATTAATAGGAGTATAGGAAAGAGTCCCTTCCAAATAGTTTATGGGGTCAATCCTAGAGGAGTGTTGGATTTGAGGGATCTTAGATTGGAGGACAAGAGGAGTGCACAAGGTGAGTCCTTTGTAGAGCAGATGAAGGAGCTACATTATCAAGTTCACAAGACCTTACAACATCAAATGGCCAAATACAAAGCCAGAGCTGATCAATCAAGGAGAGATATGTAGTTCAAGGTTGGTGATCTAGTATTAGCCTACCTTAGAAAGGAGAGACTACCTAAGGGTCAACCAACTAAGCTCCTCATGAAGAAGATTGGACCACTGAAAATTTTTCATAAGTATGGAAAGATTGCCTATGAAGTAGAACTTCCTCCTGATTTAGGAATTTCTCCTATTTTCAATGTGTGTGATCTCTATCCTTATAATGGATGTCCTATAGACACAGGGCATACTTCACTTTCAGATGTGCAAGAAGAAGCTTGGGTGAGGGACTTACCAACTCCCAAGCCTTTGCAGCTAGACAACATATTGGATTCTAAGGTGATAAAGAAAACCAGGAAAGGTCTCTACAAGGAGTACCTTGTCAAGTGGTAGGGCCTTCCTAAAGCTGAGGCAATTTGGATGACATAGCAAGACATTTTTAACCATGGAGTCACTCTTGCCGACCTGCTAACTCAAGGGACTTGAGTTATTCTGGCCCGGGGAGTATGGTGCAGGGAACCTCCCCACTTAGCAATTTTTATATGATTGAGGATGATTAGGAAGTTTTTTTAGTTTGTTTAGTGTGATGAGTTAGACTAGGTTACATTGGCAAGGTCATTCTCTATGTTTGTTAAGACCTTGAGTCCATGAGAGATTTTGGGGTTAGTTTGGTGACCATGGAAATTAGTATCATTTTTAGTGAAAAATGAGTTAGAAGTATGCTTTAGGATCCTCCATGTCTTCTTAGAGTCTTAGAAGTCCAAATTCACCATTGAGATAGGAAACAAAGGTCATTTGGCTCATAATGTAAAAGCTGCTAAAATGTTGCTAGCAACTTTGAAAAGTTGCTTGAGCAACTTTTGTTCAAAATGCCAAAGATGGCTAAAAATGATGTAACTAACCTATGCTGAGTATAAGAGCATAGGATCAATTTTTTTGAAAGGTTAATGAAGAACTAAAGAAAAACAATTAATTTTGACACCCTGTACAGTCATCTAGACTCTTTGTTGTATACATAGTCCAATATCTCTGCAACTGTATGGCTATGTACAGATTGACATAGGTGATCATAATCCATGATCTTATAGTGTTTTCATTTATCCTTGATATGCAATATCTATTTTGGTTTTTAGTTCATTAGTTTCAAAGTTTTAAGATTGCTTAGGCTATTGGTCTGCCAGGCCTAAAACCAGTGCCAACTGGTAAGAAATGGCTCTAACCTAGGTTTCTTCTAGTGGAATTGATTGAAACCATGGGGAACATAGGTTTAGAGTCTATAGATAGGGATTCTAGTCTTACCTTTTTTTTTACAGAGGTTCTAAAGAGTCAAAATGAAAGCCCTATGGCTGATTGGTGAAACCAGGTGAGCCGGGACAGGGAAGAAGAGTAACTGGTACGGACACCCAAGACTAGTTGGAGAAAACTTGATGGCATTGTTGGATGTTCTAATGAGTCTCCTAGAAGGATTCAGAGGTGGTTGGAGGTGAATCAAGGATTGGAGACAAGTTTGAGGAGTTTTTACACTCACATGTCCAGAGGCCTAGTTTATAGGCTAAAATCTAGGGCCTGCAATAAACTAGGGTTTTGGGTGTCACCAGAGGTCAGGATTTTGGATTATGAAAGGGTTGAATGATATATTGAAGATTTTAAAAAAAATTTGTGGGTTCAAGTGGATATTTTAGAAGCACCAAGATAATTTCGATGAAAAAAGACCTACTAGGATTTCGGCAATTAGGCCTCCTAGTGTTTTAGTGACCAATTGGATTGGTAGGGTAGTTTGAGGTATTGGAAAGGGTGCATAATGGCCTAAGAAGGATTAATAATTCTAGTAAATGATTAAGTACATGTGTGGGAAGATCTTAGTTAGAGGATTGACATTCTAGGTGAAGGAATAGTGAAGAAAACTAAGGTTTGGAGTAACTAGTTGGACTAGTTGAACTTGTATCTTTGGAGGCTTCTTGAAACCAACTATACCTTGGAGGATAATTTGGGAGGAAGGGTCTAGGAGATCCTAATTAGTGAGAAGATCCAATAATTAACACCTTTAGAAGGTTGGGATAAGTAGTTAAGAAGTAGAGTGTCAAACCCTCTGCATCACCCAAAACCTAGGGTATAGGATTCCTAGGCATCCTATACCTGTGTATATGATGCCTAGTCATCTTATACCTAGGTATGGGATAACTAATATTCCTATACCCACCAATTAGGGCTCTAATTTATAACACAAGTCTTAGATAACTAGGAGATACCAGATTCAGATGTACTAGTAATTTCAAGGTCAAGATAGAACATAAAGGCCACAAATAATGATATAGGGCATATATAATTAAATACTGGATTAGATTAGAGAAATAATAAAGGAGCATACTTAGAAATAATGGATCACCTAAGTTTAAATGAAACTAAATTAAAAAGGGACTTATATTTAAAATTAGGTGTTCATTAAGTGCAATATGAAGTCATATTATGCTTGCTAAAATGAAACACACTAAGGTAGGTGCTAAACAATTGTGAAATTGCACACATCAATTAGGTACTTACAATTTACAATTGTAATGGGATAATGTAGGTTTTAAAGCCATATAAAATCTTAATGGAGGGATATGTGACATGAGCATCAAGAACCTGAGGCTATTAAGAGATGTCGGGCTATACTGGGTGTATCACCTTTCAACCATGAGATATCTATGTTCTTTGAAAAGCACCTTCATAGGGTTAGTTTGTCAAATAAATGAATAATATAAGCTAAATACCACAATTAGTGAGCTAAATATGCAAATAAAAGATAATAAGCACTCTATGGATCTCTATTTAGATATGCTAATGCAAAGATCTCAGCAATCCTCCATTAGTGACAACTCTAAAATGAGAATGATATGATAAGCAACTAAGTAAATCAATTCCAAAATGAAATTATTCTTAATTAACTATATATTTTCCTTTCTAGCTAAAAAATGCAAGAGGTTTGATACTATTCTCAGATTTGTGGATGATTTGTGGATGATTTGTTCTTGATTTATGCCTTTATTTTATAGATTTTGGCAAGGGTAGGGGTAAAGTTGAGTTTATCATGGTTGAGTTGAGGTTAAGTCCATGGTTCCACCTTTGGAGACAATTTAAATGGTTTTTCCTCAAACCTTGGGACAAAGAGACAAAATGGATGGCCAAGATGTTCTCACCTTATGTGTGATTGATATTTAATTTGAGCTTGATCCATGTGAGCTTGATCCTTGATTCCTATTGGTTGATGTATTTTCCTCCCATGTGGTTGGTGAGGGAAATTAGGAATTAATAATTGAATTTAATTGATTTTTTTAGCCATGTGTACCCCTTAAATGGGTTGATTTGATTTAAATTTAACTATGCAATTAATTAGATTAATTGCACAATTAAATGATTTAGCTTGATTTATTTTATTTAAATTGATTTATTGGCTTTTGATTTTTAATTATAATTGGATTTTGGCTTGATTGCAATTTTGCTTTGATTTTATCTTGATTTAAATTTATTGCTTTTATTTTTCCTTAGTTGCTCACATGATTTAGTCTTGTCCATTTTTAGGTGATTACAAATGCCCCTCTTTGAATCGATGTGCAAAGTGTATCGATTCAAAGAATGTCCTGATTCATTTCGATGTAGAGTCACTGATTAGATTGATGCTTGATTCGATTTTTGATAGAAGATATAGATCTTGATGATAGAATTGATGTAGTTCTGATTGATTTGAAGTCTTTGATGGTTGATTTGATGTTGGATCACTGATATGATGCCTGATTCAATCTGATTTGATATTTTGATGTCCCACTTGATTATTAGCAAAAAAAATTCCAATGTAAGATTAAGCCTTTGATTTGATGTTGTGCCCCTGATTTGATGATTAATGATGTAAATCTTGATTGTCCGAGTGTATGCCCCCTCGGAAATGAAATAAAATTTGATTTCAGGTGAAAGATATTACATTTTTTTATCAATTTGAGTTGAAAATATTCAAATAAGTGTGAATTTTGATTTCATTTCCAATAATGAATTTTCGATGTTGTGTTGACAAATGCCCCTGATTTGGCTTAGTTGGTGTTAAATTTGGGTCCTGGGTCATTTTATGGTAAAAAATGCCCCTTTTAGTTCAAAATTGGCTATATAAAGGGGTAAAAGGTCATTTTCACTATTCATTTTCACCTTCCTCTTTCACTTTTTTACTCTAACCCTCTGAGCCTTCTGCAATGGTGATCCCAATCCGAGAGCACATATTTGAGCATGGTCGATGGTGTCAGTGCCCACCTGACACCATCGACTATGGACCTTTGATATGTACCCCTGATAACCTCTTTTGTCTGATTTTAGCATTTAAATTCAAAAAATTTGGATTTTTCTAGGAAAAGACCTATTTTTTTCCTTTTTTAAATTGTGTCATGCATTCAAGCATTTTAACAGCGTGTACACAAATTATGTAGTGCATCCACAGTTTTTCACAGTGCATCCAAAATTTTTGAAGCACTTACAAATGCTAAACTTAGGGCATCTTTTCGCTTTTACAACTTCTTGTTGTGCTTTCAATTTTGATTGTGCATTTCATAATTTTAGTAGCGCGTATAGGGTATTCCTACAACACATACTAAATCCTACAGTGCTTACACTTTTTTGTAGAGCGTACAATAGTTTTTGCTGCACTTTTAATGTTTTAAGTTGCGCATTTGATTTTCAGTACTTTTAAGCAATGAAATAGTGTGTACACCTGGTTTGGAAAAATTTGCAAACCTTTCAATCAGTTTTCCAATCTGTCTGATGTCATCAATCAGTCAAGTGACTTTGGTTTTTGAGTCCTGTCTATAGTAAGTCATATGATATCAATTCAATTCATTTGATATTGAATGTTTGATTGTCAATCTTGATTTAGATGGTGGGTGATGATGAATTTTCTATCCTCTCTGAATAGAATCAGGAAAATTGATTGTGGTTTGATTATATTTGATTGGTCGATTGAATTAAGATAATCCAATAGTTAATGATTTTGATTTCTGATGCATTTAAACTTGCTTCTATAGGCTCAGCTTTGAAAGTTAGCTTTCAGAGGCTTATATCCTTTATCGTTTGATATGATAGAGGACCTGAGTGGACCAAAGCATCATGTGATAGGTCAATGTGGTTTGTCTGTCCTACTCTCTCTCCCTTGATTCCACATGAATCAGAGTCTCCTTACCGCTATGGCAGAGCACTAGCACTCTAACCATAACACCTTTCATTTGATGATGGGGGAGATGTGATCACTCCTGAGGATGTTTACAAGCTTCTAAGGATCCCTAATCATGGGGAGATAATATACTATGATCAAGTATATGATGGTATAGTTTGTAGACACCTTTTTTTTATCCTACCATTGGAGATGAGAGCATCCAGTGGACTCAGTTTACTTCCTTTCTAGTACTTCCAATAGTACTTGGTGTTCTAGTTGGTGGTTTCTTCGTTCCTAACCGAGGAGGGCATGGATTTGCAGTCGGTTGGAGCCAAATTCTTGAGGACATGATTGCTCATCCTCAGAGGTTCAATTAGGGTTCCTGTGTACTAGCTCAGTTGTATCATGAGCTACACAATGTTGTATATTGGCACGGGGCTACTCTTTCTGCTAAAGTAGTCCTTCTTCAGTTATGGACATGGAAGCATATTCTTGTTACTAGGCCTATTGAAATTTGTCATTGAGATCATAGATGGCCTTTCTCATGGAGATATGAGGGGATGGTTGTGCAGGCCCACATGGGCAAGATGGATTATTGGTGACACATCATTGATGATATTGATCAGGTGGTTTGGAGACCATATATTAGATGTGAGCCATGGCCCGAGGATGCAACTAAGCTTCCCTATAATTTTATGCCACGTTGGATGATAGGGCAGATGCCGTTGATTATTGAGCAATTATGTTTCCAGCAGGTTCTACGACAGTTTGGGTGGATACAAGGGATGCCATAGGAGTTGGCCCTTTATGCTCGAGTACAGGTGGAGAGATCCCTTGGGGGTCCTTAGATCGATTACTAGACAGTTCAAGATGATTTTCTATAGCTACCCCACATTTATTGAGATATGAGAGATCATATTGTTGACATCGGCATGACCGATGATTATGCGCAGTGGTTCTTACAGAACCCATTTCCCAGATTTACTGATCCAACAGAGCCAGTGCCTGGGATCGAGGAGCAATTTGATGATGATAGCAGAGATGGCAGTAGTGGTGGGAGATGGGTTCGTCGGGGATGATGGGCTGATAGAGAAAGATGAGGAGGTAGGGTGGTTATCCCTATTACTATTGCCCCTACTCTAGTCAGAGGTGGAGTTTACATGAGAAGTAGATGGGTTAGAGTGAGGGGTGGTCCATTTAGAGAACTCCATTAGGTGGGTGTGGATAGACTGACTAGATGGGGTCAGCATAGAGTTCAGATCTACATGATAGTGTTGGAAACTGCAATTGAAACAATTGTTGTATTGTCATTGATGTCAAACCTTAACTGGTAAGACTGTTGCTACTTAGGAAAGTACTATATCTATGGTGAGAAGGGAAAGAAAGGTTGGTAACAATAGCACCTAAGGAAAGGTTGAGTTATCTTGATACTACAAAGTGTACTTGATTATGTTGCACAATGATGAGACAATGTATTGCTTATCTTAGTAAGATTGAGGACTAAATTGGTAGGCTTAACTGAGAAAAAATGAAGAAATCATGTTTAAGCCAAGTTATGATAGAGTCGACCGAGTTAGTGGATGCTGAGAAAAAATCTAGTATCGACCTAGTATCAGTAAATTGCCGAGGAAGATAGTATTTGCCGAGGATACAGTTTTAGTAGTTATCGAGCATTTTACATGGAGATCGAGTGGATGATCATGGTATTGACCGAGCATCAGCAATTTTATATTTGAAGAGAATTCAGATTTGGAGCTGACATTGTTGAATTCTTGGATTATGTAAATGTGTTGACTTTATTTATTAATTGTATGGAAGCATTTAATGCTTTGTAAAATGTTTTATTGTAAATCTTTATGAGATTTGAGATGATTCTAGAAGAGGAGACTAAGAACATGAAGCGGGTAGATTCAATGTATTTGACCTAACCCTAAGATCTATGAAGGAGGTTAAGTGGCAAAAGATAAGTTAACCTAACAGAGGAAAGTATTAAGGGAACTGAAGCATTAGGTATGTGTATGCATGGGTGAAGGAGATGCTGGAAGAACAGTAAGTTTTATTGACTATATAAGCAAAAAGGCTAAAGGAAAAGTGTGGTGATTGCTTGAAGGAAAGTTCTGAGCAGATCAAAGATGGAAATGGCAAAGTTTTAAAGTTAGTAAACCAGCATTTGTGTATGGAATTAGATTTGATATTTGCAAAGTGAGTTGTATATTTTCAAATCAATACTACTGCTACTTTCTAACCATTATAACAGTCAAAATCCTTTTAACAGAGGTTGACCTAACAGTCATATGTTAAATCCTTTGAACAAGGTTACATTCTAATGGAGTGTATGTAAGTCCTTTGACCAGGCTCACTTTTAACAGGGTGATTGAAATCCTTTAACCAGGTCACACTTGACAGTGTGTATTGTAACCTTTGACAGGGTTGGCTTTTAACCGAGCTCACTTCAGAAGAGTGAAAATAATAGTAGCATGTTACAAAGTGGTTTTTCCCATATTGGGTTTCCACTATAAATCCTGGTGTCAATACTTGTGTGAATGTTTTGGGTTTGAACATTTCTATGTTTTACAAGTTAGATACAACTGGGTAGTGGACTGCTAATTTATATGTTTCTATTATTGAATCAGTGATGACCGAGTTTGTTTTGGTTGCTTGATTTGATTTAAAGAAAAAATTTTAAAGTTATTTTATACATCAAGAACTGAGAACAATTGATTCACCCCCCCTCTCTGTTGTTCTAAATCATATTAACAATTGGTATCAGAGCTGTGTTGCTTATTGGTGTCTACAAAAAACAAGTTTAAAGGGACTTGAAGCAAATGATCAAGATGTATAAGAAGGAGGTACTGAAGCTGAATAAGGAAAACTTCCCTGCATGGCAAAGCTTGATGAAGCTACATCTGGCTGGTATTGGCGATTCTACAAAATACTACATTGAGCATGACTATGTCACACATGTTTCACCTTTGACTACCGAGGAAATGAGAGCTAAGCAAGAACATAATCAGGCAATGCTAGAAATTGCATCTGCCCTAAGATATCCAAAATTTGAGGACATTAAGGATTGCACAACTGCTAAAGATATGTGGGACACTCTTATAAAGATCTATGGTGGTGATCTATATGTACTGAAAGCCAAAGTTGAGAGTCTCAAAGGTAAGTTTGATGAAATGAGAATGAATGAAGATGAAAACATTGCACAATATTGTGGTAGAATAAAAGAAGTTGTGAATGCTATTAGAGGAGAAAATGGGACTATTGATGATGAGACCATAATTGGAAAAGTGTTAACAACTCTGCATCCTATATATTCTATTAAGATCTCAGCTATTCAGGAATCTAGATGTAATTCTGCAAATGTGCTTACCTTGGAAGGTTTGATTGGCAAGCTAACTGCTTTTGAACTGTCTAATTATGATAATTTCACTGTTGGTAGTATTGGAAATGTTGAATCTTCTTTCAAGTCATAGTTAGTCCTGTGCAAGCCTAAGAAGGAAAAAAAAAAAAGATGCATCAGTGAAAGCGAAAGTGAAAGTGAAGATGACAGTGACACTTCTGATGAAGATCTTGAAGATCTAGAAGCTCTAATGGCTAGAAGACTGAGAAGAGGAAAAGGAAAATATAAAGGTAAACTCCCTATTATATGTTTTGCATGTAACAAGGTCGGTCATATAGTTGCTAGATGTCCTGACAGGAAGGATAAAGATGAAGAAAGAAACAACAGACACAAAGATAGAAGAGATGAAAAAGGCTACTTAAGGTACAAAGACTATAAAGGAAAAGGTAAGAAATCCTGTTACATTGCTGAAGAAGAGACTGACACTGATAGTGATGATTTTGAAATTGAGGTAGTCTATGTTGCAATGAAAGATGAATCTGATGAGGATGAGAAAACTGCATTGATTTCCTATGTGAACAAGAATGATAAATGGATTATTGATAGTGGTTGTTCACATCACATGACTGGTGACAAAAGTAAGTTTGAGACCCTACATCATTATAAAGGTAAAAGTGTAACATTTGGTAATGATGCACCATGTCCTGTTAGAGGAAAAGGATTGATTAAACTGACTGATAAGATCTCTTGTGAAAATGCTTATTGGGTTGAAGGATTGAATTATAATTTGTTAAGTGTTGTTCAACTCAACAGAACTGGTTACCGAGTGGAATTTCATCACAAGAAAGCTAAGATATTTGATGCTACTGGTGAACTGATTGGAAGTGGTGAGCATACTAGAGGTAATTTGTTCTATCTTGACCTATCTAAAGAAATATGTATGTTTGCACAACTTGATGACATTTGGTTATGGCATAAGAGGCTATGTCATGTTCACTTTGACAATCTGGTAGAGATAAGTAAGAAGAAGAAAGTAAGAGGCCTACCTAGATTGAAGAAACCTAAGAATGTGATGTGCAAAGAATGTCAGTTAGGAAAAATGACTAAGTCAAGTTTCAAGAGCAAATCCTTTACTTTTGAACATAGTTTAGATTTGGTTCATACTGACCTTTGTGGACCTATAGGTGTACAAAGTTACTGTGGTGCTAGATACTTTATCTTGTTTGTTGATGATCATACCAGGATGATGCATGTAATGTTTCTAAAGGAAAAAGCTAATGCTTTTCAATTTTTCAAGTGGTATTTGGCTAAGGTTGAGAAGGAGACAGGTAGGAACCTAAAATGTCCTAGATCTGACCATGGTGGATAATTTACATCAAATGAATTTAATCTATTTTGCAATGATAGAGGAATCAAAAGACATATGTCTGCACCTAGGACACCTCCATAGAATGGCATAGCAGAAAGAAGAAACAGATCTATTTTGGACTATGCTAGGACACTATTGATTGAAAAGAATGTGGCACAAAAATACTAGAAAGAAGCTATAAGTATAGTTGTTTACTCTCTTAACTGGGTATAGATCAAGAAAGGTACAAATCTGACACCCTATGAATTATGGTATGGGCATGCACCAAGTGTTAAATACTTTAGAATCTTTGGAAGCAAGTGTTACATATTGAAAGACAGTAGGAATGGAAATTTTGATGCTAAAAGTGATGAAGGCATATTCCTAGGCTACTCCATAAAAAGTAAAGCTTATAAGTGTTTGAACTCTAACACTAACAAAATTGTGGAAAGTGTGAATGTAAAAATTGATGAGTATGCAGAAAGAAATGAAGCTGATAGAAAAAGAAAACTAGAAGATTACAGATCTTTTGTGTACATTGAGGAAATAGAAGAGGTAGGTAACAGACCTACACCTGATGCTGAGCATCAGGAAAATAGTGCCAAGAGAGAGAACAAGAACATGTCGAGCTACAAGATAATGTTGTCGAGGATCAGGAAGAGGTTGTCGAGCATTCAGAAGCTGAATCTGACAATCTTGTTGGGGAACCTGATGAAATAGAAGAGAAAAATGTTGAGCCTATTTTGGAAAAATATGTAAGAAGACATCACAAGCTTGAACATATAATTGGAGATAGAGACACTGGAATTCAGGCCAGAAGCAAGACAAAAGATCCAACATGCTTACTATGTGAATTTGAACCTAAGACAACTAAAGAGGCATTAGAAAATGAAGACTAGATACAAGCAATGAATGAAGAGATTGACCAGATTGAGAAAAATGAAACCTGGACTCTGGTGCTGAGACCTGTAGATAAGAATGTTATAGGAACAAAGTGGGTATTTCAAAACAAGTTGAATGAAAAAGGTGAAATCACCAGTAACAAAGCTAGACTAGTATGCAAAGGCTACGCACAAGAAGAAGGAATTGATTATGGGGAGACATTTGCCCCTGTAGCTAGATTGGAAGGAGTCAAAACTCTGCTTGCATATGCTGCTTATAAAGATTTCATGGTATATCAAATGGATGTCAAGTCTGCATTTTTAAATGGTATACTGGAAGAAGTTTACATAGAACAGCCAGAAGGTTTTATTGATCCAAACAGAAGACACATGGTATGCAAACTGAACAAAGCTTTATATGGATTGAAACAAGCTCCTAGAGCATGGTATGAGTGGTTGCATAATTATTTGATACAAATTGGATTTTCCAGGACAAATGACACAAGCAATCTGTATATGAAAGATGAAGAAGGTAGAGGTATTTTGTTGGCCAAAATTTTTGTTGATGACATTATTTTTGGTGGACAAGATGCATTGTGTAAAAGTTTTTCACATGAAATGCAAACTAAATTTGAGATGAGTATGTTTGGTGAGATCAAATTCTTTGTTGGTTTACAAGTATATCAGATGAAGAAAGATATTTTCATTACATAGTCTAAGTATGTTAATGAAATACTGAAAACTTTTGGAATGGAAGATGCTAGACTAGTGGGAACTCCTATGGTTACTGGACAAAAGTTATCTAATAATGATGATGATGCAGAAGTTAACCAGACTTTGTACAGATCCATGATTGGAAAATTGCAGTATGCTATACATAGTAGACCTGATATTGCATTAGCTGGTGGGATTGTGGCAAGATTCTCTACCAATCCTAAGGAAACACACATGATGGCGGTGAAAAGAATCATGAGATACTTGAAAGGAACTGCTGACTATGGGTTATACTACAAGAAGAATGACAAATTTGAGCTTAGAGTATATATTGATGCTAATTGAGCAGGAAATGTAGATGACAAAAAGAGCACTAGTGGTGGAGCTTTCTTTCTTGGGTAGAGATTAGTCTCCTGGACAAGCAAGAAACAAAATTGCATTTCCCAATCTACTGCTGAAGCCGAGTATGTTGTTGCTACAGTAAACTGTTCAAATTTGATATGGATAAAATTTGATATTTATTTCATTTTTTTTATTAATCACAAGATATTTTGGAGAAGATATTTTATTTATTTAATTTAAAAAAATAATATCACTCCTAATTAAATAAAATAAAATAATATAATTTAAAGATAAATATTAATGAAATAAAATAAAATCATTTAATTAAAAATGAATTTTAATTAAATAACTTTATTTCAGTTAAGAAATATTTATTTCAAATAAATAATATTATTTTATTTATTTAAAAGGGATTTATTTTTCTTAATTAATTAAATAAAATTAATTAAATATTCAAACCTCAGGAAGAAATGAAATATTTGAAATAATTATGATTTGATCAAGGAAATTGATTTGAATATATTGTAAAGCATTGATTCAAAAAATTGATATTGGATAAATTGAATAAATGGGGCCCAAAGTCTAGACGACCATTTTAGGGTGCATACATTTGCCCCTCTTTGACTAATGTGAGGTCGACTCAGGATCACATGCAGTCAAAGAATGGAATTGAAGTGTGAGATCGATTTGGGATCACAAAACAACCCAGATGTGTGTTCGATGGATGGGAACACATCAAGACATAGATAAGCATACTGAAAAAGACAAGGCCAACACCTGTGAATAGGTAATTGTCAAGTCTGAAATAAGAGGTAAGAATCTCAAGCAAGGTTGCCCCAAGGGAAGCAATTGATAAATTTGATAAAGCTGAATCAAGCATTGAAGTTTGGTAGGTATTGCCCCCTCATGATCGAAATCAAAATGAGATAGAGGAGAAATAGTAAATTGATAAATTTGATCAAATCGAACTAAACATAAGGTTCTTGACATAAGATGAAAGATAAAAAAATCATAGAACCAAGGTAGATTAGCAAGAAAGATTATGCCCTAAGGTTGAATTAGAAGAAAAGAAGTGGGGTGAAAGCGAATAGAAGATAGAAGTTTGGAAGAAATGGAAAGAAATGGAGAGAAGAAAGAGAATTTGCCTCCAGAAAGAAGATGCCCCAAAATCAATCAACTATTTAAGATAGGGAATTTTGATTGAGATCACAAAAGAAGGTAAGGAAATGAAGATCAAAACGTGATCACAGTTGACTAAAAGTCCATAAGAAAGATGAAGGAAACCCTCTCAAACTCATAATGCAGCCTAAAAGTGCAAATTTAACATGAAGTCTAAATAATGCAAGCTACATGAAAATGCAAAGGTGTACTTGCAATAGGGTAACATAGGATTTTTGTGTTCATCATTCATTAGAGAATGTAAAAGAACTTATTTTCATCATAGGGCCATTATTATCGGACATCAGACGATCACACAATCATCACTAGTCAAAAATGCAACTATGAAGATATGAATGTGATTTATATCAGATTGGAATGTGGAAAGATTCTAACATGAGCATCAAAGACATAAAGGTCAAGATGACTACAATGTTAGCTTACCCAATTTAATGTAGCAAAACCACGCTCACGTCAAGGCATAAATGCTAGGACGACCATGAGAACGGTTGTGCAAAAATAGTCAAGGATGATGCCTTAAATCTCCTAAGTATGTCAAGGAGATAACAAGAGACACTGAAGAGGTTCAAGACAACACCCACAAGCAGAAAGCAAATAAAAACATGCCCCATGTCCCAAGTCTTCTAGCGGTGCATCATGGAGAGACTTATTAGACAAGGACATTCAACGAAAATCAATAACAGTCAGCACACAAAAAAATCATGACATATCTCAAGCATTAAGTGTTGCATTTAAAAATTTTAAGTGTGTAAATTGATACTGAGTTCTGAGGGTAAGGATCGAATGCTTGCAAGCAGGTAAGATCACATGACCAAACTGGATAAGACCAAACTGATAAGTGTTGAAAAACACTTGATGGTAGGGGTTGTGTTGAAAAACACAGTTGGGTTGGTGTTGAAAAACACTGTTTGCGAGGTGTCCTAAAGACAAGCATATCCAAGAGACCAAAGCTAACACAGTGATGCCCCCTAGACAAAGACAAAGACCAATTCCAAACCAAGGCAACAAGGACAAGGCATGATGGAGAAAGGCTAAGTGTCGAGGACACATGCTAAGAAATAGGGGTGTGAAGGCCTTAAGTAGCACCCGTTTCCAAGTTTTCACCACTTGGAAGAATTTTTTTAGGACTTTTTATAATTTTTTGCTACCAAGGCGCCTGTTTCCAGCTTTTCACCAAGGCACTTTTTCTTTTCTTTTTTAATTTTTTTAATTTTTTAATTTTTTTGTATTTTTTGAAATTTTTTATTTTTTATTTTTGTATTTTTTTCAGCATTATATATGAATTTTTTGGAATTTTTTCAGGATCAATAAGGTATATACAAAGGATGCCCCTAGACAGAACGGGCATCAAGGATAGAACTTCTTTAGGTGCAAAACATTGATAGGCTCAGGGAGCTGTTCCCCCTCTTCAGTAGATAGTAAATAAGCACATGTACCAAAAGTTGTTGTGATAATGTAGGGTCCAAGCCAATTAGGTTCGAATTTTCCCTTTTGTTCTCTATTTTGTTGGTTCTTAGGATTCTCTCGTAGGACAAGATCTCCTTCTTGGAATTCTCTAGGGCGAACCTTTTTGTTGAATGCCTTGGACATGCACTTCTGGTAGACCCTCATATGGTCAAATGATGCTTTACGCGTTTCATCCAAAAGTTCCAATTCTTGTAATCTCATGGCGCGATAATCTTCATCTGTAACTAGACCTTTGAGAGAGACTCTAAGTGATGGAATCTCAACCTCTAAAGGTAACACTGCTTCAGCGTCGTATGTGAGGGCAAAAGGAGTAGCCCCAATTGGAGTACAAATACTCATTCTATAGGCCCACAAGGCCTAGTTTATCTGTAGGTGCCAGTCTCTACCATTCTTATGAACTATTCTGTGTAAAATCTTGAGAATGGTTTTATTTGAAGCTTATGCCTGACCATTTTCTTGCGGGAAGTAAATGGAGGACCAATGTTGCTTTATCTTAAATCTCTGGCAAAGTTGTGTAAGGTCCTTGTTTTTTAACTGACCTCCATTGTCACTGATGATCTCAAATGGCACTCCATATCGACATATGATATGGTTTAGGATGAATAAAGACACTATCTTGCCTGAGGCAACAGAAAGTGGAACGTCCTCTACCCATTTTGTGAAGTAATCAATAGCAGTGATAATGAACTTATGTCCATCTGAGGAGTTGGGATGAATCTGCCAAACAAGGTCAAAGGCCCATCACTGAAATGGCCAGTGAGATATAGAAGGAATTAGCTCCCTACCTAGAGCATGTATCAGGTGTCCATGTTTCTGACATTTTTCACAAGACTTGGCAAAAGCTACTGCATCTATATGCATCGTAGGCCAATAGTACCCTGCCCTAAGAAACCTTCTAGCCATGGAAAGACCATTAGAATGTCCCCCACATATGCCCTCGTGGATGTCAACTAGCGCTTGATCAGATTCCTCCTTTTCTAAGCACCTAAGAAGTGTTCCATCTAGACCCCTCCTATACAAATCACCAGAGATGAGGGAGTGGCAAGAGGCATTACGGATAAGGTTTCTTCTTTCAGATCGATTAAATGTGTCAGGGATGATGCCATCACAGAGATATGAGTAAATAGCACCATAGCGGGAAGATTCATGACTTACAAGGGTACAAATGACATGGCTTTCAGGTGAGTCAAATATGGGATGTCATAGCTATTCCACCAGGAATTAATATCTAGACTCATGTTCTTCTAACTAGAGAAGTGAAGCAAGGGTGGCCATAGCATCAATTGCTTTGTTCTCAGCCCTAGGGATTTGTTGAAAAGTGACAAAAGTAAAATACCATCTTAATGAATCAACCATTTTTTTGTAAGGTATCAACTTGTCATCTTTTGTTTGGTATTGCTCATTGACTTGATTAATGATCAGCTGAGAATCCCCGTAGATATGTAGTTTTGTGATATTCCACTCTATAGCCATTTTTAGTCCATTTGTTAAAGCCTCATACTCGGCTATGTTGTTTGTGCATGGGAAGAGTAACTTGTAGGATTTGGGAATAGTGTACCCATGAGGAGAGACAAACAACACACCAGCTCCAGAACCATTTTGCATGTAGGAACCATCAAAGAATAGTTTCCAGGATCTCTCAGTCATGTACATAAGATGCTCATCTAGGAAATTGACTTGAATGGGCATATTATCTTGAATTGGGAAATTAGACAGTTGATCTGCAATAGCCTAGCCTTTGATTGCCTTGCGCTCAATATACTCTATGTCAAATTTAGAAAGAATCATCATCCATTTAGCAAGTCTACCCATGAGAGCAGCTTTGCCAAGCAAGTATTTGAGAGGATCAATTTTTGTGATGAGGTGTATGGTGTGCGCAAGCATATAGTGTCACAATTTTTGAGAGGCAAACACTACTGCAAGGCAAGCTTTTTCAATGCTAGTATAATTGACCTCATAAGCAACAAGAGTGCGGCTAATATAATATATGGCCCTTTCTTTCCCTTGTTCATCTAATTGAGCCAACAATGCCCCCAGTGAAGATTTAGTAGCTGAGACATGCAAAATGAGAGGTTTTCCTAGAATGGGAGGCATTAAAATGGGAGGATTTGCCAAGTATTTCTTAATTTGATCCATGCTCTTCTGGCAATCCTCATTCCAAACACATTGAACACCTTTATGCAAATTTTTGTTAAAGGGTTGTGCTCTATTGGCCAATTGTGAAATAAACCTCCTTATGGATTGAAGGCATCCTTGAAGACTCCTCATTTGATTGATATTTTTGGGAGGTGGCATGTCTATAATGGCTTGGACCTTTTCAAGGTCCACTTCTATCCCGTTGGCTTAAATGATGAATCCCAATAATTTGCCTGAAGTAACACCAAATGCACACTTTTTGGGGTTTAATCTTAGTTGAAATTGTTCCATGCGATCCAGAATTACTTCTAAATCAACCAGATGTGTTCCTCTTTTCTTAGACTTAGCGAGGGTGTCATCCACATAATCTTCCATATTCTTATGCATCATGTCATGGAAGATGGTTTTCATAGCTCTTTGATAAGTAGCTCCTACATTTTTCAATCCAAAGGGCATGACATTCCAACAATAAGTACCCCATGCGCATGTGAATGCAATCTTTTCCTGATCCTCAGGAGTAATCTTGATCTGATTATACCCAAAAAAACCATCCATCAAGGAATAGATCTCATAGCCCGTCATCATGTCCACTATCATGTCTATGATAGAAAGTGGAAAATCATCCTTTGGGCATGCTCTGTTAAGATCTCTAAAATCTGTGCAGATTCAAATGGATTTATCATGTTTAGAAATAGGTACAATGTTGGAAATCCAGTCAACATAGTCTATGGCTCTAATGAATCCTGCACCAAGGAGCTTTTCTAATTCAGCTTTCACTAAAAGAGCTATATGAGGGTGCATTTTTCTAAACTTTTGTTTGACTGGTTTCACACTTGGAGCTATGGACAAATGATGCATAATGAGATTAGTGTCCAACCCTGGCATGTCTGAATATGTCCATGCAAAATTAATTTTCTTCTTTTGGAGGAACTCAGTGTAGGCTTTCTTTTCTTGAGGTGATAAAGATTTAGCCAAGTGTACAATTATTGGAGCCTCCTCTGTGCCCAAATTAATAGCTTCTATAGGTTCAACCAATACTGATGATCTGTCCTAAAAATAGCTTGGGAGACTATCAAATACCTCATCTGTAGGCACCTCAGAGAGGTTTTCACCTTTGGATACATCTTTTATTTTTACTTTTTGTGGTTTTGACACCGCCACACAGTGGTTTTTGCCATCAGAACTCTTATTCATTTTTTCTTTTCTTTTTATCTTGTGACTAAGGTACTTGATGTCAGGTTCTATCATATTGGTAGGTGGTTCACTGGTGGAAGAGACTATAGGTTCAATGGCTTTTAGATAGCAGGTGATCTCATAATCATTATGAAATGTCAAGAGTTGAGGTTCTTGGTAACGTTGAGACCAATCAATAAGGTTGGGGTCAATAAGGGGTAGGTTAATGACTGGTTCAATATTAAGGATATAGGTGATGTCATCTCTGGTGACCACAGAATTGGAGTCTGTCCAGTATCCCTCTAAGGTATCTAAATCAGGATTTATCCTATCAAGCAAAGAATCATCTACTAATGTGACACGTGGGTTCCAATCTTCTAATCTGACACACAACTCATCAGCTACGTCAAGTTGAGAACTATAAGTGTGGACAACATCCATATCCAAGTCAACTATTGTGTCTGAGAGTGAATCCCATTCAAACTCATGAGAGTCTATTTCTGAATTACTGTTGGGGCCTCGTGATGTAGAAGCCTCAAGATTTGGAAGAGTTTCCTCTCCTCTAGAAATTTTCTCAATCACAAAATTATTTGAATTATCACCATCCGTTGTAGTTGGGATGGAGACACTATCCATAGTCAATCTTGCATTCATATAGTCACTATCTATCGTAGCTAGGATAGGAGGACTATCAATTGTTAAATCTCTGGAATCTCCCCAAAGGAGATTTGTTGAAGGTACCCAATCATCTATCATGTCTTGTAGATTTGTCAAATCTGGTACATATTCTATGTCATCTTCACTATCCTGCCTATTAAAAATGGGGACAATGCACTTATTATTCTTCATAAAGCCTAGGCCAACTGATTTCTTAGACTTACATCCAAAAAGATCATGATGAAGTGGTTCAGCTCTAGCATCTAACCTGTGACTAAGAGGTCCATATCCTGGATAACCCATCTTCTTGACAAAATTATATCCTCTCCCATAGGACTCAGGAGAGGGGGAGAATTTTCATTGTGCTGGTACTTCTCCTCTTTTTATATCCAATCTCAAATAGCTACTTCCTCTTTTTCATCTTGTATTGGTACTGAGGATTCCACAAACTTGTCAAATAGTGTCATTGCCAAAGAAGATGGTTTCATCTCCTGTGAAGGCTTTCCATAGGACCTAGGGGAAACATGCATCTTTGTAAAAGAGTCAAGTTGATACCCCCCCATGCCAAGGTCTACTGATTTAAACTTGTCTTGATAGTCTGCTAAAGTGTCTTGATAATCCTCTGCTTCTCAATTAAGAGGGATGTGAACATTGGCTGAGATTGAATTGACTGCTAAAGTGCTATCCTCTGGTATGCAAATTTCTACTCCATTGTAGGGGAACTTAACACACTAGTGGTAGGTAGATGGCACTACTTGCATGTCATGAATCCATGGTCTACCCAATAAAATGTTGTATGCAAGGGGTCCAGTATCAACAATTTGGAACAAGATATCTTTTTCAACTGGGCCAATCCTGACAAGAAGGATAGCTAACCCCTTAGAACTTCGTTCTGCCTCATCATAGGCCTTTATAGTGATCTTCTTTTTAGTGTCGATCACCTCCTCTAAATAGCCCAAAGTTTTTAACAAACTTAAAGTACAAATATTTAGCCTAGCACCCCCATCTATCAACACGCGCCTGACACGGGTTTTATGAATCATTACTTCAATGTGAAGGGCAAGATTGTGTGGATGGCTTAGGGATTTGTCATCATCTTCTAAGAAAGAGAGGTAATGTGGGCTGGTAATTTGATTCACCATGCCTTGAAATTCATCGATATCTATGTTGTTGGGGACATTTATTGTGCGCAAAGCATCCTCAAGGATCTACTTATGTCTAGGGGACAACTCTAGAAGCTCCAAGATTGAGATATGTGCTGGAGTTTTCTGTAATTGATCTACAAGATTGTAGTTTGGTTTGGGAGTAGTGGCAGACTTAGTGACATTCTTGGATGGCACTTGCTTGATTTTATTGGATGGACCTGAACTAGGACCTCTAAGAACAATAGGGCCTTGACTCCTGGTAACAGCATTGAGGGCTTGAGAAGATAACCTAGAATGAGGACCTCTCAGCACCATAATAGGTTCTTTGTCAAAGATAGGGGAGAGTCATAACCATGTGGGTCCTTACTCCTCATCATATTAACACTTGGCTCCACAACTTCAAGCATGTTTATCACATTTTCTGCTGTTGTGTAAGTGTAGTTGATTACAGCCTTGCCATCCTTTGGTTTAGAGGTTTCCCCCTTGTCATACTTAGGCAACGACTCTTTAAATGCCTTGTGATTAGCATTGGTGTTTAGTCCATCCACCTTAAGCTTTCCATTCTCAATGAGATCTTGGATAATGTGCTTGAGTTTCCAACAATTCTCAATGGTATGCCCAATGCCATTATGAAACGTGCAGAAAGCCTTCTCATCCCACCAATGTGGCTTAATGTCAGGGATGTAATGTTTTGTGGGATCTTGTGGATGCACAAGATTATTGGCAATGAGCATTTTGAAAACATCCTCGTGAGAATCACCAAGCTTGGAAAATTGATGTTTTTCCTTCTTGGGCTTCTCTTGATACCATGGCTTGCTCTCTTGTTGAGGAGGTGCATTGAGCTTCATAGCTTGAACTTCACTGGACAAGTGAAGGACACCTTGATCTTTAGGTTGGGGAGAGTCTACAACTCCGTCATTGACAACTTGTTTGTTCTTGTTCCAATTGTTGTTCTTCCCTTTATCCTTGTTTTTGTGTTGAGCATTGTTGCCATTGTTGCTATGTTTGGTCAAAATGCCTTGTTCTTTTAGAACATCCTCAATGCGGCATGCAGTTTCAACCATGGTATCAAAGGAATTGAAGACTATCTTTTTAATCTCATATCTCATTTCAGGCACCAAGTTACTGACAAGTATGTCAATCTTTTCATCCTCATGGATCATCCTAGGATACTGAGAGCACTGTCTCCTCCACCTCTGTAAGAAGGTAACAAAGGGTTCCCCTTGATTTTGTTTCAAGTTGCATAGGTCCAACATAGTAACAGATCTTGATAGATTATATGCAAAGTGTTGAATGAATCTATGAACAAGTTCTCTAAAAGTCTTGATAGGGGGAGTGATATTGGTAAACCATTCCATTGCTTGTCCTTTAAGACTTCTAGGGAATAACCTCATCAAATAGGAGTCATCCTGATGGAATTCAAAGCTCATAGTATAGAACTGGCGCACATGGTTGTGTGGATCACCACTGCCATCATATTTATCGTATTGAGGGAATTCCACCCTCCTTGGAAAATCCTTCATACTCACACTCTTGTCGAATGGATTAGGATAGATTGAGTCTAGTGAGAATGAGCTCTTAGGTTGCATCATTTTCTCCATCATTTGCTTCATTTGGTGGATTTCTTCCTCTTGAGAGGGATTTTGCTTTTGTATTTTGTTGTCCACATCAAAATTATAAGGGAATCTGGTGCCCTTGTTGATTAGACTTTCCAAGAATTTATCTTTGTTTTGTTCCAAATACCTATCCACACACTGTTGGAAGATATGCTCTTGTTGCATTCGCATGAAGTCTTGAGTATCAAGGTCATATTGTGAGCTACCACCTCCATGTTGGGAACCATGATGTACATGTTGGGAGTGTGTTCTTGAGTTTCTGGGAGGGGATTGCCTCCTATAGTGAGCATACTGAGAGGCCCTTCTTCCTCTAGGACTAGGAGATCTAGAAGGGGTTCTTGACCACCTTCTACTTCTTGGTGTTTTGGAAGGGGTGGAGGGAGGAGAATTGTTTCCACTGTTAGCACCCCTGTTGTTGAATTAAGTGTATAATTGTTGGGCTAGCAGCCTATCTTGCTCCTCTTGGAATGATTTTCTCTCTATGTCCAACAAGGCTCGTTGTTCCTCTTCTAGAAGCCTAAGTTTTTCTTCTTTTGCAGCTTGTTCATTTTTTGTAGCCTATTTTTCCCACTCAATTCTTTTTAGCCTCTCACTTGTATGCCTTGAGGTTGTTTGAAGTGGAGAGTTTGGTCTTGAATGTTTGTACAAATCATTGGTATACGTTGCATTGACATGAGCATCACCAGGTTCATTGTCTTGGTCTTCGTGTTCTGACCATTATTCTGGGTGAGCTTGTCTCTCATGCCTTTCATCTCATTGATGTGCATCTAGGTACCTAGTGCTGATGGGGGGTGAACTAGGTTGAGCATCATGAGAGGAATTACCAAACAAAATCTTGTCTCTATGTCTTTCATAGATATCATCAAGGGTTTGATCCATGGATTCCCTCTCTCACCGAGTGACAGTATAACTCATATCCATACCTGAGTGGGAAGGTGCTGAGGGGGTACTCAAATTGCTAAAATGGCTCTTTGGGTCAAACTAGGTTTCAGACTTACTCCTAGGTGATTGGTCAAATATTGGTTCCTTTTCCTTTCTCTTTTGATGAGTCTAAACTGGGAGTAGTTGGTTGAAGACTATCTGAGGTCACTTTCCTTGGCTCACTTGATATCTTGTCGTTACTGACATGAAAGGGATAGTTTAGGCAAATAGATAATTCTAAGAATTGTCAATACCAGACTAGGATAGTAAAAGTTTTCTCTTGTCCAAGAGGGATGGTGAAATAGAACTGTTGCAAATAGGTGCAAACCAACACTGCCATAGAGGTGCTCAATTCTTGGGTGAATACCCTAGCACGTATGGATCAGGAGGATGACTTACACAAAGTATATTGGATTTGAAATGTATGAAAATGGGTGGACAACGAATTACTGGCACTCTCCAAGTGTGTTATCAAGGGGTCTAAAAATTTATCTATTTGACAGGAACAATTCCTAATTTTCCAATCTCAAGCCAAATCTCTTATGAGATCAAGGATGACTAACTCAAAAGGTCAAGGACACAAGAACCCTAAATACATAATAGGTCTCTAGAACTGGGACAAGTCACCTAATCGAAGAACTCAGTATTTGAGTTTGTTGTTCATTTTCAAAGATCAAGGAAGTATAGCAACAGATTTGTATCAAGCACATAAGACAACAATCAGGGAGTTCAAGCAAGCAATTGTCTTCAAACAATGAGCAAGGGGCAAAGCAACCTTGCACATGAACAAGAATAGTGACTTAGTATGCTACTCCTTAAAGATGTTACTTGTGTATGTTCTTGAAGATGTTTTAGCAGGCACTCAGAACACAACAACATCCTAGCAAGTTGTCTAGAAGGATATACATGGCTTTTCTAAAGGGTGTCCTCGATATACGCAAGGTATGTGAGGCCCAAATCCGTAGATGAGAAGAATCAAAAATCACACAGCCAAGGGGAGACGGTAACCCAAATCTCCTCCTTCACTTCTCAAAGGTATAAAGTTCTTTGAGGCTTAGTCAAGAGTGAAATCTAACTCATTCCCAAGAGAGGTGTCTTTGGATTCACCTCCTGATATTTATACTCCACTGGAACACGGGAGTTAAGGTCATCCCTTGAGGTGATGAAATCCCCAAGCAAGCCTTCTAAAAATGAAAAAGTAAGTAATTCTCTATCAAAAAGTATTGGAAAGCACTAAAGGTGGAACACTTAACGCTTAGAGAAAATATGAGGTGAGTCCACAAGGTGGAACACTTAACACCTGACACAAGCTACAAACGAGTCCACAACCTAGAAAACAAGTGAGTTTCAGAAAGCACAAAAAGGAATAATTAATGCTTCTTTCCTATAGACCCCTCCTGTTTAATGTGGCACTGACCTTGCAACCATGGGGTGGAATGAGGGGCCGGTGGATTAGCGAGTCCAATAACCCAAGATAGTAATCTAGATCAATCACAAGTAATCTAAGACTGCTAATCAATACTACTGATATTTGAAACTGAGAATTACTTAATGTTAAAAGACACGCATGCACTTAAACACAAACTTCTATGAAAGAAAATCTATGTTTATTTATTTCCCCTTAAGAGCATAAAAGAAATGTGTTCTAGGAAAGTGTGTAACACTCAAGCTAGACACGAGAGCTTAATTTTATGCCCAAAACCAAATGTTATAGAGATTTTAAGAACGTACCTTAAGTCCAAAGATCTACAATCCAAAAATTAGCACCTAGAAATTCCCATATAAAAATAAAATAAAATTAGTTCCCTACAAAAGAAAAATCACCACAAATAAGAAAATCTATTTTAAATTAAAAAAATTAACACAAATGTTAACCTATAAAATCTAGTTAAAGAAAACAAGAACTAATCTAAAATCTAATCTTAAAAAAAATAAAACCAATCTAAATTAAAGCTAATCTAATTAACAAAATATAAATCAATTAACTAAATTAATGATTTAAAAACTTTAAATAAATTAGCACTAAATTGAATTAATCTAAAAAAAAGTAAAAAGTAAACAAAGATAAAAAACTAAACTAAAATTAAGATTAAAAAGTAGAGTAAGATTAAAAACTAAACAAAAATTAAAAACTAAACTAAAAACTAAACTTTAAAAAAAACTAAACTAAAAACTACACCCAACTAAATTAAAAACTAAGCTAAATTAGCATCGAAAGGGGCATTTCCATGAAGTGGCAGAGGATTGACACAAGGGAATGTGCAAAAGATGAGGTTAACCTCCTATCTGCCTCAGCCAAAGAACCTTTTGAAAAGTTAATGATCAACAAAAAATGTCTTTCTCTTGATATTTCTATTGTTGATACCTCAAGTTGGGAGCCAGTTATATCAAAATATCTTGAAAATGTTGAAGATAATAGCTACAATGATGATCTATTGTGTGGTCATAGATACTATAGCAAGTCAAATGAATGCTGCTCTAAAATCAGTGGTAATGAATAGTTTCAAACTTCCAAACGCTTTTCCAGATAATCAGGGTTGACTAAGAAATCAAGGAATGAAAATATCAAAAGAATCATTGAATACCTGAGAAGTATAATACCTGGTGGAGACTACTGATGTTTTGGATGAAGTGATTCAAATTGTGAAGGCGCTTCAGCAAAAAGTGAAAAGAATGGAGGCAAATCAGCAAGATGTGATCAAGTGAGTTGCACTTACCAATAGTCGTGCAAAAGGTGGAAGCATATACAAATCTTGAAAACTGTTTGACAAAATGCCTCAAAGAAATGTGACAAGGCATAGAAATCAACGTCTCCACAGTATACTAGTGCACGCTTCTTGCAAAGAATGAATTGCAACACACAATTTAACAATGCCAACGTAAGTAACAAATACAACAGCGTATAGGTTTGAAGGCACTAGTGCATACAAAATGAGAGGGCCTACATAGGAAATGAGGAGTCAGGCGACCGGAGAATGGGCGGGGAGTGAATGCATGTGAGAGACGTGTGAGGGGCGTGGGATAGATCTACAGTTGCAAAGCCCGCAGAATTTACAGTGGCTTCTTCTCAGTTGTTCTCCAATACTGAATAAAGTCCAGTCATAATAAAGTAAATGCGAGCAAGCTAGCAATCATTTGACCAGTCCAGAGAATCTGTGGTAATTACGTTATAAAAATGTGAGAATTTTGTTCTCCAAATAAATGCAGGCTGAAACTTTCTACCAGATAATGGGATTGTTCGGGATGCTGGTGGAGAAGGAGCTGAAATAGATAGCAAACAGCCAAAAGGAACCTTATTGCAAGACCTGAATCAACATGCAATTGTTGTTCTTGAAGGGAAGGTTTTTGATTCTGAGCTAAGAGATACACGGTGGGTGCCAAAATGTGTACACGAAAATGTGACACTTCTATGAATCCTTGCATGCAAGGAGACTCAAGAATGAGCCCTCGCAAACCGACTCACAGCTCTCTATCCGAGAAGAGCAGGGATTGATATTGTGGCCCTCAGATTGACCCATTTACCCATGCAAATACAAACTCAGAATGAGAGATTCAAAGAGGAGAAGCAAGAATGCTAATCTCCATGAATCATGTTCTGGCATGCAACTGAAAATGTAAATGCAAGCTAAACTAAATGATAACAATGCAATACTTGAAAGTAAATCTAACTATGAAAACAAATAACAATGCAAGATCTAAACAATGCAAGATTTAATCTATGGAAGTAAATATGAAATTAATCTAAATGAAACTACAAGAGATAAAAATCTATATTCAATAATGGATCTCAAAGCTCTATGAAAACTTGCAGCGTAATAACGATCTGAAAATTCGAGATTCCTCAACTAAGAGCGAGAGAGCTCATTTTATAGTGAAATGTGGATTTGAATGCAAATCTAGAAGCAATGTAGGATAAATGGAAAAGAGGAAACAAATGTCATTTTTAGAAGGTTTGTAGGAAAATGGAATTTCATTTATTTCATTTTTTTTATTAATTGATTTGTTTCCTTTTCCATCACAAGATATTTTGGAGAAGATATTTTATTTATTTAATTTAAAAAAATAATATCTCTCCTAATTAAATAAAATAAAATTATATAATTTAAAGATAAATATTAATGAAATAAAATAAAATCATTTAATTAAAAATGAATTTTAATTAAATAACTTTATTTCAGTTAAGAAATATTTATTTCAAATAAATAATATTATTTTATTTATTTAAAAGGGATTTATTTTTCTTAATTAATTAAACAAAATTAATTAAATATTCAAACCTCAAGAAGAAATGAAATATTTGAAATAATTATGATTTGATCAAGGAAATTGATTTGAATATATTGTAAAGCATTGATTTAGAAAATTGATATTGGATAAATTGAATAAATGGGGCCCAAAGTCTAGACGACCATTTTAGGGTGCATACAAAAATCATGTTTAAGCCGAGTTATGACAGAGTCAACCGAGTTAGTGGATGCCAAGCAAAAATCTAGTGTCGACCGAGTATCAGTAAATTGTCGAGGAAGACAATATTTGCTGAGGAAACAGTTTTAGTAGTGACCGAGCGTTTTACATGGAGACCGAGTGGATGATCACAATATTGACCGAACATCAGCAATTTTATATTTGAAGAGAATTCAGATTTGGAGCCGACATTGTTGAATTCTTGGATTATGTAAACGTGTTGACTTTATTTATTAATTGTATGGAAGCATTTAATGCTTTGTAAAATGTTTTATTGTAAATCTTTATGAGATTTGAGATGATTCTAGAAGAGGAGATGAAGAACATGAAGCAAGTAGATTCAATGTATTTGACCTAACCCTAAGATCTATGAAGGACATTAAGCGGTAAAAGATAAGTTAACCTAACAGAGGAAAGTATTAAGGGAACCAAAGCATTAGGTATGTGTATGCATGGGTGAAGGAGATGCTGGAAGAACAGTAAGTTTTATTGACTGTATAAGCGAAAAGGCTGAAGGAAAAGTGTGGTGATTGCTTGAAGGAAAGTTCCAAGCAGATCAGAGATGGAAATGGAAAAGTTTCAAAGTCAGTAAACTAGCATTTGTGTACGGAATTGGATCTGATATTTGCAAAGTGAGTTGTATGTTTTTAGATCAATACTACTGCTACTTTCTAACCATTGTAACAGTCAAAATCCTTTTAATAGAGGTTGACCTAATAGTCATATGTTAAATCCTTTGAACAAGGTTACATTCTAATGGAGTGTATGTAAGTCCTTTGACCAGGCTCACTTTTAACAGGGTGATTGAAATCCTTTAACCGGGTCACACTTGACAGTGTGTATTGTAACCTTTGACAGGGTTGGCTTTTAACCGAGCTCACTTCAGAAGAGTGAAAATAATAGTAGCATGTTACAAAGTGGTTTTTCCCATATTAGGTTTCCACTATAAATCCTGGTGTCAATACTTGTGTGAATGTTTTGGGTTTGAACATTTCTGTGTTTTACAAGTTAAATACAGTTGGGTAGTGGACTGCTGAGTTATATGTTTCTATTATTGAATCAGTGATGACCGAGTTTGTTTTGGTTGCTTGATCTGATTTAAAGTAAAGTTTTTGAAGTTATTTTATACATTAGGACCTGAGAACAACTGATTCACCCCCCCTCTTTATTGTTCTAAATCATATTAACAGATAGTGGGTGCACAGGTTACTGCAAAGTTAGATGCATAGGTGGCCCATATGTTAGTAGATCATGAATAGGTACCCCTACACCTCCTCCTCCACGGGGTCCTCTTCCTTCTGTTTAGATTCCATCTTCTTCATCTATTCCTTCTTCTTCTTCTATTCCATATTCTTCCATGGCTCCACCACATCGTCGTCCCCCACAGAATCCTTCACAGGCTCCTCCAGCACATACTCCTCTTGCACCAACATTAGCCTCTAATGTTCAGTCTTTGCAATCAGATATGAGACAACAGGTGACACAGCTCAGTGTGATGATGTAGACATATATGGCTACTATGAGCCAGCATGGGTTATAGGCAAGCTCTAGATGAGGCCCAGATACAGGTCATGGTACTGATGGTGCCGGTGGTTCTAGAAGTTGAGATATGATTGAGCCATTATTTTGATGAATATTATGATTCTTTGATATCGAGACATTGTACTTATGTTCTTTTATCAGATGATGTTATTTATGATCGATACTTTTCCTATTGACTGGACTCTAATTCACTTATTTGAGATGAGCATTGGTGATACTATGGACTTTATTTGCTTTGATCAATTTTACATTATATGATGTCATCATATGTTGGACTTCCTTTTAGGTACTTTATATGATATGTAGATCTATATGATTTATCTCTATATGCTTTGTTTTTATGCTTTTCAAATGCAGTTTATGATATGAATGCACATGTTATGTCTATTTATGCAAATGAGGATGTCTTATTTATGACATAGAATAGATGGATGCATTTGATATGACTTAATGTTTATGATGTATGTTGATTAATGCTATGTTTTAATGATTAATGCTATATGATGATATTTTATGGATGCATTTATATGATGTAATGGATGATGTAATGCAATGGATGGACTTGGATGTACTTATAAAATGTAATGGACTTTGATGTAATGTAAATGCAATGGATGGATGGATATTTAATGCACTTATATGATTTGATGTATGGATTTAATGAATGTAATAATTAATGTAATGTTAGATGGATGTAATTAATGATATAATGATTAATGATGATCTAAATGCAAATGCAGTGATGTGCCAAATACATGTATACTTGGAATATAATGCAAGGTTTTAAATACAATGGACCCTTAATGAATGTACCTTAATGAACAATGTAATGAACTAATGAGATGACATTAAATGCAATTCTTAGAATGAACTTAATGCAATGTAATTAATAACCTCCTGATGTGAACTAAAATGATTTAATGCAATGAATGCAATTAACATATGGGATCTAAAATGAATGAAAGCTAATGCAATATAAATTTTAAAGATGAATTTAATGATTGATGCAATGAATGCAACTAAATGGTTTTAAAATGAATCTAGATGCAATATGATTTAAATTTCATTAATCTAATGCAAATGCACCTTTGATTTTGATTTTTGATTTCCAACACACTCTATCACATAAGGTTTTTGATGAACTCTTGATTTTTCTTCTTGATTTAACTCCACCCCTCTTTTTATTTTTTTTCAAATCAGTTTTTGAGCTTTAAGAAAAACAAACTTAAATGCATTTAATCTAGGATGGATGCAGCTAGCTATCACTATTCACAAATTAGGAGCTTATATTCATCATTGAGCAATTTTTGAGACCTGACATTAGGCACAATCATCACTTGTTCAACCATGATGATATGAATACCGATTTCCTTTCCATGTTGCATTCCATATCGTGGTACAATTGTCACTGATTGAAATCAATCCTGAGAGTATGAATACTGCTTTTGTTAGATTCTATGTTGCAAGTGGATTTTGGTATTATGATATTGAACATCAAAATATCCAAGGTATCCTATTGTGTAAACAATAAAGATCTCAGTTTTTCCATATGTATATGTCCTCGATAATTCTTTGATGATCATGTCATTAGATGGATGACACATACTTTATAACCTTGACCTTAAAACACTCATTCAAAAATCAATAAAACATCATGCTTTCATCCTTGCTTATCTGGTTCAAGACTTCATTGATTTGCTAGAAAGACATGATTTCATCAATCAAGTCAACACTTAGAAAAATTTTGCATCATTTTTCAAATCCATATTTCAAGTATAGTTCCATCCATTTCTTTTTTAATCCTGATAAAGGTAAGGTCTTTTGTGAGATCTTGGATCAAATTTTGTCTTCTATTTGGTTGATGTTTGGATTAGGATTAATCATGTAAGTGTTTCACTTGTGTGTTGATGAATTAATTTAGTGTCAATTGATGTTTTCTTTGATGAATCATTCCTTCCCATAGAATAGATTTGCCCCAGTTTGATGTTTTTGCCTTGTTGGACTTGGGACATTTTTCATATTGGTGATGAAAGCTTTTAGGTACTTGCAAATGCAACTGTGGGGTTTTATTATGCAATATATACAAATGTTGGTGAATGCAATATTTAAAAGGATGAAAACTAGGCATGAGACTGAATTGGACTTTCAATGGCACCTGTTTGCTAGGTTTTCACCGATTGAATGGATTTTTCTCTTTTTTTGTTTTTCAAGATTTTTCTTGCTACCAAGGTGCCTATTTGCTAGGTTTTCACCCAGACACTTTTTCTCTTGTTTCAATTTTTTTGATTTCATATCATTAAGGTGTCTATTTTCTAGGTTTTCACCAAGATAACATATTTTTGAAGATTATTTTTGAATGTTTTTGGATTTCTTCATGCTCAATTTTCCACTGTTTTTGATCTTTTATGCCTTTCTGATTTTTTTCTTTTCTATTTTTCCAATGTTTTTGGATTTTCAAGATCCATTTTGACTATGTACAATAAATATGATGCTCTCTCATCTAATTTTCTAATACTCTTTTTCTCTATACCCTTTCATCTGCTTCATGTGTAAAACCTTTTCAGGTGTATACTATTGATGGGTTCTTGCAACTCTTCTCCCTCACAATCAGCTAGTTTGTAGGTACCCGTTCCAAAAGAAGAAGTGATCACAAAAGGTACTAACCAATTTTCTTCCCATTTCCCTTTCTTCTCTCTTTCTGTTTGATTTGTAGGGTTTTCTCACAAAACTAGATCACCTATTTGGAATATCCTTGGTTTGATATGCTTGTTGCAGTTCCTTGACATTTGATTATGATACACTTTTAAATGGTCAAAATATTTTTGTTGTCTTTCATCTAAGAGCTCAAATTCTTGTAACCTAGCAACCCTATAGTCTTCTTCACTCAATAATCCATTCAATGAGACTCTTAAAGATGGGATTTCTACCTCCAAAGGCAAAACTACTTCTGCTCCATAAACCAAGGAAAATGGTGTAGCTCCCGTTGGTTTTCTGATACTTGTCCTATAAGCCCATAGAGTAGGGTTTATTTGAATGTTCCAATCTCTACCTAAATTATCCATTGTTCTCTTTAATATTTTTAAGATTTTTTTGTTTGTGGCTTCTGCTTGTCCATTACCTTGTGGGTAATATATTGAAGATGAGTGATGTACCACATGAAATTTTATACATAGTTCTTTCAAGTCCTTGTTCTTGAAATGTTTTGCATTATCTATTATGATGGCATGAGCAACACCACACCTACAAATTATGTGGTTCAATATGAACATAGATATTTTCTTTCTTCTGGCAGTGGATAATGGTACAACTTCTACCCATTTAGTAAAATATTCAGTTGTTGTGATGATGAATTTATGACCATTTAATGATGGTGGATAAATCATTCCCACTAAGTCCAAAATCCATTGATAAAAGGGCCAAGGTGTAGTCATTGGATGCAGCTCTTTTGCTAGCACATGAATCAGGTTCCCATGGTATTGACATTTTGACAAGTTTTTACAAAGTGACAAGCATCTTTCTCCATAGAAGGCCAATAATATCCTATCCTAAGAAGTTTCTAAGCTAGGGTTAACCCATTCGAATGTGACCCACAAATTCCTTCATGGATTTCTTGTAAGGATACAGTTGATTCCTCCTTCTCTAAACACCTTAAAATCATTTCATCTAGACTCTTACGATACAACATGTCTGATACTAGGGTGTAACAAGAGGCTTGTTCTATGAAACTTTTCTTTTGGTTTTGAGTTTGGTCCATGGGTAAATTTTGGTTTTTGAGATACGTATAAATGGATCCATACCAAGGTGATTCATCTCCCACTAATAGGAAAATGGTGTGGGGATATGAAGGGTCAAATGTAGGTTGTCCAACTTCTTCTACCAAGAATTCATTTCTGGCACTTTGATCCAACATTTGGAGAAGTGAAGCTAATGTAGCCATTGCATCTGCTTCTTTGTTCTTATCTCTTGGCACTTGTTCAAATGTTATCAGTGTGAAGTACTTCTTGAGATCTTAAATCATGTTTTTTTAGGGTATCAATTTATCATCCTTGGTTTGATACTCATCATTTATTTGATTAATGACCAATTGAGAATCTCCAAATATCTGCAATTATGTCACCTTCCATTCCAATGCTAATTTGATGCCGATAACTAGTGTCTCATACTCATCTATATTGTTTGTACATGGAAATAATAGCTTGTATGACTTAGGAATTGTGGATCCTTTAGGAGTAATTAGTAATAGTCCTGGACCTGAGCCATGTTGGGTGTAAGAGCCATCAAACTATAACTTGCATGTCTTTGCTTCAACATTGATTATCTCTGAATCTAGAAATTCTACTTGAATAGGATATTCATATTGTAATGGTGACTCTGCTAGTTGGTCTGCTATGACTTGGTCTTTGATTGCTTTTCGATCCACATATTCAATGTCAAACTCGCTTAGAACAATAACCCATTTGGCCAATCTTCCCGTGAGGGCTGTTTTGCTTAGGAGATATTTCAATGGATCAATTTTTGCTATAAGTCTGATTTTATGAGATAACATATAATGTCATAATTTTTGTGAAGAAAAAACTACCACCAAACATGCTCTTTCTATAAATGTGTAGTTCAACTCATATTTTACCAAAGTTTTGCTTATGTAATAGATGGCTTTTTCTTTACCATTTTCATCCTCTTGAGTCAAAAGTGCTCCTAGAGCATGTTCTGTCATTGAGATGTACAAAATAAATGGCTTTCCTCTTATCGGTGGCATCAAAGTAGGTGGATTCATGAGATACTTTTTAAGTAATGTGAAAGCTTCTTCACACTTTTCTTCCCATATAAATACCATGTCCTTATGAAGGAGTTAAGTAAAAGAGTGACATTTCTCCACCAGTTGTGATATGAATCTCCTAATTTAGTGGATCCTTCCTTGAAGTGATCTCATTTGGCTTATATTTTGAGGTGCCCCCATTTCCATAATTGCTTTTACCTTTTCAGGTTCTACTTCTATTCCTCTGGTTGAAACTATGTATCCTAGCAATTTTCCTGATTGTACAATGAATGCACATTTCTTCAAATCGAGTCTTACTTTGAATTGCTCCAACCTTATGAATACCTTTTCCAGAATGGGTAGATGCTCTTCTCTTGAATGCAATTTTAAAAGTATGTCATCTATATAGTCTTCTAAAAATTTATGCATCATATCATGAAAAATAGTGGTCATTGCTCGTTGATATGTTGCACCTATATTTTTGAGACCAAAGGGCATAACATTCTAACAAAATGTCCCCCATGCGCATGTGAATGTCATTTTATCTTGATCCTTAGGTGCTATTTTAATCTGATTATAGCCACTAAATCCATTCATTGTTGAGAACATGGAGTGACCCGCTGTCAAATCTACTATGGCATCTATGCTCGGTAATGGAAAATCATCTTTTGGACATGCAAGATTAAGGTCTCTGAAGTCTGTGCAAATTAGGATTGATTTGTTTGCTTTTGAAATAGGCACAATGTTTGATATCCATTCGGCATAATTAATGGCTCTTATGAATCCCACTTTTAATAATATTTCCAACTCCACTTTGACAAGGAGTGCTATGTGTGGGTGCATTTTCCTCAATTTCTGCTTGAATGGTATCACTATTTCTTTAATGTTTAAATGATGCATTATCAGATTAGGATCTAGTCCTGACATATCATTATATGACCATGCAAAATAGATTTGTCTCTCTTTGAAGAATTTTATGAAATCCTTTCTTTCTTCACTAGATAAAGATGTTGCTAAGTGTATGATCTTTGGTTCTGATTCTGACCCAATGTTAACTTTCTTTGTTGGTTCAATCAAAATAGGTGACCTTTCCTCATAATGTTCAGGAAAAGTATCCAACCCTTCTTCCTTAGGTGCCTCTATTGGGTTTTGACCTTTGGAAATGCTCTTTAATTCTTTCTCTTTTTGATCTAATGCTGCCACAATGTGGTTTTCAACATTAGATTATTTCAAAAAAAATAAAAATTAATTTTTTCACTTTTTTCCGAACTGAAATGTTGGATACTTCCCTTCATCACCTCTTCTTTATATTCAATGGTAGAATAAGGTTCAACCAAATTAAGGTATTGGGACACCGTTTTGTCATTCAAAAATGTGGGAAGGATAGTAAGTTCAATGGAGTCCTATTCAATAAGTTCTAAATAGATAAGATATAAGGGATCAATGTTTCAGTTTGGCTCAATAGGGCTTAAGGACATGACCTCATTGGAAGGTTAAAACATTGTATCATTACAATCTATGACATGTGCCTCTTCTAGGTATTCTAGAGAACTCGGGTCGAAATCTTCCTCACTCAAATCCTCTCGGGTTTCTAATGAGTAAAAATATCTTGGATTAAATCTAGTGTTAGATTCCCCTATAGTAGGTCTCCATGATGGAACATAAGGCTTTCCTACCCATTCATTTGCTTTGACTTATTGACTTTGGATATTTTCTAAGACCTCTTGGCTAGAACTTGAAGCTTGATTGTGATTTGATCCTGAAGTTTGTTCTCTTCCTTGGCTAGGAGTGTAAGTGTGAATTACATCAACCTCTTTGTCTTGGCATAATTCACTTGACAATGAAACCCATTCCCAATTGTTTGAATCTTTATCACTTTTTGAACCTAGTTGCAATATTTGATCATAAATCAAGGTATGTCTCCTTTGAGTGTACCCTTGTTCAAGGTACCCCAATCTCATTTTCTCTTTACTATCCCTCCCTGACATTTCAATGGGTTCAATTAACCCTTCATTTCTTGTACCTAAAGGCCCTTGTCCTTTATATCCCATTTTCTACATTATTTGGAACCCTTTGCCATATTGATGAGTGGGAATGCTTATATTTTGGATGCGTTTTTCATGTGCACATGATTCCTCATCTTTGTATAGCCATTTTAATATTTAATTATCTTCTTCATCCATAGAAGAAGAGGTACTAGCCCTTACAAAGTGGTCATTATATTTATGGGGTACATGTAGGCTAGATGGTTTTCCATGGGACTTGGGAGATAAGGGTAGATCTATCATAGATAACGAGTATTCGCCCATGCCTTTTTGCTTGATTTGGCATTGCTTCTCAAAATTATTCATCATTTTATCCATTTTCTGATAATGTGCATCTTTGGTGTAGATTTGAATGGATCTTTCTTGGTCTTCTTTTTGTTCATCATGGGTACTTTCCTCACTAACTTTCTCCTCTCCTTTAGTTGATGCAGTTAAGTTAGTGGGAATGTGAGGATTGTCTATAACAACATCTTCTTTTTCTACCTTTTCTTTTCCTGTTAAAGATGAAAGACCCTTTGAGCTTTGTCCTTGTTCTATTCTTTTGGACATAGATCCTTCTACATTATGTAGGACCAAGGATTCATTTATGGGTTTCATGTTATTGCAATATTAAAAAGGGTTCAAATCTCCACTTACCATGACTTCTTGTCCCATGTACAAAAATTTGAGGCATTGATGATATGTCGAGGGCACTGCCTGCATTTCGTGGATCCATGGCCTTCCTAAAAGGATATTGTAGGTCAATTTAAGGTCTAGGACTTGGAAAATGGTCTCTTTTTGCATTGGGGAAACTTTAATGGGGAGTACTATGATACCTTTAGAAGCTCTTTCTTCATCATCATAAGCTTTAATGGTTATTTTCTTCTTTGGGTCAATATTTTCCTCAGAAAATCCTAAGGCTTTAACCAAGTTTAAGGTGCAAATATTTAAGTTGGCTCCCCCATCAATGAGGACTCTCTTCACCTGATGCTTGTGAATCAAAACCACTATATGCAAAGGCAAATTTTGTGGGTGATTCAAGGACATATCATCTTTCTCTGAGAATGATAAACAATGGGGTGTAACAAGATGACCTACCATATTTTGGAACTTATCTGCATCCAAATTCAAAGGTACATTGGTCTCAAAAAGGGATTTTTCCAAAATCTCCTTATGAGTAGGTGAAATCTTAAGCAACTCTAAGATAGAAATTTGAGCAAGGGTTCTTTGTAATTGGTCCACCAAATTGCAATGCTTTGAAGATGGAGATGTTTGATTAGGTAGGATAATTCTTGGGGAACCTCCTGATAGAGTGATTTTTTATGCTTGCCCCCTAGTTACAACATTAGATGTTGCCTCCCTTGGTTTCTCTTTCACCACAATCACATTTATTGTGTTTCCATGACCACTTAAAGTATTTAGGGTGTTGTCACAAGTATGGGCAAAATTCACCTTTTCATTACCCCTTTTATTATTGTGATTGGTATTTGATGATTCCCCCTTTTCATGGTTTAGGAAAGTGTTCTTGAAAGCCGTATAGTCCTCATTATTTTGAGGTCCTTCTACATTTATGGTTCCATCATTGATTAGGTCTTAGACAAGATGTTTCAACTTCATACATTCATTTGTTTTATGTCCTTTATTACGATGATATTCGCAATGATGAGAATCATTCCACCATGTTGGCTTGACTTGTGGTTTGTAAGGCTTGGATTCAAGTAGAACAATGATTTTTTTGGCCACTAGAGTTCTTAATGCATTTTCCAAAGGTTCACCTGGAAATGTGAATTTCCTTTTTTGATAGGTGGAAAATAATGGTTTAGGCTTGTTGATATTGGAATTATTGAAAGGATTATTATTGGTGTTATTGTTGGTGTTCTTGGTGTTATTGTTATTGTTTTTTTAAGGAGCTTTGGTCATTTTATTAACATTATACATTAGGTTTCACCCACTCGATAAATTGAAAGGAGTAGCCTTCAAGTTATGTGCCTCCAAAGCTCCATCATTTACAAGATTCTTGTTGGTGTTTTTCAACCATAATCTTGGTTTATCATTGTGATTGTTGGCTCCTTTATTATTGTTATAATTAGATAATTTATTGTTGTTATTGGTGTTTGTATAGGTTTTATTATCTTTGAATAATTTTATTTCACCTCTTTTGACCAACACCTCTACAATTTTAATCCCATTTTCAATAATTTTCTCAAATGTAGGGGGACATTGAAGTTGGAGCCTATAGTTCATCTCCATATTTAGATTATTCATAAATATTTCCATCTTTTCTTTCTCGGGTATGCTTCGTGGATATCATGTGAAGACTATTCTCCACCTTTGGAGAAACCCTACAAAAGACTCACCATCTCGTTGTTTAGTATCGCATACATTAAGCATGGTGATTTAGTGCTATATGTTATAGGAATAATGAGTCACGAATTTTGAAGCTAATTCTTCAAATGTTTTGATTCCTTGTGGAAGTTTGGAGAACCATTCCATGGCTTGGCCTCCTAAACTCCTTGAAAATAGCCTCATTAAATATGTGGCTTCGTGCATGAATTCAATACTTAGAGCACAAAATTCTCTAAGATGGTCTTGTGGGTCTGATTTACCCATGTATTTATCATATTTAGGGAAGACCACGTTTAGCAGGAAAGGTGCCATAACCAAGCTCTTATCAAATGGAAATGGGCATAAAGCCTCAATGGAAAATGGCTTAGGTTCGACCACTTTCTTCATTATGTCGATTTGTGCTTGGAACATTTTCAATTGTTTATTCATAGCACCTATAGGATTATCTTCTTCCTCATATTTCTTAAGTATGGAAATGTCATAGTCATGAGGAATTTTTTCTCCTGATTGGGCTAGATTTAGGAAATATATTTCCTTATTTCACTCTAAAAGTTTCTCCATGATTTCAAGGAATTCAGGATCTTGGGTCATCCTATTGGATTTATATTCGATTGATTCTTTAGGCCCTTGGTTTTCTTGGTTAATGTTTTCTTTATTTGTTGTTCCTTGCTCTTCATTGTTTCCCCCATGAAGGTAATCATGATATGTTGTGTTTCTATCCATTTGATCAACTCTATTTTCAAAAAGGTTTGGGAAACTATCCCCTTGGTCGTGATTAATGAAAGAAGTTTGAGATTCAAATTCGGGGACCTCTCTCGCTAGGCAAGTGCCATCTTCTTGTAAAGATAGTTTAAGTTTGTGAGATCGTGTAGAAACCAACATCAACAAAGGTTTGATTTGAAATTATTTTTCCCAAACTTGGTGATTGTTCTTTTTATGAAGATATTAAAAGTATAATATGATTTTTTGAAATGGATGTTTCTCAATTTATATATGTACCTTCAAACAAAGCAACCACAAATACACTTGTTCTTTTTAAACCCTATACACACAAAGTGTTTAAATATGTTAGGAAGTTATCACAGGTTTTTCACAATAAGTAACGTTAAGCAATCTACCTAGTTGTCAAATTGGTTTGTAAGCATGGCTTTAAAAGGTAGGCTTTTCTAATTTAACAAGGTATTTAATCAAGATTCCATTCAAAATGGACATTAAGTTTCATCCCCCAAAAGTAAGGGGCTTCCTACCACCGGTATATCAGAGTTTTGCGCAATCCTGAAGGACTACTCGAGGAAGTTTGAAACTTAATATCCTTTTGTCATCCACCCCATTAAGGATGAATGCATTTATTTTTATAGTGGGTTGGATTATTGTGGCAAAAGCAATTGTATCCCACTTTGGGTTGTCCCTCTCACCAACCTTGTTAAGGAAAATCTCGGGAGGTGAGCCCACTAAAGATCTAACATGTTCATTTTGAAAGTGAATAAAATGGAATGAAGAGATAAGTTTGGGAGTTTGATTCACCAAAAGGTGAAGAGAATATCCCTATTATTCTTGCATTCCCAAGCACAATTAACAATGTTAAATTCACCAAACCCACTAACTAATGGGAATTGAGTATTTCTACTCTCCTCCACAAACAATGGGTTTTCAATTTAAATGCTTGATTTATTCTTTAGCTTTTATCTTAATCAAGAAATTGGTAGGTTTGGTGCTTTCATTCACTTAAAAAGTGAAGAGCATAAGCCTATTACCAATTTCTCAAATAATAAGAAGGTGTTTTAATTACTAGATTTGAAAAGACAAGGCCACAATTTAAGAAACTAAATTGACCAAGCTTTAGGCTTACCTTAATTCGAAGCTAGCAAAGGCTAGGGGCCATCTTAATTAATTTTTCCATGATTTTGACTCACCTAGTGGCTCCCGCTCCTTTGCCTCCCCTTCGAAAAAGTTAGTTAACGCAACCAAGAAAAATGAAGAAAAAGCAACAAAAATGAACTCTAAGCCTTATTTTTCAAATTTACTAAAAAAAATTTAAGGCCTAAAAATCCAATTTAAGGAAATGAATTTCATTTGTCAGCTTCAACAACTTGTAAATATCATTTGTAAACCTTACCTTCTTGCTGCAAATCCTCCAGAACAAGCTTAATGTGTGCTATATTCTCACTTTTAATTCATTTTTCCAAAGCTTTATCTTCGCTGTTATATCTTCTCTCTATATGTTTTATCTTTTTATGACCTGTCATCATAAAACCATAGGAAATTCATTTCCCAAATGTCAGATTCTGCAAAATTTAAATTCAGTCTAAAGCGCAACAGAACTAATTGAATGCATTGTTAAAGTTATTGAATGTGCAACATAATTATTTAAAAGCATTGAAACATAATTTAAAAGTGTTATTTTAATAAGCAAATGCGCATAAAGAAAACTTCAAAAGTGCAACAGGAAGAGTTATAAGCACTGCGAGGTCAGGGTATACGCGCTAAAAGAGAAATAGACAGATTAGAAGAAATGGTGAAAGTGTCATTTCACTGTGTAAAGGCGCAATACTTTGTCATGGATGCATTGTTTCAGGCCTCAAAAGCATTGTAGAAATGCTTGTAAGCACTACAGAAACTCTCAGATGTGCTATAGAACCTAAAAAATAGAGAATAAAGCAAGAAAATGATAGAAAATAACACTTTCTCCGAATTTAAAAAGAATGAGGCCTAAAGCTCCATGGTGGACGTCATTTTATGTGCTATGAAAAGCACCTTCATAGGGTTAGTTTGTCAAATAAATGAATAATATAAGCTAAATACCACAATTAGTGAGCTAAATATGCAAATAAAAGACAATAAGCACTCTATGGATCTCTATTTAGATATGCTAATGCAAAGATCTCAGCAAGCCTCCATTGGTGAAAACTCTAAAATGAGAATGATATGATAAGCAACTAAGTAAATCAATTCCAAAATGAAATTATGCTTAATTAACTCTATATTTTCCTTTCTAGCTAAAAAATGCAAGATGTTTGATGCTATTCTCAGATTTGTGGATGATTTGCTCTTGATTTATGCCTTGCTTTTATAGATTCTGGCAAGGGTAGGGGGTGGAGTTGAGTTGATCATGGATGAGTTGAGGTTAATTCCATAGTTTCACCTTTGGAGACAATTTAAATGGTTTGTCCTCGAAGCTTGGGACAAAGAGACAAAATGGATGGCCAAGATGCTCTCACCTTATGTGTGATTGAGATTCGATTTGAGCTTGATCCTTGATTCCTATTGGTTGATGTATTTTCCTCCCATGTGGTGGGTGAGGGAAATTAGGAATTAATAATTGAATTTAATTAATTTGTTTAGCCATGTGTACCCCTTAAATGGGTTGATTTTATTTAAATTGAACTATGCAATTAATTAGATTAATTGCACAATTAAATGATTTAGCTTGATTTATTTGGTTTAAATTGATTTATTGGCTTTTGATTTTCAGTTATAATTAGATTTTGGCTTGATTGCAATTTTTCTTTGATTTTAGCTTGATTTAAATTTATTGCTTTGATTTTGCCTTAGTTGCTCACATGATTTAGTCTTGTCCATTTTCAGGTGATTACAGTATCATGATGCAAAGTTGATGGCGCTTGTGGAGAGCTGAGATGTTGATACATCTACCTTCCATATTCCTCTAAGGGAGATTATTATAGTCCTAGAGAATGTATATCATATTTTGAGACTGCATGTTTGAGGGAGGAGATTGAGATTCACCACATCATGGACAAATAGAGAGATTTGTGAAGATTAGATATATTGCCTCGGTAGAGAAATGCCTCATGATCATACACACTATATACTGTTAGAGTCACTTTTGTTTGTCACTGAGGATGTACCTTTGATTAGGAAGATATTGATATGCATTATCCTAGTATTAGTTACTGTAGATTGTTGGGATACCACATTCCTATTGTACCTTACACATGTCCTTCAGTGTATGGAGTGACAATGTATTGTCTTCTCTTGGGGGAGAAGTGTGCTTACACCTTTTTATTATGAGTTGGTGAAGTATGTCCGCTATGAATGGAAGAGAATGACAAAATGAACACTGCTATGGTTGTGGATGTTTGAGCATATTACATGAACATGCCCAACTAGTTATCCCATTGAGATAGCATTAATGGATCCATGGGCCCGTGGTTATCCATTGAGTAGTATATGATAGAGAGGATATTTATTATATTAGAGAGTTACCATTGATCGATTTCATCCAACTAATATCATATAGAGACCATATCATTAGATAGAGATATGGTTTAATATAGCTATGCATATGGGGCGTATACACTAAGACTATCTTATAGAGAGTCATCACAAATACATCAATGTACCATTCTATTTTTATCAACTCAAGAGATAGTTTGCCTTTCCACATGGTTCTCTGAGAGATGTATTGATATTTATCCATGGGTATCAATATAGAGTGAGACCCAAGGTTGTTCAAAGGCCTACAATATTTGATATTGAGGATACTACTTCATGAGTGAAGGATGGGTGAGATGTATAGATTCCTTGGAATATGGAGGGTGCAGGCCCACACATAGAGTATACGAGATACTTGAGTATCACGGTGTATGTCTCATCTTTTCAAATGAATACCCTACATAGGATCCTAGGCCTTGGTTGAGACCAAGAACACAAGTTGAGGAGTAGGAGAAGAATGATAAGGACGGTGAGCAGCTTAAAGAAGAAGGTCTTGAAGAACCCATCAAAGGCAACTATGGGGAGATGAGGAGATAGAGAATGCAAAGGGAAATGCTTGAGGATATGACCATGAAGAGATGCTTTAGAGTAGTCACTTTCCAAGGGCATAAATATATGTGAGTGAGGGGAGAGTAGCATGTTGATGACCCCATAGCCATCATGTAGCACAACACTAGCTACAACAACTGTTGTCTATCTAGGATGGTAGGAGGGAGATCCGTAAGGAAATTGTGATACATGTTTCTATACGTGATATGTGAAATGGTTATCAAGGGTAGATCCCCACTTCCCATATACATTGGAATACAAAACCCTCCGTAGGTGAAATTTGATTAACACAACCTAAATAGATGAAAGGGATATTAAAGCATGATCTAGCGAAAGGGGGAGTTTTTGCATGGTATTCCTTGTACAAACATAAATGTATGTATATGCAATGTAAAGTATGATAAACACTTATGCAATGATAAATGAAATGATAGACAAAAAGATAGAATATTAGATCTAATGTATCCAAGTAAATTCAAGATGGAAAGAAAAAATATTGAACTCACCTTAAGGTCTAGGAGAAGACAAGTAAACTTCAAATCTGGAATTGACAGTCAAAAACCTTTCAAAACCAAGAACTATTCTAGATCTAGAACCCTGAGACCTATAACTCCAGATTGTGAAATTTTTTGACCTCCAAGAATATGTTGAATCAAGTCAACCTACTACCAAAAATATGGCCTATTCTTGGAAGGGAAAAAGCTGATGGAATATATAAAGGATCAATCCCTAGTTCTAAATTTTTGAAAATCTAGATCTATAACTTCACCACTTTCTCTTGCATAAAAGAAAAAAGGGGAAATTGTTGTGGAAAGGGGCTTGCCTTAGTCAAGCCCCTATATATGAATTAATCTTTAAAGGAAATAAGAAGTAAATGTAAAATAAGACAAATGTAAGTATTCACCTTGCTTGTCAAAAACCTCATGGATGGATGTTAGGATCTAATAAATCCATGAAGATGTTTGTATGCTTGAAATGTGTTGTAGTATCAAGGATTTCCTCACAAATACAATTGATATAAACTTTCTAAATACTTAAATATCTTGAATGAATGTATGATTGATGACTTTAATGGAGAAAAAGAGGAAAGAGGGATGTGGATCTTCTTGCTTGTTTGATAATTCCTCTACTTGGCCACCATGGAAGAGAGAAACTTGCTTCAAATGAGGGAAGATTTATTTTGAAATGGAATAATACTTGGAGATATTGAATTGGATGCTTGCCTTCAAATCTTGAATCCAAAAGAGCTTGGTTGCACTTGAAATCGCCAATAATTACTTGCACAAAGGTTGCATGAAGTCTTGTTTGTATGAAGATGGTATGTCAAAATAAGGATCTTTCATGTCCTTTTATACTCATTTTGGGGTCCACAATTGATAGGCTGGCCATAATTAAGTTTGGAAAATAAAACACTCCTACATTGGGCTCGAAGCCCACTAAAAATCAACCCCTAAAGAATAGATTGACTTGAATCAACCTATTACTTGGGAGGAATTTTTTTTAAATGGCCTCTGGATTAGGGTAGTGTGAAGAGATTCAAGGAGGGATGAAAAAGGGAGTGGGAAATCAAGTATAAACACATCCAGATCTAGGAAAATCACTAAAGTGGGGCATAATAGGTCATAGAGTATCCAAACAAATGGGTGCTATTTGTAGGATGGTATATTTAGCCCCCACTTTAGTGGGAGTATGAGGAAAAATCATGCTCATGGTAAAGTAGATCAAATGTATAAGATGATCTCATTAAGGTCAAGGAGACAAGGAAACATCAGGCCCACAAGGGACTTTGAGTCCTCATTAAATCCAAAACTAAGATGATGAGAGAAAGAGAGAGAGCCTTATCCTAGTAAGATTATGTATCTTATTGTGAACCACACAAAGTAGGCGCTACAAAAGATGACATTGAAAGTTCTAGCAAGTTTTTGTGCCATGTTAGTCAATCCATCAAGGATCTATCCTTAAGGAAAGTGTATCCAATAAGGGATCTGGCAAAGGAATGACTTGTCTCGAGGGAAGGTAAGCTTCCTTAGGGGGTCAACAAGAAAAGAAAGGATTTGTCCTTAAGGAAAGTATATCCATAAGGGACCCAAAAGGGTGACCTATCCTAAGGGAAGATAAGCTTCCTTGGGGATCAAAAAGCAAAGGAGAAGTTGTCCTTAAGGAAAGTGTATCCATTAAGGGATCTAAATGCAAAGCAACATTGAAATAATACATGTGTGCAAAAATGTGAGTGAAGTGTATGTCCCTATATTAAAGCGATTGCAAATTCCTTAACATGAGCAATTTCTTTAACAGAATGTACATGCATCCACAAGAAATGTTTCCACTATGAAATTCCCCCAAGAAAGGACAAATTAAGGGAAATAATCACATGACAAAAGAGAGAATGAAAGGGATCTACCAACTCTGGAGTCAATATGATCATATGATAATATGTGAAATATTATATCAAAATGAAATGTTATAATCCCCCAAAGGAAGTATAACTATAGCACAATGGATGAAAAACATGTAATATCTAAAAATAAGAGTCTTTTTGGACTAGCGCCATGGAGACCAAAAAGAATCGGTAGCTACCATTTTGCATCATCCCAAGCAGATAACATAAAGGCACATTTATGAATAGTGGCACATGTACACCATAATATGTAATGACACATAGAAGAAGAGAGATACAAATAGATGAATTTTTATGATATTCTGATTCCTTTATCACCTTGCACTAATGGAGCAACAAGGGTTGTTTAAAAAAATCTAAACAAAACATATAACAAGCAACACATCACGAGGGAAGTACATTACAACAAGCAAACACAAAGAATTCATTGCATAAGAGGATCTAGTCAAGCATATCACCTGCTCCCCTATCTTGGTCAATAGTGTTTAGGGAAGGTGGGAAACTCACAAGAGGAGAAACATCAAGCACATTAGATGGAATAATAGCCAGTTCCAAACAAGGACCCTATTATGCAGAGAGGTCACAATGTTTGTTACTAGGAGTAATAGATAACTATTGTGAAAGCATAGTTGGTAAATCATGATCCATATTGATAGTCTCATAATTGTCAGAATAACTACAATGAATATCATTCTAGTATCATGAGCATCATTATCAAGTTTAATTGTAATAGAATATGAGATACGAATAGCATTGTCACATTTTTTCATTTTATTCTTGTTTAAATTCACTTCCTCCATAGGATCAAGCATGGATTGGTCAAAGGGAAGTGAAGCATGAGGAGGTGTATGAGGTGAAGTAATGTTTTGAGAAGCATGTTGACAAGCTCTGGCATGACATTTGCAATGATGATCATGATCATGATGATTACATTTAGTCTTATTAGAAATTTGTCTTGGGATAGGACAAATCAACATCATGTCATTTTCTTCTTTAGGCATAATAATAGAAGGAACCACACAAGGTTGAGAGATGGGTTGAGAAGCATGAGGATAAGAAATAGGAAGAGGAGGTGTAGGTGGTGTAGGAAGAAGTCCACGCATAGGATCATCCTTGGGTTTTATAAGGTCATAAATATTTTGGACCTTATAGGCTTGGTATAAGAGAAATATATGGCCAAGATGGGTTTGAGTTGGTTAAGGCATGGAAGGCCAAAAGAAATCAAGGTTAACCGAGTCTCGAGTCACATAAGGATGATAAAGAAAATGGTTAACAATCACAATCCCTCCATTATGAGGTAATTTAATACATTTATGAATAGGATAAGCCACAAATTTCATGGAGATAAGCCAAGGAAGACCAAGTTTGACTTGAAATTGATTAGAAGTGTGAATGACATTGAAAGTAGTGTCTAAATTTTTACCACCAACTTCCATAGGAAAGGAAATGGAACCATGGGAAGGATAAAGGAAACTATTGCAAGTTTGAATCAAGACATCATATTTATCATAAAAATATTTTTGAAATTGTTTACTAAATATATGCTCTTCATTTATCACATTCACCATGCAAGTGGGATCAACAAGGGTAGCATGAGAAGGAATGACATTAACCCTAGCGAAAATGTAGAGAGGACCATCAAGTGCTTTAACTGTCTCATCAGGATTGAAGGTAATGCAAGACTAAGGTGAAGGTTGAGGTTTAGGTTTAAGTTTAGGTGGGGGTTTCTCAACTTGATTGACAACATGGTCTTCTTTAGTAACTTTCTCATCATAGTCAATGCACCAAGAAGAAGAAGGTTGATCAAAAGTATTGGTTGAATGAGATGGAAAAGGATTGGTGTAAATTTGCAAATTTTGATTATGAGGTGTGATTTATTTCCATTGTTAATGTTGGCATCTATGGATATAGCATTAGAATCAATAGGGTCTTTAATAACATTTTTAAAATTGAAAACACTTTTCAGTATCATGACCTGGTTGACGATGGTATTGATAGAAAGCTTTGGGATCAAAGTATTTAGAGTTAGGTTTGGATGGGTCAATTGGTTTGACAAGATGAAGCATTGACACATTAGCATTAATTAACTTCATTATCACATTATGAAAAGATTCAAAAAGCTAAGTATAAGTACGGGAAGGTCTAAAAATAGATGACAAAGGAGCCACACCTTTGGATGTTGCTACCACTTGTTCATCAATAGTGTTCGATGAATTGTTGATTTTGATGTAGCTGTTCAGCTTATAAAACTTTCAATTAGATGTGGCATCACTCTTATCAATGGGAACATGAGACATTGGAGTGGTGCTCTCAAATTGACTCACTTGTAGTTGATAATGATGAACCACTACACACAATTGTGAAAAGGATGAGAACTTAGAAAGAATAATCTTATATCTAATGTCTTTTTGTAAATTAGAAATAAAAATGTGTCGAATATCAACATTAGACATAGGATAAGAAATTTGAGCATGCAAATGCTTAAATCTACCAATGAAATCACTAACTTTTTCTTTACCACCTTGTTTACAATGTATTAAATTAGTCAAAGAAATTTTAGGACCAATGTTATTTTGAAATTATTGAATGAAAGAATTAGCAATATTCTAAAAGGAATCAATGGAATAAGGAGACAAAGAACAATACCATTACAAATCTTTGTCTCAAAAGGTTCTAGTGAAGAACTTTTCCATGAACCTATGGTCATGAGAGAAATCACTACACAAGGTTTGGAAAGTTTTAACATGAGTCACAAGATCACCCTTACCATTATAAGTGTCAAGATGAGGAATATCAATACCTTGTGGGATAACAACTTGGATAATATCCATAGACAAAAAGACTAGAAATATTGCAAGTAGGAATGTTGAACTTTGATTGTTTCATAGAAGCAATTTGTTGTTGCAAAGATGAAATAGTTTGAGCCAAGCTATTTGTTGGTGAATAGATTTGTCCTTCAAAAATAAATGCATAATATGACTCACAATGCCTAGAAAGAAGGAAAAATATCACCAATAGTTGGAGAAGTTATCATTGAATTCATAACTTTCCTCTAATTTTGAGAGGTACAACTCCCTCTTTAAAGATATGCAGTGAATAAAATTTGGGGTATGCTTTTTACCAGAAAGCAAAAAAGGTACATTAACATCTACCCATAATCATGGAAATAGATGTAAAATATCAATTAAAAAGGAAATGTTGCAGACAAATAAATCAAATTTTAATCATCTACATTCATGAATATTACCTATATTGAAAATAGACAGAGAAATTATTTCTTCTTGTATGATTAAATTTCCAAAAAACAAAGTTCTAGAATAAATTCATACAAACAATATTTAATGATAGAAGGGACATAAATAAGTGATCACGTTGGCCCAAAGTCCAGTTGCAATCAAAAGAAAAATGCAGACAATACAAAGATTGTGAATATCATCTTCATTTCATTCATGGCTCAATAGAAATTCAAAGACTTCTATTTCTGTACAATAAGACTGTTTAAAAAAAAATCTCCCTCCTGTTACAATATAGAAACTAAAATCAGTTTCTCCTCTCCTATCCCAGCACAAAGACTTCTCCAGAAAAAGAAGAACCCCCAGCTCTTCCATCTTTTTAGAATAAATACTTCTCTGAGATGATTATTCAGTTATAAAATTGAATCTTGAAAGGATTAATTTATGTTTTTCTTCTCATCTCCTGATAAAATTCTCACCTTTGAGATATCCGCTTATAACATTATAAACATAATTTATAACATTATAATAATAGTGGTCTCATAATATATCCTTTTATACAATAATATGCATTTGAATATATTAAAACAAAATAAAGATAATCCTTTTGATGGGTGGACCAAAATATTTCCGACAGTAAAAATCAGTCATCTTGTGGGGGGTGTAACTTTTTATTACACCATTGGATCTTACTCATTTTGAAATATGTTTTTGCACATCTATTTTTCTTACTTATCACTGGAGCGATTGAGAAAATTATGTCCAAATAAAAAGTTATACATCTCTGAGTAGAGGTATAGAAAACTGTCAGAACAATCAAACTTGTTGTCCAAATTCCAACATTTATCAAGTGTTCTCCAATAGTTTGTTGGCAATTTGGCTGAGCTGAGTACATAGATGTTGTCATTATGGAAACATATGATCCACATGAAGATTGAAAAGGTCAGAGAGAAAGTATAGCAGAGCGCATTGCAAATTTGTCTAAGTGAGACAACATTTTCACCAGTGTACCTGGACACAGTTTTTGTTTGTGACATTGACTGGAGTAAGTTTAGTGCTTGCACACTTGAAGATAGACTCTATGATGTCTAATGATGACCCATCTTGGAGTGCAAGTCAGTATGGCATGTATGAAATTAGTTATGATAGTTTTACCAGAGACAATGTTAAGCCGACAGGACAGTTTTGAAGACAGAATTGGTAAAGAGTTAAGGGATTATTTTGTTTATCAAAATAATGTCTTAACAATATAAAGGGATGACATCATATATGTTAACCCTTAGATAAAGATATATGGAAGCTGACCATGTAAATTTATTAGCCTTAATAACTTGTATATATGTAACTGTAAATTGTAAGAAGAAGAGGATGTGGTAATATTGTAATGATATGATAAAGTGATATGATGCGAATGTAAGAGCAATGAAAAGATATTGATGCAAGTAGCATAAGGTTATGTACCTTAATCCATTTTTGTAATTAGTCTACATTGTACATTACTTGTTTGGGCAGTGAGCTCATCTGGTAATTAGATTTTGTATTGACAACTCCTAACAGGGTTGAGGCTTCTAATAAGGCCTATAGTCCCTTAATCAAGACTGATACACTGTGTGCTTGTAATAGACTCCTAACAGGGTCAATATCCTTAACATGATACTTTTTATTAGTGGATCTTTGTGGGTACCATCTCCACCGGGGTTTTCCCTTGGCCAGGGTTTCCTCGAGAACATATCATGTGTTATGAGTTCTTTGGTTTTATTGCTATGCATGTTATTTAGCTTCTTATGTTATGCATGTGTAAAGCTAATCTGTTATATCCATAATTGGGCAAAAGATAAAAATTGTAGAATACTAATTCACCCCCCCTCTTAGTATTCCCTATTTCTAACAATTGGTATCAAAGCTTAGTTACTCGAAAAAGAATCATTCAAGGAAAGCCTAGCAGCTTGAGTAAGATCTCTATGGATATGGATCCACTACAAAAGAATCTTGAAGAAGCTCTTGAATAGATTGATATGCTTACTGATGAAAGAGACACTCTGAAAGGGAAATATGATGATGCAAAGAACCTCATTGAGAAATTGAAAAAGAAGTTGGAAGATCTGAAATCTGAAAAGGAATCCGAAATTCATATTGAAGATTGTGATGACAATTTAGAAAAAGAAAATGTGATCCTTAAGCATGAACTGAAGATAGCAAAATTGAAATTAAGTTTGAAAGATGGAAATAGCAAGAATGAAGAAAATCTGAGATCTGAAAATGAAAATTTGAAGATTGAAAATGAAGAACTGAAATCTAAACTTGGCAATGTAACATCTGAACTTGAGAAAGTCAATTTGCAGTATGCTAAACTTGAGAAATACAAAAAGATTGTGAAAGGCAAACTAATTCAATCCAAACAACAACTTGAAAGGCTATATTCAAATAATGAGAAGATCAATGAGCAAGTATTTTTTGGGAAACCATCCTATGATAAGACTGGACTTGGATTTAACATATTCAGAACAAATGATGAGAACAAGGAACCAGATCTAAAAATATCTGAAAGTCTAGATGAGAAGAAGTCTGATGAGATCAACAAATCAGAAGAACCACCTAACAAGAAGAATCACCCAAAGGTATGCAAAGAGAATTCAAAGGTAGATGTTTTGGTTGTAATACTATTGGTCATATGAAGAGAGATTGCACAGGTAAGCAATTTAAACCTCTTAATGGTTATTGTTATAATTGTCATGGTTTTGGACATAGAGCTATTGAATGTAGAGAACCTAAAGTTATTGAAAACAATTATGGTAGTAGAATGTTTAGGAATACTAACAATGCAGATAAGAGACCTACTGAAGATATGAACAGAAGAAATGGAGTAGTATGTTATAGATGCAACAAGGTTGGACACATTGCTAGAAACTGCAGATCACAAATCAATCAGAAAGGACCAAGATATGGAAACAATGGAACGGTTTGTCAGATATGCAACAAGATTGGACATACAACAAGATTTTGCAGAATGAACAATGGAGTTTTTCATCCTAACCCTAACACTAGAAATCATGAAAGAAGAAATGAAGATGCAAGAAACAGACAGAAAGGTTGTTGTAGTAATGCAGATGAAGTGAAGTTTGTTAAAGGCACAGATCAAGGAGACATATTCAACATTGAAGGTAATCAGAAAGGTGAAGTATCAAGTGGTAAGAATGAATCCTTACTTGACCTATCTGGAAGCACTTGATTTATGAAAATTGCAGTAGATTAGGAACTTAGAATTAGTGTAGAGGTAGATTTATGATGAATTAAGTCTTGCGTAGTTAATGTAAGGTAGTTTATGATGTACTGATGCTATGGTTAAGAGCGCAAAAGAAAATATTATGTTTTGTGAGATTGCAAGAAGTTTTAAGTTTTTGCAGGTTAACATAAACAACTTTTTGGAAAGAAGTGGCAAAAGAATTGAATGTGATGTCAGACCTAAGTGAGATTGAAGTAATAAAAGGCTATGATTGATGTTATTTGATCATCAAAGCAAGTTGAAGTGTTTAGGAGAGCAAAGAGCAGTGATTGGAAGCATTTTGCAATGATTTGGTGAAGGATTTGAGCGCCGAATCTATGCAAGCCCTAGAATTGCGAATTTGAGGTATTTTACTTGGAAAATCTTTGAATCGGTATAAAAGAACTAGAAGAAATCATGGATGTATCTTTAATTCATAATGTTAGAGACAAAAATAGACCTAGAATGAAGAGGGAACCAATAGAACCCTTGGAAGAAGATAACCCTAGTTTAGCATTATCATCCGTACTAGACGGAGTTTTGCATTTGGAGAATGTGAGAAGTTATCTTGGATGCAAGTTAGAAACCATCAGTGATAGTGATTTTACCAATGAATATCAAAAGATTTACAATCAGGATATGACATTGAAACAAGGATATGAACATTTGAAAGACAATGAGATTGTTAAGTATGCATTGCAGTATGAATTTGACAATGAAGAATGCACTAAGATTATTTTGAGCAGAATTCACAATGGAAAGTTTTGGCTAGAGGATAGAGTGATAGACATTACAACTGACTTGATTCATGAAGTCACTGGACTATCTAAAACTAGTGCTATTCCTTTAAATGAAAAGAATATGAGGAAAACAGTCATGGATAACATAGAATCAACCTATAATGGCAGAGGAATTGTGATTAGCAAGATCAAACAACATGATGTTAGATATTTATGCAAGTTTCTAACAACTAAGTTTTGTGCAAATTCTAGAGAAGATGACATGGCAGCTAGAATGGTACACATAGCCTATTTAATGTGTATTGACAAGGTACCAGTTGATATGTGTGCAATTTTCAGAATACAATTGTTTGAAAACTTGGAGAAGATTAAGAAAACTAAGTATGCACAATTTAGATTTTCATCCTTAATCACATACATGTTTTTTCACCTATTGAGAAGATTTTTGTACACCATTACAAATGATTGGAATGATGGTCAATCTACTATGGAAAGGATAAATAAAGTATATATGAAACATGTTATTGACAAAGTGAATGAGAGTGCTATGTTAGTGATGAAGACATTTCAGAAATTAGTAATCAGCAGATCAAGGATTCCACAATCTATTGTGGAGAAATATAAAGATGATATATGTTTTATGGTTGACACTGACTTTACCTATATTGAAGCAGTGGAGCCTAGAATTGAGTTCATAGACCCTCTTGGCTATGAGATATCTGAGATAGAAATAGAAGAATATGTTGGCAGGTTACTTAAGTGTAAGTTGGACACTCAGTGCAAAAGGTTTGGAACTTTTGAAGAGAATTTCAACTCTGCAAAAGCTATAATTGAGGAGAAGTAGTCTAAGAAGAGAGTTGATAGCACTATAAAGAAAATATTGAAAGATTCAAGATTAACACAACATGAGTTTGAGATAGCAAAGAACACAACATCAACAATCAGAATGAGTGAACAAAAAGAAGTTTTGTCTACCCCACCAATTGCAATACAGTAAAAAGAACCTCAAGTCAAGGTGAAAGTAGAGGAACCAGAGATGGATCAAGAAACAAGCAGACCTACTAGGTCTACCTCCTCCACTCCTAGCAAGAGAAAGAAAGAAATTGCTACTGGACCTAGTAAGAGGTAGAAAATTTTGGTGCCACCAGTTCCTAGGAAAGTTGCAATAATTAAAGATGATGACACTACTTTGGTTAAGAAGAAAGCTTGGAAACCTAAAGTTGAAAAGCTTAATGAGTAGATATTGAAGGCCTTAAGAACCCATCTGAGAACCAAAAGGAGAACCATTCTAATTATGGGAGGCAGATATGAAGAAGTTAATTCTGATACAGAGCAGGCAATAATCAAGGTTATGGTAGAAATTGTTGGAGAACCATCAATTGTAGCAGATCAAGTAGGTGAAGTAGAACAAGAGGATATTCCCTCTCCTCTAGCTATTAGCATTGAAGATTAATCAATGAATGTAGAAGGTACAAAGGTCATCTTGGATACTAATGACAATGTATTCAAGAATTTAGGAAACATTGTTGACAATTCAGCTCTTGATGAACTAGATACAGAAGCTGAGCAGACACAAACCACTGTTGAAGAACCTAAAGCAACAGAGATTCAAGCACCTATTCCTATCAAAGAAGACATCATTCTTACTCCTGAGACTAGAAAGAAGAAGGAAATTGGATCTTTATTTGAGGATTTAGGAAAAGGAGTTGATGATGATGATTAGTTGGAACTGATCACTTCTTTGAATAAGATTATTGGCAAGAATAAGAAAGTGAAGAATCTTGAAGGGAGTCTGAAGGAACTAACTGAGAAGTTACAAAGCATTGTAACTACATAAATTATAGAGGCAGACCCTTTGGAGAAAGCTAAGAAGGTAATGAGCACTTTTGATAATGAATTCACTAATCTATCTGATATTGCAAAAGTGAGAGCTCAAGTAGCTTATGAAGTTGAAATGCTTTTGAAGATTAGCCAAAATATCAGGAATGATATTGATAGTTTTGATATCTGTATCAAGGACTTGAGAAAGCATTTGGAAATAGGAAAATCTTTGTACATACAGTGTATAAAATCAAAGACCTTAACAACAGAAGAAGATCAGAAGATGAAGTTGAAAGAAGCAAAAATTCAGAATGAATGTAACCTTCTTTTTAGCCCCAATGTGAAGGTATTAGATATTGAGAAGAAAGTTAGGAAGCTTTATGATGAAATTAGAGTTTTGCAAGATGAAAGGAATAGAAAAATGAGAAGATTTACTCTTTTGAGAGAGCACACTTCTATGAAGTTATGCATTATTAAAGAACAGTTGGAAGAATGTCTTTCGGCAAAGACATCTTTTCAAAAGTTTAACTTTGAAAACCTTCAAGCATGTCAAATAGCAGCTTATGGACTGAACACTTTACTCAATGTGGCAGATTCCATTAAGAAATCATGGGAGAAGGAGATAGAAGCAATGAAATTTGATTTTGCAGATTGTGTTGCAAGCCTACCGGCTTTGCAATAAGGAACTAAGGTATAATTTTTTTTGTGACACAATTTTGTAGCCCTCCCTACTTTATTTTGTCATTGTTGTCAAAGGGGGAGAGATATAGAGCAGAAAATTGTTGTATATGGTATGGATTGATACTCTTAGGGGGATTATTGTATTAGAAATTATATTTTGAGGAGTTATAAGGATAGTATATGTATATGTTATACTATGGCCACAATTTTGAGACAATTTTGAGATTTTGAGTTGTACACTTAGCCAATTTGCTCATATGTTGCCACCAATGACAAAGGGGGAGATTGTTGGCAATTTGGATGAGCTAAGTACATAGATGTTGTCATTATGGAAACATATGATCCACATGAAGATCAAAAAGGTCAGAGAGCAAGTATAGTAGAGTGCATTGCAAATTTGTCTAAGTGTGAGACAACATTTTCACCAATGTACCCGGACATAGTTTTTGTTTGCAACATTGACTGGAGTAAGTTCAGTGCTTGCACACTTGAACATAGACTCTATGATGTCTAATGATGACCCATCTCAAAGTGCAAGTCAATACGACATGTACGTAATTAGTTATTATAGTTTTACCAGAGATAGTGTTAAGCCGACAAGACAGTTTTGAAGACATAATTGGTAAAGAGTTAAGGGATTATTTTGTTTATCAAAATAATGTCTTAACAATATAAAGGGACAACATCCTAGATGTTAACCCTTAGATAAAGATATATGGAAGCTGACCATGTAAAGTTATTAGCCTTAATAACTTGTATATATGTAATTTTAAATTGTAAGAAGAAGAAGAGGATGTGGTAATATTGTAATGATATGATAAAGTGATATGATGTGAATGTAAGAGAAGCAAAAAGATATTGATGCAAGTAGCATAAGGTTATGTACCTTAATCCATTTTTTTAATTAGTATACATTGTACATTACTTGTTTGGGTAGTGGGCTCATCTGGTAATTAGATTTTGTATTGACAACTCCTAACAAGGTTGAGGCTTCTAACAAGGCCTATAGTCCCTTAATCAGGACTGATACACTATATGCTTGTAATAGACTCCTAACAGGGTCAATATCCTTAACATGATACTTTTGATTAGTGGATCTTTGTGGGTACCATCCCCACCGGGGTTTTCCCTTGGCTAGGGTTTCCTCGAGAACATATCATGTGTTATGAGTTCTTTGGTTTTATTGCTATGCATGTTGTTTAGCTTCTTATGTTATGCATGTGTAAAGATAATATGTTATATCCATAATTGGGCAAAAGATAAATTTTGTAGAATACTAATTCACCTCCCCCCCCCCCTCTCAGTATTCCCTATTTCTAACATAGTTTCCATTAACAATTAATCATTCAGAATTGAAACCATATTACTTTAATTTCCTCATTGCAGAGTACAATAATTTCTCATTGCCTCTTAGAAAAAGATATGGAAATTCAATGTTTCTTCACCTACTGTAACAAAAGACCTTCACATGAATGACCACAATTTGTAGATATGAGCCTTGACTTCCAAATAATGTAATTAAATTTAGTTGTAGATGTTCTCTCCTCTTATTGCAGGTCTGATAGTAATCATATCACTGGAAACATTATCTCAAAGAATTATGATTAGAAACCCTTTGTTTTAAATCAACCCCTAATGTTAAACATGTGAGCCCGTCAAACCTGGGTGAACCTGCATGAGCTTGCCTGATCCAATTGTACCTTGTTGAACTTGATCTTTGAACTGAACCTTTGAAATAAACCTTTGAACCTATTTGAACCTCTTCAAACCTCTTTAAAATTAGTTCGAAGGGTTTCAATACTCATGCTTAATAGATAAAATGTCCACCAGCAAGGATTGACACATAGGAGACCCAAATTCTGAATTTTTAAATTTGGGTCTATATGGGGCTAACACTATTGAAGGTAGATTTGGTAGAAGAAATGGTGGGAGGAGAAACATGAGACATGTTAGGAACATTGTTGGAAATGGAAGGACTATTTGAATAGGAGAAATGAACACTATGGTAAGTGTGGATGGATGAAGGAAATGAAACACATGACACACTTGAAGGAATAAAAGGAAGAATAGGATTAGGAAGACTCACATGTGTAGAATTGGAAGTTTGGATTGATGTTGTTATGATAGGTGGAGTAAAAGTGGACACACTAGGAATGGAAGTGGAGATAGGAAAATATATTTTAACACTTATAGTGGGTGGAAAGAGACCTAAATCTTGAGCACAATCCTTAAGAGGTTTGACATTGTTATGAACAAGATGAGAAATGATACACAATATGTTAAGACCTTTTTCATCATTATGAACAAGTTTTCTTACACCTTATACAATGGAAAGGGTTTTAGAATTGTGGTTTTCTTGAGTTAGCTATTGTTCAAACTTTTCAAAACCATGAGAAAGTTTTTGGACTTGATTAGGAGGAATCCTTAAGTCTTCATCTTCATCATGAGAATAATGAGAAGACATATTCTCTAGAATAGGATTGATGTCATTAAGATGCATGTTGGTCTCATCAATATTCCTAGGAAAAAAAAGGAGGGTTTGAGATCAAAAGAGCCCATAATTATAGGGATTATTTTAACTAGAATGCTATAGGTTGGACTCAAAGTGATAAAGATCATACACATGAATGAAAGGAAAGATATATGCAATGCAATTTTGAAAGAAATATGAAAAAAAAGACTTTTCAACATATTAACTATCAAATTTAAACTAGATAGGAATGCATACAATGTAGCAAAGATGTAATGCATATTCATATAAGGTGGATCTATAGATGTGAATTCAATGAAAATTAGATGCAGCTATCAAATCTAGATGCATACAATGAAGGAAATCTAACAAGCATGCAAAGTGAATCTAACACCAAGATCAAAAGAATAAAGCATAAAAGAGGTGGGTTCACAAAAATATGATATGGAGGTGAACCTATGCATACAATGTAAATATATGATGGAAAGGGAGAACACACAAATAATATCTAACTACCAAATCAGAAAGACAATGCATAAAAGTGGCGGGTTCACCAAAATGTAATATGGGAAATAGTTATCAAGGGTAGATCCCCACTTCCCATATACACTAGAATACAAAACCCTCCCCTTAGGTCAAATTTGATAAGCACAACCAAAATAGATGAAAGGGGTACTAATGTATAATCTAGCGAAAGGGGGAGTTTTTGTGTGTTATTCCCTACACAGACAAAAATGTATGTATATGCAATGTAAAGTATGACAAACACTTATACAATGATAAAGGAAATGATAGACAATAATATAGAATATTGGATCTAATGTGTCCAAGTAAATTAAAGATGGAAATAAGAAGATTGAACTCACCTTGAGTGCTAGGAGAAGACAAGTAAACTTTAGATCTAGAATTGACCGTCAAAAACCTATCAAAACTGAGAATTGTTCTGGATTTGGAACCTCAAAACTTGTAAATCAAGATTGTGAAATTTTAAGATCTCCAGGAAGATGTCAACTCAAGTCAACCTATTCCCAAAAAATCAACTTGTTCCTATAAGGGAAAAAGCTAATGGAATCTGTAAAGGATCAACCCTTGGTTCTAAATCTGGGAAACTTTAGATTTAAAACTTTAACACTTGCTCTTGAACACAAGGAAAAGGGAGAAATTGTTGTGGAAAGGGGCTTGGCTTGGTCAATCCCCTACATAGAAATTAAATTTCAAAGGAAATAAGAAATGTGTGTAAAATAAGACAAATGCAAGTATTCACCTTGCTTGTCAAAACCCTCACAGATGGATGTTAGGATCTGATAAATCCATGAAGATGTTTGTATGATTGAAATGTGTTGTATAATAAAGGATGTCCTCACAAATGCAATTGATCTACACTTTCCAAATCCTTATATCTTGAATTCATGTATGCTTTATCACTTCAATGGAGAAGAAGATGAAAGAGGGATGTGGATCTTCTTGCTTGTTTGAGAATTCCTCTACTTGGTCACCACGAAAGAGAGAAACTTGCTTCAAATAAGAGAATATTGCCTTTAAAATGTAAGAAGACTTGGGTATCTTTAATTGGATGCTTTCATTCAAATCTTGAATCCAAAATAGCTTTATTTCACTTGAAATCAACAATAATTTCTTCCACAAAGGTTGCATAAAGATGGTATGTTAAAATGGGTAGCTTTCACATCCTTTTATACTCATTTTGGGCTCCAAAATTGAAAGGTCAACTACTATTAAGATCAAGAAATGAAACATCCTCACATTGGGTCTAGAGCCCACTAAAAATCAACCCTTGAGGAATAGGTTGAATTCAACCTACTCCTTGGGAGGCAATTTTTTTTAAATGGCCTCGGGATTAGGGTACTGTGAAGAGATTCAATGAGTGAGGAAAATGAGTGGGAAATCAAGCATAAACACATCCAGATCTTAGAAAATCACTAAAGTGGGGCCTAATAGATCTCAGAGCTTCCAAATAAATGGTTGCTAACTTTTTATGATGGTACACTACATATATGTATGCTTTACAATATATTCATAATGATGATATTGATGTTACTATGTTTTATATCTTGTGGTGGGTAGTGACAGATGACATGAATTTGTGGGTCACATTCTTAGAGATATGGCTATAGTTTCACATATCCCATAATCCTTATAGGTTGCTAATATACTTTAGTGGGATGTAGGGCAGCATGAGGATATCTTCTACCTAGTTATATTGGAGCTTCATATAGCAAAGGAGGATCCAAAACAATTCTATCATGAGAGGCGTAGAGTACAACAAGATTTATCTGAGGCCAAATATGAGTTAAAGAAGATAAGAATTATCACCCAAGTATACATTACCTCCATCAAATTCTTCATATTCAAAAAACCAATTTTATTGAAGGTCATATAAAAAGATGCACTTGATTCTGTTTAACCATGCATCATCAAATTCATGAGTGACCAAAGATGCAATGAATGCATCACCATATTCCTTGTCAAACTTAGAATCAAAATCAAATTTCTTTTTTTTATTTGTTGCAGTCCTTATGGATGTGTCTAAGATTACCACAATTCCAACAAATAACTTTGAACTTTCTAGAAGATTTGGATCTCCCTCTAGATTTGATTTTTTTTAATCTCTAACATATAATTTATTAATAATGATAATCAGAGAAATTACATACAATTTGAATACATAGAGCATTGAGAGCCATTGTGCTCATATTTTTGCTTGTAAACCCCATTCCATAACAAACAAAAAACACCAAACCCCAAACCCTAGGAGATCCCAATCAGATGACATCATAGTAATACACCTTTCAAAATGGCCTGATACATACATTTTCAGCCATAACCACGACTATAAACAATTCGACTATCGAAGCTTTTGGAGACAAGAAGCATAAAACATCTAAGGATTACAAAAAACTAGACATAATTTAATCATGAAATTCTTATGACATCTAGTAGCTTTCAAAAAAACTAACGCCATCTCCAAACTAAAAGGCTTGCATGTCATTGCTGCTATCCTCCTTAGAGCCAAAAACTTTTGCATTCGTGTAAAATAAGTAAGAGGGTTAACCATTTCTAAGGGAAAGTTGAAAGCAAAACCAAACCTCCAGTAGACACCTTTCTATTTAGACGCACAACCTTCCATGATGCCTTCCCCTCCTTCTTCTTGGCACATCAACATTGAAAACATTGGCAGGGTTAACAACTTGAGGTGCTGCATTCGCCCTCTCGATCGCTTCCTGCAAAACCCGCTTCAGGGCATTCCATTTCACACCAATTTCAAATTTATATTCCCCTTTGTTGACACGACCCCACCAATGGAGGAATGAGATGAAACCATAAATCCTACCCTCCTCAAAATCTTCGAAGCATTCAGACCAATCTGATCCTATCCCTGGCACAACCCACTCCAAAATATGTCCAAATTCAAAAGTAGCTCATTTTTAAACAAAAAAGTCATGATTCTTTTCACTTCAACTTCCACCTCACCCAACTCTAAAGCCCAAGTGGTTATCATTGAAACAACATCAATATTGAGCCTCCACTTGTCTAGTATGTTTTGGAATTGAGGCACAAGAACAACTATGGCTGCCATCGGCGATGGATACCTTCATCCTCATATCTTCAAAAAGAAAAGAACCCACAACATATTTAGTCTTCAAAATAACATAAGTACTACTAATGACCATATAAAGAGAATCCCACGAATTAAACAAAGAACAAAGCAAGATCTTAAATTTCTCTTCCTCATTGATCTCGACACCAATTGATGTCAATTGAGCCACCAACATATTGAATGCTTCCATATGGTTTGTAATTTTTCCACCCTCCTCCATTCTCAAAGATATAGTTTCTTCCTCAAGAAAATATTATTTACAAAAAAATTAAATTGATACATCTCACCAAGATCCTTCCATAGTTTACATGCAAAGGTCTCTTCATGTATATTGATTAAAACTAATTCTATTGGGAAAAATTTGATTGGGAACTTGGCTTTACAATCCACAACATCATATTTAGTAGTTTCAATAAAATGTGTAGACCTTAAGACATTCTCGTCAACACCATCCCATAGATCTGGATCTATTAACAAATCCTCCATCTTCAACTTTCATATTTCAAAGTTATTTCCTAAAAATTTCTCCACCTCTACTCTCCCCAATGAACTTTCCATTTAAACATTCCTCCAACAAGATAACAAAGTATCTTCTACACAAATTGCTACTCAAATATGGATTAGTTCAAAAAACCCAACAAACCACAAATAAAACCAAAGGTGATCAAGGTTTGATACCACTTTTAATGAAATTAAGGTAGTAGAAAAAATTCCTACATTAATCTTGAGAGGAGGTTTATGTAAAAAAAAATCTCAAATCTTTACAAAAATTACTGAAAATTTATTAGATCTTTACCTCTTATTTGCACTAGCAAGCTCCAATTTTGACCTACACTACAAAGCCACAAAGAGGATCCCAACCCCCATAAAAAAAAAACACCCAGAATCTCTAAAAAAACTATTTAAAGACACTCAACAAGCTCTAATACCATGTAATATTGGCTATGGAGATAGTCATCTAAGATCTAGAGGCCTAATTGAAAGCACAATAGTAAGAGATGATCAATATGACAAAAAAAACTATATTCTCACAAAAATATAATAAAATAGATGATAGTACATGGGAGATCCCATGGCTAAATAGGCCAAGGTGAGACATAGGAAGGTATATGATTATAAAAAAGCATGTTAATGTTATAACATGATGCATAAAGTGATAACTTATCATCTACCTAATGTGGAAAAGTAATAGTGTGACATGTCCACCAATGATGGATCACCCTCTAAAGGTGGAAAAGTGAAAGTGTCACATGTCCTCTAGGATCACCCTCTAAGGTGAAAAGGTGATTGTGCAACACGTCCACTAAAGGTGGAACACCCTCCAAAAGTGGACAAGCAATAAGGTATAAATCCACTAAAGGTGGAAGAGTGATAATTTGTAAACACCACCAAAAGAGGGAATGTTCTTATGCGGTCTTTAAGTAAACTTAAGCAATATGTGTGTTTGGGACCTAGGATAATAACTTACTATGTACACTACTTAAACATGCCAACATTTCTTTCTCCTCTTTTGAAGATCTAGATCTAGATGAGATCTCCTCAACTTCTTATTTATCTAGGGATCTCAACTTAAATTTCTAAAGTGTAGAAGGAAATGAATCACATCTTCTTATATGGTTTGTTCTAGCTACAATGTAATATATGAAGGGTTAGTTTCTCTTAAAAAGACTTCTATTTATATTATCTTTCATGCAAAAAAGTACCTTGTTCTCTAAATTTATTTAATTATCCTTTGGGACATGTTGATATGCCTCATAACCAAGAAATATAATATGTCCAAATGAATGCTTATAACTCAAACATGCCTCCATAAGCTTTTTTATCAAAAAGAGCTCATGTAGGAGACCTATTATTTAGGTGGAAAGCATTAACAACATATTTAACCCAAAAATTTTGTTCTAAACTAGCACCACACAACATACTCCTTGTATTTTCAATCAATATCCCATTCATTCTATTTTTACAACTCCATTTTGTTGTGGAGAACATGGATTTATGTCTTATTGATGAATATCACAATCTTTATAAAATCTATCGAAATCATCAAAGCAAAATTCATCACCATTATCAATCCTCAAACATTTTTTCCTTTTTAGTCTAGTACTCAACTTGTGCTTTAAATTATTTTTAAATCTACCATAAACTTTAGATTTACTCTTTAGATAATATACCCATGTCCTGTTATATTTATCAATAAATGAAACATATTTTGTGAATTTTCCAATGAAAAGAATATCTACATGATAAAAAACATCAGAACAAATAAGATCTAACACACCAAAAGATTTATGAGAACTATAGTAAAACTAAATGCAATTTTGTTTTCCATAAATGCAATGCTCACATAAATAAAAATCAAGATTACAAAAATTCAAACCTTCAACAAAGTTTTATTTTTCATGGTCCTAAAATCCTTTTCCTCATATGTGGCCAAGTATTTAGTGATATAACATAGTCTTCTATGTAGGTAACTTTGATTCAGAAGAAAAATCACCAATAGGTACCCAAAATCCATAATCATCTACTAAAGGTGAAACCCTAACCTCTTCCAACAAAGTATCCACATTTTTTTTTCACATAAGTACTATTGCACTCAATAGTGTATGCATCTAGCTTACACAATCTGCCAAATCTAACACCTCTAGCAATCACAGTAGGTCATTTCACCATTTTGCATCATGCATAAAAAAAGACTACTTGCATACTCACATCTATTACAAATGAAAAATTGCATGCTACTTCAAAGATATGTGACACACCATTAATCCTTCTATTTCTACAATTAAGAAATATGATTATAATATTACAACCATCAACAATATCTAAATGAGAATCATCACAAGTAAACCTTGCCTCCATCAAAACTTTTATGTTTAGAAAACTAATCTCTATTAAAGAGGTCATATGAAAAGATGCACCCGAGTCAATCAATTTGGCATCATTGCCTGCATGAGTGGAAAAAGTTGCAATGAATGCATCATCATCTTTTTTTTATATCAAAATCAGAATCAAAATTGAATTTTTTATTTCCTTCTCTGCACTCCTTACGAACGTTTGCTTATGCTAATTCCAAAAAATAAATTTGAAGTTTCAAAGAGATCTGGATTTCCCCTTAGACTTGCATTTATTACCTATTTCCTTGGGTATTCCACCTTAGTTGGCATTAATAGACACCTTTATTGTAATATATTTTGAAACAAAAGAACCCACCATATCTTTAGTCTTCAAAATAGAAAAAGAGTATTGTTGATAAACATAATGTGAGAATTCCACAAATTAGACAAGAACAAAGTGGCATCTGACATTTCTCCTCATTCATCTTGATGCCAATAGATTCTAATAAAGCCATCGACATATTGAATATTTACAGGTGGTCTAAATTTTTTCCACCCTCTTCCATTCTAAAGGAATATAGTTTCTTCCTCAAGAAAAGATTGCTCACTAAAGATTTGAATTGATACATCTCACCAAGTTTCTTCCATAGCTTCTTTGTAGAGGGCTCTTCATGGACATTGATTAAAATAGGGTTTACCAAGCACTATCTAATTACATCCTTAGCTTTACCAGCCATAATGTCACACTAAGTAGCCACAACATGATTTGTAGGTTTGAAGGCATTGCCATCAATAACATCCCCAATATATCATTCTATTACTAGATCCTCCATCTTTAGGTTCCACATCTCAAAATTATTTCCAAAACTCTATTCTTCTTGATGAACTTGCCATTTGAAAATTCTTGCAACAAGATCACAAAATATCTTTTGGACAAGCTCCTACTCAAATCCAATTTAGTTTTAAAAAATACAACAATCCACAATTGAAACTAAAGGTGATCATGCTATAATAACACTTCAAAGGAAGTTAAGGTAGAAAAATAATTTCCTACATTAATCTTGAGAGGAGGGTTGTGCAATTTTTTTTATATCTTTACAAAAAATACAAAAGCTTAATATAAGTAAACATAAATAGTATGCATACAACAACATAATGATTTATGTTATAAAAACCCTTTCAAGAGAAAAAAACCCACACTCCAAAAGCTACCCAAAATATTATTAAGAAATAAATAACAGAATACAATATAATTGCAACAAGCTTCTCACAAGAGTAACACCAACAGACAATTTGGAGGTAACTCAACAACTATAATACTCTTACACACAACCACCATCTCACACTATTATTTGTAGTTTAAATATTTAGACTGTACTATTGGTTTGATACGTGTGTAAGGGTCATAATGATAATTAAACAAACAATGTTAATGGTGACCAAGGGCAAAAAATTTCTTTAGGTTTGGGTGATGATGTTTGATTTTGATGAATTAATAGTGAATCTTGGAGTTCTTGGCCCTCTTAAGCATGAAGATAATGTATATGTTTGGCCTAAAATGCTTAGATCTAGCATCTGGTGTTTGATTTGGACTAAACAAAAGACAAAGCTAATTTTCTCAAACCTTCTTAATCCAATGGTGAACTTAAATTTACACCAACAAGCTCCAATTTTGACTTGTAATACAAAGGGCCATGCTAATGGAACCTCCAAAATGCACCAAAATTTGTAATCCAGATCTCTCAAATAAGACTAAAAAGAAGCAATCTCACAAGATTTGATATCGTATTAAAGTTGGGTATAAAATGCTTTATACCATGCAAGATTGGTTGAAGATTATATCCACACATGATTAAGACATTCAATAAAAACACAAGAGAGATCAAGAACGTGAGAATAATGCCATTCTATTAAAAATGCAAATGATACAACTTAATGGAATATCATTACAAAAGGGTACCGCTTGGGTATATGATCCCAGGTGAACATAGGATGCATGACATTATGACATGTATATTAATCTTACGACTTGAGACATAAAGTGATAACTAATCATCCATTTAAGGTGGAAAAGTGATAACTATCCAATAAAAGAGAGAATTTTCCTATGTTTTCTTTTAGTAAACTCGAATAACATATGTGATTAGGTCATAGGTGTTAAACTTACTAGGTACAACACTGGGCACAATACCCCTTCCACACTAAGAAAGAGGTGTTTACACATACAACACACATTATTTAAAATATGTATATATTATTATCAAGCCTTTTATGAAAGTAATATAAATTTTTTGCTTGCATTGTCAGTTCACATTGTCCAATGCTACATAACAATTAGATATGTCACACTTAACTAAAGGGTATCTAGAGTTGTATGAAATATTATTGTATTTAGTACACTAGTTCTTAGATGGCACGATGATCGTATAATTTCCCTAGATTTTCTACTCTCATGAAGGGTAAGGTCATTTTCAAATCAAAGGTGTAGATAAGATAATTGGCTTTTGGTTGGAGGTAAAATACTTGAGTGATGCTAATCTTCTTGCAATTGAGATGTTGAAGACTTGCTTTATTAGACACATTACATTTGATATCACATGACATCATATTATTTACAATATATTGTACTTTGCATCTACGATATAACACTTGTAAAATAAAAAATTGCTTCAATTTTGAAAAGATGTAATTCTTGATGAAATACTATGAACTCTTGATATAATATAATGATGTTATATTTTACAGTAAAGGTTGTTGACGTTCTTATCTTATAAAAGGAATGTGATTTTTAAATGAATAAGAATTCAATATATAGTGAACAACTTAATATTTTACCTTATGTTTATGTGTATTTTAAATATTTTTTATCAGTTTTTATATAAAAGAATGAGTATTTTCCAAATAATGAACTAGTAGGTTCGTTACACGTGGTAGATCATGGTTAAAATAATATTGCCTATGTACTTACTATGCATGAAGTTGTTAAAAAATAACCTTGTGCTATGCCATATATGAAAAATGGGTGGATCAAATTCTAGGAAAAATAAAGAAAAGTTAAAGAAATCCAAAAAAGTCAACTTAAAGTTAAAATTGAGAAAATGGTGAGATAATAGATTAAGTCTAGTTCTTCGGTTCTAAAACACTAACTTATATTCTCAAGCAAATCAAGCTAGAAAAAGAGAAATAAATTGAGAAATCATTCTTCATTCTAGTCAAACTTAGGAAATCCTTAGTGATTCATGACATGCCTTTTGCTCGTGTGATCACAATGCACTGATTGTAAGTAAAGAGGTGATTGAGGAGTACTTGCGTGTACATATACACTTGGGGCCCGTTTGGTGCATGGCATACAAAATGCTGGATATAGTCAATTCTGGAATATGCTGCAATTCTGGAAGATACATATCCTCAAAATGATATCCAGAATATGTGTTGGAGCGTTTGGTGCACCCGGAAGATGACTGAGAAGATGTATTTTCCGCATTTGGGTGCAACAAATTGGAATTGGAATATGCACTGAATAAGAATTTGTTTTAATTTATTTAATTGTTTTATTGTTTAATTTAATTTATTTTTTACATTTTCTAGGCATTTTTTTATATTTATTTTATTTTTCTATCAACGTTAATTTTATAATATTTTGAAATAAAATTATGTTTATAAGTTTTTTAAAATTTTAACATTTTGTATAATTTTTTTGTCATTTTTTCAAATGTAATTATGTTTTTCAAATTTTGTAGGCATTTTTGAATATTTATTTTATTTTTCTATCAAAATTAATTTTATAATATTTTGAAATAAAATTTTGTTTATAAGTTTTTAAAAAATTTAACATTTTGTATAACTTTTAAAAAAAAATTTCAAATGTAATTATGTTTTTCACATGGTGTTTTTTAATATTTATTTTATTTTTCTATCAAGGTTAAATTTATAATCTTTTGAAATAAAAATATGTTTATAAGTTTTTAAAAAATTTAACATTTTGTATAACTTTTTTTATAAAAAAAATTCCTATACAAATTTATAAAATAACAAACTCCAAAATACACAAGTCATCACTGTAAACAAGCCATTCATTTTATTATTTATTTTTTTCAAAATGTTGCCAACCCGGCTCAATAGGAGCACCGGTAGGAAAGAGCCGGGTGGAGAAAACCTCTGGTCTAGCCCCAAAACATACGATTACAATTTGGATGAGGCATTCCTCATTAGCATATATGAAATTACAACTTGAATGAGGCATTCCTCATTACATAATGCAGATACGAAATTACAACTTGAATGAGGCATTCCTCATTTACATAATGTAGATATAGTGTTATAATCTGATGAGTCTTTGATGCTCTCTCATGCCCGAACTCATGTTTTTGTTTGTGGACACTGCATACATAGAGCATACGACTACTTTGTGCTTTTGTTAGTACACCAATGAAGTACATTCAACAAACTTGGGTTAGAATTCTACAAAGCAATAACCAAGAAAATGTTAAATCATGTGACTGATAGCAGATTGGGGCTCACCTGAGCCATAAACATGAAGAATTATTATAAAAAAAGATGGAAACCATGTATATGTGTGCTTAACGCAAAGAGAAGTTACGCCATATCCATATTAAAATACTAGTTACAATATGAAAATACTAAACTGACTAATTCATGAGCTCATCTCCGCATATGGTCAAAACAAAGATATGCAATTACAATACAGAGAAGGCATCGTAAAAATATAATTTCTGCATTTGCCCTAGTCTGACATGTTTTACACTCAAATCCTTCATTGTGGATAAGTGGAGATGGGCGGATAGGTGCATATGAGTTGTCATCGACCCAACTAAAATATCCGCAACCATTACTTCCCTGTGGTGCCCAATCTACGTTAGTTCTTATAATATAATGAATAATATTTGCATAACAAACATTAAATATATACACATTAGCAACCTTTTTCCTATTCAGGCAGCACCAAAATTATCGTCTAAGGTTGTTTGGCGTCCATGAAGTCCTCAACACGCACTGTCCACCACCACATTGACAGCTTGGCACATTGAGAAGAGCCATCGAGCCTATATTAATAATGCACCACACCATCTTTACTACATTTATTACATAAATATTATAACATATAATGCAATACAAATAATACATATAATTATATAAGAACAATACAAATAATGCAACTTTCTACATTTACAAAGTCTATTAGACTCATACTTGAGAGTTCACGAGCCACAACAATCCGAAAATTAAACAAAATTCACTGAAAAAAACAAAAAGTGGCAAGGTTGATTCAACCATAATTATAATTAGTTATGATATATTGTAGTGTTGTCGTGTTATATTTAATGTTCTCATGTTATATTTAATATTGTCATGTTACCAACATTGCGTTATGACATATTTAGAGCTATCAAAAGAAGTGTGAAACATGGATGTTGAGGTTGAAGTGATCCATCCAACTTCTTCTTGCAAGAAGGTATTCTAGACAAAAGATTACTTTCTTGATTAATTGGTTTGACCCACAAATTACAGACTTGGGAGTTTGAGGGATTGTTCATTGTTTAAGACAACATGATAATGTACAGTCAGTGTAACATGGATCAATACCAAATGAGGACATCTCACAGTGATTGTCCCTTGTGTAATTGTTGTATACACCTAAAAATGGTCATCTAGACTATTAGCCCCTTGCTAGCATTTTTGCTAAAATCATCAATTGCTTATTCTTGATCAAATCCTAGTTCTATGATTTATTCGATTATTTTCTATGGGCTAACCATCTTATCCTAAGTCTTTATTTAATTAAAAATAATTTCCTCCTCTTTTAATTAAATAAAAATCCCCCCACTTTTCCTCTTATCCTAAGTTGCACAAATAAAGCATTATTCTTATTTTACAAAAAGGGAAAAAAATCACTTTTTGTCTCATATGGACACAAAAGTCAACTCTTATTTTCTCATTGGAGGATATTTGTGCACATGGATTGCTCCTCTTTCAAGCTCCACCCTTGATTAAATCTTTTGCCTCTTAATCTCCATGGTCCATTCCTTCTCATTTCTTATAAAAGGAGAGCTCTCTTCTTCATTCTAGATCCCCAACTTTTTATGCTAATGTTATGCTGCAGGTTTTCTAGGTCACTTTGGAGCTTTTGAAGATTTGCAGCATTCTTGGCTTTTGCATCTACATGTTATTCTAGTTTCATTTATCATGGCATTCATAGCTTCATATTTAGCTTAGTTTTCTTTGTGCTTTAGATTAATTCATCTAGCTTAATTAGGAGGCTTTGTAATACTTGCATATTTCCTTTCATAGCTTAGTTGCATTGTTCTTTCATTTCCATAGCTTAGCTTGCACTCTCATTTCTAACTTAGTTGAATTGCATTTCCATTTGATTCTTGAAGATATTGGCATTCTTGCCCTTGTCTAATTGAATCTCCCATTGCATGGTTTACTAGCAAGGTTATTGGCTTAATAGCTCTAGCTGAGAGCATTCTTAAACACCCTTGCACTCTATGCCTAGGGAGCTCTAAATCACATTCTCAAGGTTTCCAATCCATGGACTCTCTTGGAAGTAATGATTTAGAGAAGTGCACATCTTAGTGTGTACAATTGCCACTTGAATGTATTGGTATTGAACCATGCAAATATGGGCTCATTGCCACTTGAATGTATTGGTATTGAAGTATTGGTATTGGTACTGATCCATGTTACACTGACTGCACATTATCATGTTGTCTTTACAATGACTATCCTCATTTGTGACTGTCCTTGTCACAAATGAGGACATCTCACAGTGAATCAGCCTGAGTGCAAGGGTGATTCACTAGTTTAAGATTGTTCATTCTTAAACCAGTGAATCAGCCTTGCACTAAAAAATAGCATAAATTATGTTCAACCATAAGCCTTAAACAATGAACAATCCCTCAAACTCCCAAGTTTGTAATTTATGGGTCAAACCAATCAATCAAGAAAGTAATCATGTCAATATAATGGACAAATATATCAAAGGACTGATATATTTGTCCATTATATCAGCCTTCTCCAATACATCTGCCTTCTCCATGATCTTGCTAGAAGAACTGATGGACCTCCCAAGGTTCGCATGACTGTAGTGGATGACCCTAAGTCAACCTCCCATGTTGTTGGAAGCTTGCATGTGGTAGGGGACACTATCCTTATCCCTATTTTGTAATGGTATTCAGGACAGCATAAAGTAACAATGTTGACCCTGCATGGTCATATACTATCTTTTAGGATGATACAACAGTTACATATGGTTGAAATTTGTAATTTTTGATATACAATCTTTAATACAAGAAAAGATGGCTTATTATGGCAAAGGGCTTGGCCAATTCCCAAGCTCATTATGGCTGAGGGAAGACCTCAATATGCAAACCTATTGGAATTAACCAACATCCTAGTAAACTTTTAGAATGAGAATCAAATTGGAAAAACAAAGAACAAAAATAAAAAGGTTTACACAACCAAATTTGAAAAAAAAAAATTATTATTTTTGCATTCTTAGTCTAGTTCTATTGATTTGACTAAACCTCCGTAGCTGTAGATTTGTGCCTTCTCAGAAGTTAAATTAATGTGTTCACAAGGAATTTTGAGAACACCAAAATCCAACTTTACAAACACAAGTAAAAGATTACTTGACATTGGCAATCATCTTATTCTTTGTCCTAAATTAGGTTACCTACTAGAGATTATATCATCCTATCATGGCTTATAGGCATAATTTTAGAATCCTATATGCAATAAAAAACTCTTTTTTCTCATATCTTCAAGAGTCAAAAGAAGGATAAGTATGTTTTCTCCTATCATCACCTTCCTGGGTTTACATATAAACAAAAGAGGCCTTACTATCCAGAAGATGTTTTTAGCCCACTATAGTTTGCATTTAGTGTGATTTTTTTCTAGGTTCCGTTCTTGCAACACATTTTGGATTTTGAATATGGACTTTTGAATTTAGTTTCCCATAACCACAAAATAAATCCATCCAACATATAGTATTCAAAAATTCAAAATGTAAAAGCAGTGGCATTGTTGCAATAAGAAAATAATCTTGTTGGTCAATAATTCATGACATAAAACTAGAAAAACCTTGTTTACAAGCATAAAAATACATGCATACCAACACCTAATAAAAAAGCTTAATCCAACAATTGAAAGATCACTAGTAAACAAATTCCTAGTCTTATAATAAAACTTGGGCATCTTTAATTCCTTACCTCCTGTCATAATCTATCTTAATCAATAAAATAACTCAATAGAGTGCTATGTTTCTGAATCCAATTGCATAAAAAAAACATTATATCAAAGTAGAAACAAATCAAATGCTTTGTTTCTGAATTCAACTACTTAAAAAATGCTTTTTTACATCAAAATTATTCTCTTAAACCAATATAGAAAGCACTGAAACAAAGATCTGAAAAAGTCTTGAACAACATTGCAATTTACTTTCTTTGATCTTCATTGGAAATCTCATACCTTCTCAGAAAGCAAAAACAGAGAGAAACAAGAAGAGAGAATGGATTTACCCAAGAAAATGAAAGGCTCTCAAAATAAAATTCTCTTGCGAAGATGGTATTTACATAGCACCAATAATAATGTCTGGTCTGCAAGTCTTGGATTGTATTGAACAATAAGCAAGTGTGGATTGGTGGCAACAAAATTAAAGGGTACAACAGATATTATGGTGCCTCTACCTAACTTAGAACCACTGCTGCTTAAATAATAGACTCAGTCAAATTGGACAAAGCTTATAAAACTGAAGCAGCTAAATAATGTACTATCACTAAAATTACGCAAGCCCTAAAAAATTACAGCAACAAACTAGGGTATTGGATAAATCGTAAACTAAAACCAGGATACATTGCATGAGATCTCAGGGGTATTGCATGGAATCAAGATACATTCAAATTAATATATTGATGCCATGTACTTAACCTCAAGAAGTGAAGCATGAGACTGAAAATCAAAGTCTTCTAAGGTTGAAATTTCATCAGTTGAAACTCTCAGTTGAGAATCAAAGACTTTAACACCGAAATCTCTTCACTTGAAGATCATGTTGAGATTCAATGAATCACGATATGTCAAAGCTTGAGAGGCAACCATACTACCAAATTGGCCTCACACAATTTTGACCATATCTTTTGACAATTTGTTTCCACATAAACATGTTTATGTACATTATAAAAATTCCAAAAAAACATCAAAACAAATTTTGTTTTTCTCCCTTACCAAAAATATTGGAAAACCATATCCATTATCCAACATAGCAACGTTGACATTCCCTTTTCTCTTTTTGGTTTCTACAATGAAATGCAATTATCAAACATGAACTTTTGAAATCTTCCCCTTAGTCTATTCCTTTGGTATATTCATCAACAACAATAGTAGTCCTAAAGACATTACATTTGAAACACAATAAGGGCAAAAAACTACCTAGTAAAAGCCAATCTGGTAATGCCAATTGCCAAGAAGTATAACTAAAGATGTTTGTATGTTAAACATCACATCATAGTGATTATTTTACATTCATTACGTCATCACTCACATAATCATTGTCACACAATCACTGTGCAGAAACACAATATTATAATTTGTTAAATTTGTCAACCATGGCACATTAGATTTTAAAAACAAAAAATTAAATCCATAAGTCTGATTGTTTTAATATGAAACATTAGTTTTGATTTGAAACATGGATCAACTAAAGTCCTCCAAACTTCTGTATAATATATCTGGCTCTCTCTGCTTCAGTCATTGTCAAGAACCCTACAACTGCTGCACTATCATGCAAAAGAGTATCATATGCATCAAGCATAGTACCCTCGCTAAGGTCAGAGATTGCTTTAAGTGCTTTATACATATCCAATGCATCAATTTTCATTCCAGATGATATTCTATCTACTTTCAGAGGCTCTGTAAGGCCTGTTGTAATGCTTGCAGACATATCTTTGATCACTTCACAAATCGAATCCAAGGAACCTACAATGCTTCCCCTCTTCCTCTTTGTCCTCCTTGATGATGCTTCCCCTTTTCCACTTCCACTAGATTGGTTTGATGGTGGTGTATCCATACTATCACTAGCCAAATCAGCAACAGTCTCAAAAGATGCAGTATCGATACCATGATAAGTGAAATCTTCCTCATCATTGAAATCTTCCTCTGTCTCTTGAGCTGTTGCAGCTACAGTGCCCTCAGCTATGTCATTCCCAACAATACAAGATAATTCATTGTAGTATTGAAATGACTACCTCTTATACATTCTGCCATTTTTAAATTCCTTTCTCTGCATGATGGTATAACAATTAAATTCATTAGTTCTCTTTCATTACTTAAAAAGATATATTCAACTTAAAAGTAGATTTTAAGACCATGTTACCTTCAAAAACTCGTCCCACACACTATCATTGGCATCCATACTTTGGGTACTCTCATTCCATGCTAAGCCACTTGTATTCCTCAAGTCTTTCAATACTCTATAGCCTTGCTTCCAAGTTTTCAGCTTGTTCTTGAAGTTATCCTTCGATAGCTTCATTTTCAACTCGTTATTGAACCTCCTTTCAATGGCGGTCCAAGCCTCTTTCTTGAATCCCCCTTCAGCTTTTTTACCAAGCTGCACTTGCTCTTGTAGCAAGTCTAGCAACTTGTGTTCCATTTCTTTTGTCCAGAATACCTTCTTGGAAGAAGAAGTTGGATGTATCACTTCAACCTCAGCATCCATGTTCATTAATACATCTGTAGACATACCTCAGGCACACACAACATGAGTTGCCCACTTCTTTTGACAACACTAAATAGGTCATAACGCAATGTTGATGATCAAATCTAAATCTAAGTTAGGGTGAAAGATCAATTACAATGTAAACAGATGCAAAGAGGCATATACATAGATGTAAACATTAAATATAACAACATTAAACATAACATGAAAATATTAAATATAACATGAGAATATTAAATATAACATTGAACATAACATGACAACTCTACAATATGTCATAACAATATTGATGATCAGATCTAAATCTCAGTTAGGGATGACTTGTCAATTGCAATGTAAACAGATGCAAATAGGCATATACGTAGATGTAAACATTAAATATAACATTAAACATAACATGACAATATTAAATATAACATGACAACATTAAATATAACAACATCGAATATACCATGACAACACTACATATGCCATAATGACTTTTAATATATAATATCAGCTCGTGAAATTTATGAAATCTAACATTAAAGTTTAAACATTGCCATAGTAGTTATTCAACCGAATAAGAGTGAGATCTATAGTCTTCCCACATCCTTCTTGCTATTTCATCTCAAAATTTCCCCCAATCATCTCTTTCACGCTGGCTCAACCCATATATCTCAAGCACTGGTACATCTATCCGATCATGACCATCTTCCTCTTCAAATTCTACCTTAGATGGAAGGTCATCCTCTATCGTAATGAAGTTGTGAAGTATGCAACATGCCAAAAAAATTATTGTTTGTGTCTTGATTTGATAAGACGTTGCATGCTTCAAGATAGGAAAATGTTGCTTCAAAATCCCAAATGTACGCTCTATTACATTCCTGAGCAAGGAGTGTCAATGATTAAACAACTCTTTTGGGGTGTTTATTGGGTTTGCTCTTGAAAACTCCTTTAGGTGGTAGCACGTGCACTGATAAGGTGTGAGAAATCTAGGTACGTTTGGATATCCAGCATCGACCAAATAATATTTACCTAAACAAAACAAATTGTCATTGTTATAACGTTGTCTTATTTTTCATAGGCTTGAGTAATATAATCATATTTTACAAACCTTGGGGAACTACTAGTGGATCTTCTCTAGATAGAGCCAAAGCTAGAACACGGCTATCTGCAACAGACCCTTCCCAACCAACAAGGATGTATTGAAACTTATAATCAAATGAACACACTCCCATAACATTCTGCGACAAGTTTCCTTTTCTATCACGATATTTAGCTTGCACGTTGACATCCACAGTGACTGGTATATGGGATCCATCAATTGCTCCCACACAGTCCTAGAGTCAGAAAAATCATAATCTAATGATCATGCGATAATAGGATTACAACTCAATCAAAAAAAATTGAACCACTGGGAGATATACCTTGAAGTATGGATCAAAATGGGTCTTCCCATTGATTTCTCGAGGAGTGTTTGGACCAGGGGGTATAAAATAATCTAAATGGAGCGCTAAGATAGCCTTCAAGACCTTATGGAAGTATCGGCTTACTGTCTCTCTAGAGTGCCCAAAGTTATGGGCAATCTTACGATTCCTTAGATTGTGGCCAAGAGTATGGAGGAACATGACTAATTGATCTTCTAATGCGAGGATTTATGTATCTCTGATGCTTTCATTTTGCCTTAAAATATTGGCTAGTTTAAAGAAGGATCGTCTACTCATGCATATTTGGTCAAAGCAATCTGTCTCATTGGAGTTGATAATACACTTATAAAAAGGAATTACATCTCTTTTCCACTTACGCATATTTCGACTACCTTCTTTTACAAACACTGCTATGGTTGCGACAAGGGTGGCAAGAAGAACTACAACAATAGGCAAGAGTCTTCTCCTCCTCATAAATTATCCTTCAAGTTCAATATCGTCAATGAGATCCATCAATTACCTAAACATACCAACAAAACAATCACCAAACAACATAAGAAAACACCCAACTATAATGCATAATCAGTGAATAGAATTGTAGCTTGAGTATACAACATATGTAGACAAGAAAGGGAATATGGTATCTACTGATTTGGTTGTTCATGAAAGTAATTACCATCAAGAGAAAGTACCACAGAACAATGTAAGTGACCATAAATTAATTGAGAAAAAAATAACTTTATTCAGTTCATACTTTACCTACTGACAAGGATAGTCACAAATGAGGACAATCATAAGTGGTTGAATGACCACAGAATTATATGGGCTATGTGACTGTCCTCATTCAACCACTTATGACTGTCCTCATATGGGCTATGTGGTTGAATAATTCTGTTGCGACCATATTTTAATGAGGACAACCATAAGTGGTTGAATGATCATAGACTTATAAACTATCTTCAACTGAAACTAGTGTTATATATCATAACATGTTTGTGAGACTACAAGTTAACATGGTTCAGTACCAATACCAATACCAATACATTCAAGTGGCAATGAGCCCATATTTGCATGGTTCAATACCAATACATTCAAAGTAAAAAGGATACAGTTCTCTTTTTACAGTCATAGTCAAACTGCGACTGTAAAAAGAGAACTGTCACTATTAAACAAGGACTTAATGTGGAGCATACTGTCAGTTCATACTTTACCTGTTGACAAGGACAATCACAAATGAGGACAGTCATAAGTGGTTGAATGACCACTGAATTATATGGGCTATGTGACTATCCTCATTCAACCACTTATGACTGTCCTCATATGGGCTATGTGGTTGAATAATTCTGTTGCGACCATATTGTAATGAGGATAGTCATAAGTGGTAAAATTTGCTTGAGTAAAATTTGTTCTATAACTAAACTAAGTCATTTATGTGCTTGATAATTTGATTTGAATATAAGAATTGATAAATGAAGAGTTGAAAATATTTTAAGGAGATGTTAATTCAATTTGTAAAGGTCAACTAAAAAGGGATCAAGAGGAGTGCTAAATCAATTAAAATTGGAGCAAAGGGAACACTGAATCAATGAAATGATCTAGAGGTGATGTTTGGTTACACTTGACTTAAGCACACAATTTGAATGCTTTGGTGTAGGAAATGATTAGAATGATTGATGGGAAATGAATTGTTTTGGGCTTCTTATACAATTCGAACTTTCAAACATGAGAACCATGTTTATTTTGAAACTAAACCGAGTCATTTATACACTTGTAAATTTGACTTCAACACGCGAATGAATGAATGAATTGAAAGTTAAAATTTATTTGAAAGGATTTAAGTTTCATTAAGGAGTCTCTTCTATATAAGAGATATGCATCCTTGTTCATAACCCCTTCATTATTTTTCATATAGTTTAACCACCCACTATGAAGCACATGCCTTCACTTGTATACATCTAGTTTAATGTTGTATGTGTTTGAAACTTGGTCATACCTATAACACATATTTTACTAGCCATATAAGTTTGACACTTGATAGCATACATGTTTAACACTTGTCATGCTCCTACCACAAGAAAACTATATCACACTTTTGACCTATTAGAATATTGTTAAGGGCTCAATTGATGACCTTTTTATATAAATAGTTGGCATGTACAACATACATACAAGTTCATAGTAAAATGATTTTGAATACATAATAGTGCACCCTCTTTGGGCTATTTTTCTTCTCATTTTCCATCTCATTCCTTGTTGGACTGGCATTGGGAGGTGGCAAATCTCCTTGGTGCTAGCTCTTTGCTTTCAAGACTTGTTCAGCCTAGCATTTTTTGTTTCTTTTCTTCTATGCTTAAAAAAAATATAGAGACGTGATAGAGATAGGGGTTTCCTCTTATTCAGAGGATTTAGGGGCTATGATGGTCTCAAATGCCTCTTCTTCTATGCATGTAAGTAGTGAAGGAAAGCCTAACCAAACCTTATTAGTGGAGGAATTAGTAGTCAAAAGGTTTTGCTGGCATCAAGAAAGCGAATGGATGCTTACATAGTAGCTAGGATTCCCCTATTTTAGTGATCCATCTAGGCATGACTTCCCACATATGGAGTTAATAATAATTCAACTTGATGGAGCAACAATGATGTTAGAGCAATGGGATCATTTTTTGCACTTTAAGAAGCTCTAGCAAAACTGACAAGAGCTTGTTGCAAGTCTGAGCTGGAGTCTTTTGTTCTCCTGCTCAAGGCATTAGAATTTTCCTGCAGATAGTCAGGTTGGGAGATTGTGGAATTGAAGTTGAACAAATGTTGTAAGATTTGGTAGCACCAGAGATTGATTGATCTTGCACAAAAGCCAAGATGAAAAAGAGTGGCCAATATAATTGTTGAATAATGCAAGGGGTTGCAGATTGTGTAAAAAAATGGTATTATATTTTTTCTTATATTCTCATGCATGGAAGATAGACACAAGGATTTCAAGGTTGGTCCCTATTTCTCCAATAAGGTTGGGCTCTTTGCCAAACCCTAGTATGCGGGTTCAACTTAGTGGAAGATATTGCTTTTAGGGTCCTAGTATGGGTTCAACTTAGTGGAAGATGTTGCTCAATGTAATCTTATTCAAGCCACAGACTGACCTAAATGAGTTATCAAACACATTTACCTCCAAATATTGAAAATGTGCCTCAAGTTTTGAACAAATTCAAGAACAGACATCAACGCAGCGAGCCGTCTAAGAAAGCAAATCAGACATTTTGCTTCTTCTCTTTCACTTCACAAAAAACCCATGTGAAATAAGCCCTAGGCAAAATGTTAAATCTTAATTTGAAAATCTCTAGGGCATTGCCAATCAGTTTCAAAGAATTGACAAACTCTCTACAATGGATGTGCCTTCAAGCGTCAGATTGTGGGTGTTCCTCATTGTAATTTTTTTCAAGCCAAAGAGTAAGCTAAACCTATAATCAAAAACCTTTGCATTTGACAAAAAAACAAACTAATCTGCCTCCAAATCTTGAAGAAATACCTTGAGGCTTGATAATATTAAGAAAAGAGGTCAAGGCAAGAAATCATTCACGAAAGCAACTACACATTTCACTTCGGCTCTTTCACTGCATAAAAATTCCATGTAAACCAAACCCTAGGCAACCATAAGTTTTGGCAATGGAATCTACTTGTTGCAAGTTACTGCGGGAGAAAGTGTCCAGACTTACCTGACAACGAAGCTCCCACGTGAGGAAATAATGTGGGAGAAAGTGTCCAGAGAGCGGTGAAAGCATGTTGCAGACTAGTCGATATAGTAGAGTGTAGTGAAAACCAAACGGGAGCTCGAAAATTATCCCAAGACACGGTGAAAATGAACGGACAAAATGCGGACCTCAAAGCGTTATCTTTGCACGTGGACCCGATAGTTTTCAAAATTGGCATTCGAAAATGGGAATTAGAGCCTCTAATTCTAATTCCACCTTTTCAAGTGGAAGACGGAATGCCCGTTTTGTGGGCAAAATTGGAATTCTGAAATTCCAATTCCAACTTATTTAGATGGACACAAACATGGAAACTAATAATTGGAAAATGGTATTCCGGAATTAGGGCCCATATTCCATGTACCAAACGGACCCTTGGAGTTTGTGTTACTAGATTCAAACAAAGAGAAGGAACCTAGAGAATTTCTTCTCTCTTATAGTGATATGCAACTTTGAGAAAACCTTACATATATAAAGATGTATGATGAATTCATTGATATGAATAAAAGTCTTTTTTGTTTCTAAAAGTGTTGAGTTTTTATTTAGATCATATTTCCTCTCAAGAAGTAAACTTTTGAGTATATTTTGAACCATTCTCATTTTGTTTTGAGACAAGGAGACTAATAAGATTATGTTGACCTAGTAGGTGCAGTCATGATGAAAACAAGAATAAAACATATAAGTGGTTAGTGATAAATGATAATAAATGATAATGGTATTTAATGAATAAATAATCAATGATTCATGTGATAAATATTATAGGTTGATGATTAGGAGAGAGATTTTTAGTGTCTACACATTACAAGAGTACTTATAGTCCCTAATCCTTGTTTCAAAACCATCAAATCTGTTGAACTAGGGGTCTAACTTGTGAGAAAATTACCCTTGCAATTTTGTAGATTCTCCTTAAATAAACATCAACACACCTCACCAAAATTTATTATTTGAATTTTTGAGGTGAGTGAATCTAGATAGTTGATTTTACTAAGTGTGTTTAAGTTTGTGCATTAGTTTAGTTTTATAGACTTAAAAAGATGAGATTCATAAACACAATTTTAATTAGAACAAAATATAATTAGTTTTAAAATTTAGATGTTAAGTTAGATATGTTTTATAAATTTCTATTCATAACATCTTTAACATCATATTCCCATATCAAATCTAACTAAATATTACATTTAAATTCATTTTATTTCTCACTTTCTTTAACATTTATTTTGAAGCTCAATTACTATTTGTATTTAAATCACATTTATTTATTAGTACTTGCCCATAAGCCATAGGCTAAGCAAGTGCTATTGCATTCAGTTTTATATTTCTTCCATTAACTAGTAATTAAAACTGATTTTTTCCACCAATTACAATTTTTGCTATTTGACTTATTTATGTCATAGATTTTCCCTTACAATTAATTAGATAAGAACGTTGAAAAGGAATTTGACCTAGTAATTAGTAATTAGCAATAGATAAGCGTAAACTGCAAGACCTTGTGTTCCTATATAGATTCAAACCCACCAATCTCCTTTTCCACCCAATTTTATCCAGTAGCCTATCAGAGCTTAAAAACTCCAAAATCCACCTTCCCCTCAACACAACATATACCTCAACACGACCTTCATTTGTATAGAATCCACGTCTCACTCACAGAAACAAAAAGCAAGCTTTTAAATCCCCAAGAAACTTGTTCATCACTCCATCTTCGGCTTTGCCGACGTGAATTCTCCTTTCCCGATTACCCACTGGCCAGAGAATTGTAGCCTTCTCGTTGGGAACCCTTCATAGAACTAGAAGAAGTAGTCATGGATACCCACATTGCAGGGGTCACGGGATCTCAGAACGAGCCTTTTTACGATCTTCTTCATCCAAATCAGAGCAGCACCGGCAATAATAACAATATTAGTAGTGGGCTAATCAAGCAAATGGATGATCTAGGGTTTGAGAAGGATATTGTGGTACCCTCTTACACCTCACAGCCCAGTAAAACAGAGTTCAACTCTTCATCTTCTTCTTTAACTGGAGCAGATTTGCAAGATAATTCACCGCGTCTCGTGCGACAACGAGCCCCCTCTCCTTCCTATCCTCCTGCGGTACGAATATTACAGATAACTCACAGATTTATAATTTGATTTACTTTTTCATAAATTTTTATTTATGTGAAATCCTCATATGGGTTAATCTTATTTTTTGTTTCCCAGTTATATGCGTTATGTTTTATATACTTTATAATTCCAGGAATCAGATGGGGTATTTTACTTAATAACAACATTTTATCAGTGGCTCCAGAGAAGTTGAATCTTGGGCTGCTCTTTGAATCGTCAGGGCCAATGGGAGGTATCCTCACCTCTCACGGGCAAGCTGGATTTTCAATACTATATTATGTCTACACAATTAGAGGCGGTATTTAAACCAAAAGCAACATTTATCCCGAGAAATTGAATCCTGAACTCCTCTTTGAAAACCCGGATGCTTTATATCATGCGAGCTTATGCTGTTCAATTATCATGCTCTGCATTGGATGGAATATATTACCAAATTTCAACACTTAAATCATGCCTTAAGTTAGGTGTGGTAATTTCCCCAATTTCAATGCTGTTTCATGTCGGCAGTTAGGTTGGTTGTATATTGAATTTCTTACAGTTTATCATGTATGGAATTAGATGCGTCGTTTTATTGCAATTTGTAACACTTTATCATATCTGATGTTGGATGCCGTAGTTCGCCCAATTCAATAATTTGTCATCACGTCTTTTGCTGTTTTGAATTTGTTTTTTCTCTTTGAAAGCTTATTTTCTATGGGTTTTCCACTAGCTTTTACAAAGTGGCTATGTTTCTTTTTCTTGATAAATGTTGAGTCTGTTTTTTCATGGGTTTTCTACTATGTTTTGTGAAGTACCCATGACGTTTTTTTGGAAAAATTAGTTAAAGATAAGGGCTGCCTTGACATCATGGGGGTTATGCTTTGGGCTATACCATGAATGTTAAAGCTGGGGCTCGTCATTGAAGGCTTGAATGGTTTTCAATGGGGTTCTCAGCCCATTTAGGACTTGCCATGTTCTTTTTAGATTGGTAATTATGGAGGAAGGCATGCTCTTCCCTTTAAAACAATGTCGGTTAAGCATGGGAGTATGGTGTAATAGTTCCCAACAACCTATCTGTATGTTTATCACAGTTATTCGTTGCACTGGGTCAGGATGAGGGGTATCTTGAACCGGGGTCACACTTTCACAAGTGCCACATCACCTTTACAGCACAACACAAAGTATTTTAAAGCACTATCTTGGGCTGGATGGGTATCTGTCCGAGACTGAAATGGGTAGGACATTCCAAAACTGTATGTAACTCTTGCAGATCCTACATGCATTGTAGCTCAATTACGCTGCTAAATATGTCGTACATTCTTTGTTCAAGTGAAACTCGAGAATTCTCAACTTTTTTGGTAACACATTACTCACAGTATTTGTTTTTTAATTTTCTTTTGCCTTTTAGGGCTTTCTATTGTGATGACCTTTATAGCTGTGAGGTTTCTAACTATAGTTATGGCTTGTGGTTCAACAGTGCTATTTATAGTTCACCTTTTTGGAGGGTGATAATTATGTAATTTGGAAGTGAATGCATAAGGTTGGACATGAATGCAGAAGGTTGAATGTGTGGTATCAGTTTGTGGAAGAAATGTGGAGCCAAACACTAAAGGTTCGGTGGGTTTATTGGATCTGGAAAATTTGTCTTAAAATAGTCAACAACTTGATAATATGATATTGTCCATTCAGTAGATGGACCGGTTCCTTACTTAAAAAACATTAGATTAGAAAATCAAGAAAACTTTGAAAGAGTACATTATAAATATTGTCTTTGCCTGTAATTCTTCATTGAGGTTATAGCCTGCCTGCCTTATATGGTATGAGTAAGTCATGCTTCTAATTCTCATCTTAATGTGTGGAAAGCACAAGGAGGTCCATGACATTATGCAAGTGAGAGAAAACTTGTCTTAATATTACAAACCTTGCAAATTTCCAATCATTGGTTGAGATAACTCACAATTGAATCGAAGACAGATAGATGTCTTGAGATAATGTCAGAGTTGCACAGCAGCAGTGAATTATATCCCATGGAGGTTCTAAGGGTGAGAAAACTCCAAGGGTCAGTTTAGGGACCCTCAACTTGAAAGACTTGGATAAAATTGACATTGCTTGAGGACAAGTGATTTTGGGTAGGGTGGACTGCCACGCCCTGCCAATCTAGGGTTGGTGGATATTAATAAACAAATCAATGGATCAGATTCGTGGTCTCTATATTAGTTATTAAGGGCCAATGTAAGATATCATTATTAAAAGATAAAGGTTCATGGGGCTGACCAAGGCTAAGGGTCTGGAAATTTAGGGCCGACTAGACTAGCCAAGGGTATATGTATGTATGTATGTATGTCTACACACACACACATATAAACATGAATTTATGACCCATAATCAATCAAATGCAAGGTTAGAGGAAATAAGATAGGGAGATGCAGTTTACCGGCTCCCTTGAACTAAGTACGCCATCCCAAGGGATGGAATTGGTCATAGTTGGACATTCCTGCCTCTGGTGTGCCGAGAGGCAAATTGAGAACGTTTAGGGATGGAACTGGTCATAGTTGGACGTTCATGCCGCTTTTGGGACAAGGGGCAAGTTGCCATGTTGTGAATGTTGTGTGCTCTCGGTTTTAGGTGGGTTGGGTAGTTTACTGCCGCTCTTTCGAGTTCGCTACCAAGACTAATTTATAATTTGTTATGAGATAGTTAGCTAGTCATATTGTGTATCTTAATCTCCTTATTCACTAACAGATGTATTTGTTCATTATTTCTCAAAATTGTTAATGGCTAACAAAGCTCACTTTAGCATGTTATTGTTTGAATTGTTGTTTATGTGTAAAAATAGGCCTACCCCAAATTTGGGGACATTACAGAATCTCAGTCATAGAAATACAGGTTTTCAATGCAGTTTGATAGAGATGCAATCTTAGGATACATTCTGGCATCTTTATTCTTTCTCAGGATCATAGTTTCATGAAGTTGCAAGGTGTTCAGAAAGTTTGACAACAGGTTTTAAGGGTCTTTCTTAAGGTCCAGACATATTGGGATCAGATAATTTTAAGTCCGATTGATTTGCAATTGCAATATTACGATTATTGAAAAGTTTGACAAATGTTTGCAAGGTTCTTGTGCAATACACATGCTTCTTAGAAGGCTTGACAATTGAATTGTGATAATATTTGACTCATTCTTGCCAAATTAATCTCAGATAATGTATAAATGAAGCAAGGTCACAAAATTTAAGTGTAACTTGTAGTTTTCCTCTTAGCAATTGCATTCCACACTTCGAAATTTACAGATGGTTGCAAGTTGATATTCAAGTGTGACTTTTGTTAATATTGTCAAATTTTAACTATGTGATGAATTTAATTGCTCAATTGGCAAAAGTGAAGAAAAATAATCTTCATTCATGTTTGCAATGGATGTTTAAAATGTTGGGGTGGAGTTGTTAGTGAAAATTGCAAAAAGATTGGCTGATATGTTAGTGAGTTGTAAAGAGTGAAGCGATCCAATTCCTGTAAATTTAAAAAAAATCACTTATCTGCAGGCCTTTTCGTGGTTTTAGGGTTACAAGCTCGCAATTTAATCAAATGATAGTTTGATTCCAAATAATGGAACTTTCATAGTTTAAAAACCAAATTGCAAAATTTGCATATTGCAATTCCATGTTCTAAATGCTAGAAAAGCAGAGGTCACATGTAACCTTGCAAATTTTGCATTTTAAAGCCAAAAATTTGCCAATTTTGCTTGTTTCTGCATCCCAAAATCGTACACTAAAAGTCAAAAAGCAGATGGGTGGACTTAGTATGCATACAAGCAAATTACTATGTTGCTCCTGCTTCTTGTAATCCTGCAAGGGTAACGGAAAAATATAGTTTTTTAATAAAACATAAAGTGGGGTTTAGGAACTCTAATACACTTGAGGCCCTGCCTACTTGGAAGGTGCCTAACTGAAAGGAATTATGGTTGGGAAGGTTAGAGTAGCAAAAGCCATTGGAATCTATATTTTATACATTAGAAAAATCAGTTTTATACAAAAAAATGATTGATCAAAAAATAGATTAGTTATTTATGAAGAATCATCTTCAATGATCAGAGATAAACATGGACATATAGGTAAGTGCAAATTACTATAAAATGCCCACTTTCTGTAATTTAAAAGGGTAGAAGTCAAATACATTTTGAAGCTGCGGGGTTGCAGACTTACACATGTTTGCAATACTGCACATTCCAAGAGTTGTGCTTCCTGCAGCTTGCTCTATCCATGTCTTCTTTTGACTACATGGCCTCATGGATGCCATTACAATAGGATATGTATGAAATGAATTTGTTTGAATGGCTTTATAAGCGTTCAAGCAAATGCAGCCAAAATCGATGACCTTTTCTGGCATTCTCCTATGCTTGTGCGATCAATGGTAAACTATAATATACAGAACAGACTGTATAGGAAGGCAAGAGACTAGGTGCTTTTGCACATTTGAGAAAGAATAGAAAGCTCCAAATAAGACGTTGATTTCAATATGTTGGTTAAGCATTGTGTTTTCTTATGTTAGATTGTGCTTTTATTGTTTCATAGGATCCTTCTTTGCACTTTGCAAATTTAATTGTAGTCTATTTGCTCAGTTGTAATTTGCGAACAATCATTGCTGTGCAGATTCGTTAAACTTTGGATTCTAATTGATAAATCTTCATATATATTTTCTCTTCTTTTCTCATTGGCGATGAGCAATCTCAGATAATTGTTTGTGATTTATCTAGGGTTTCTCTGCTTTTCTTCTTTTTATTCTCTTTCCCTTTTTTTTCCCTTTTGTACTATCTTTTTAAAACATGAAAGTACTTAAAGCCCCAAAATATCCCAATCATATGAGGAAAATGTCCATCACAATAATTGGAGAAATGGCCATTGAATGGGTGAGTTTCTTTATGTTTGAGGGGGGGTATCTTAGGGTTTTAGGTGCTTTTAACGAAAAAACCTAAAAAAGAAATAAAAGGAAAGAGAACGAAAAGGGGAAAGGCAGAGAAACCCTAGATAGATCAAATATGAACAACTATCTGAGATTGTTCAACACGACTGAAAAAAGAAGGGAGAGCCACATTGATTGCTTAGAAAACAACTATCTGCACAGGAATGATTGCTTAGAAACAAGCAAATAGACTTGAATTAAGTTTGCAAATTTTAACCCATTGGGAGAGTCACACTGATTCCTACTAATCATTGTAGCAGCAAGTTTGTTCACCAATACCCCTACCCCTGAAGCAATTGCTGAAATTCTAAGAGTTTGGGCCTCTATTTTCCAGGATAAATTTCTAGTTTTATCTTGTAGTAATTTTTTCCTCATCCTATGGGACCTGTTGCTCTATAATTATATATTCTGCAACCCCTAGGTGGAATTGCTTTCTTTCTGAAGTAAGCTGATTTGATCTTGGATGAGTCTTTTGTGTGTCCCATTACCAGTGGGATAAAGCTTGGACCAGATTCTGAAAAATTGTAAATATACATGATGCTTAAATGTTCTCTCTTGTTGTTACACCACAACCTTGCCACATGTTAACTGGAGTTAATATTTGTCAATTTGCGGTAGGGAATTTGAACCTCGAACACAACTACAAGCTCCCCCAATCACTGTTTCACCACAATCTCTTGGACTTCTTTTTTAAGTTTTGTTTTGAAGTTGGAAGATTTTTACATACAATTGTAGATCTTGATTTTGTAACATTATTTTTAGTTTACTTTCTTTGATGCTGATTTTATAATGCAAAATCCTAATGTTAAAAGCCAAGGCTTGAACATGTGTTAGAATGTATGTTGCTTCTGTACATCTGGCCAATTTAAGATTAAACTTCTTTTATAGTTTAACATGTAGAGGCACTGCTCTGCAACATTAACCAAAACATTCGTTCAGATTTGGTTTGTAGAAAATTTAATGAGTTATTCCCACAGATCTCAATTGGGTTATATGAAGCAAATAATTAGTTATTTCTTACCAAAATCTATGTTGCCAAATCCAAGTGATCCAGATCAATTTGATTGTGAAATCATTCAAGTGGTAGGATAATCATTGGACGTCCATCCTGGATTAACCCAAGTAAATCCATACTTAATTTGCAAGTTCTTGCAAACTCCAAAATGATAGAATAAAATTTGTTTTGTTTCACTTGGGGCAAATCTGATCTCTTTCTGCTCATGTATGGAGGAAACTGGTTTAGTTTCACCAAAAAACTTGTAGATTAGGTTAATCTTCGTGTGGAAAGTTGAAAACCATAGAGCTAGCACAACATTTCTCAATAGACTTACAAGGAGAAAGAAGCATTGAAGCATCATTTGTGATCTTGGAAAATAAGTTCTATTTAACTTGTCACATGTAGGAGACATTCGTGTTTGCCCTTTGATGAGACCCTAGATTTGTTAGGGGGACTACCATTAGGAGTGCTATTACAAACGAGAGAAACTTTCTGAATTTTCAATTTTTGACCTGAATAAACTAGGAGAAACATTGTTTCACAGAAATTCAAAAGTTACTTTTTATAGTGATGTAAATCCATGGAGAGAAGGATGGAGGCAAATCCCTTCTCATAGGAGGCGCGGAGGAGGGTGGAGGATGTGAAATGGGCAAGGCTGTAATTTTTGGGGTCTTTTTTTTATCACAAAAATTAAAATAAAACATATTTAATGGTTAATATCATTATCTCGATGGCTACTGTTAAAAGGTTACATTCTACAATAGAGTCCTTATTAAAGTGTGAAGGGTAATATTGTTATCCTTGTAAAGATATAATAAATTGTGGAGCATTTGTTACTTTATTTTATTTTTTATGACTATCATTAATCAAGGCAATGTTTTTTGTTTACTATTAGTTTTTACATATAGATGCTTTGAGGATATGATGGGAAATAGGAATACATTTATGATTTTTATATGTTTTTTGTATGGATAAACCCAAACCCCAAAAAGATTTTGTCAGTTCTACAAACTTAATCCATGAACCTGAACATGATGCAAACCAGAACTGGCAACCTGGACCAAAACTAATAAAATATATTGTTTTCGTACAAACAACTTAGAAACACAGGATCAAGTTGTGCATGATGTTGTGAAAATTGAGTGCTCCCCAAAAATCCAAATAGAAATGAATATCTTAAAAGAATTTTTCTGTTTGCAAAAAGTGAGCCTCCTTACAGCTTTTCTCTCTAGTGCATGCAGCTGTGAAGCAGCACCCATCTCTAAGGCCTTTGGATTATCTTTTTGTACCCATCACATATCTTATACTTGAATTAGATAATATATTATATTGTTTGTTAACCAAACACTTGAAAGCTAAGTCACAGATTATGCTTAATATCATTAAAAAAATTGAAATTCAGCAAATTTCTTGACTCTACTGAAAAAATTGTTTAAAACTGACCATTTTAATATGTCTGCATTGATGACTGTTAAAGGCCATTGACATGTTTAGAATAGGGACAACAAAATGTTTAGTGTTTTTTATCTGTTTGCTGGTTGTTTCGTACTTTTACTTTTCCACATTGGCTCACTGTCTTATACTGTTGCCAGGGAGAGAGTGCAGATTAAGTTTTATCAAGAATTTGCCACCGTCTACTAAGTCTGTGCTTGCATCTTATCAATCCATGCTGCTGTCTTCTCTTCCCATGCTGCTGTGAAGCTGTTGCCCTGTTTAGAAATTATTAAAACTATAATATCAAGTAGTTAGTAATGTAGAATTTTAGTGTAACTTTATATTAATATCTAACATTTATAACTTATTAGTACAACTTTTTATTTATATGGTATAAGTTATAACACTATTAATAAAAACATTTATAACTTATTAGTGTAATTTATATTAATATATAACATTTTTAACATAGTAGTGTAACTTTTTAATATTTACTTAATGCAGTAACTCTATAATAATAAGTATAATTGAAATTTAAGTTTTAGTTTTATTTAGTTGATTGTATAAATGATTGTGAACATTTTAAATGTCTTGTTTATTATCACGGTTTGTCTTATTTTTATATTACTTTTAAATATTAAAATAATAAAAAATGTAGATTTATATTCATTGAACTTGATCACATTTTTTTTCTAATTTTTATGTGCTGATGAACTTGTACAGAGAATTGTCCTCAAAAAACTTGAATACAACATGAAAAATGTGACTCAACCTAAAGTTGCAGGATTACAGAAATAGAAGTTGCGAAGTGTTTTAGCAGTGTGATATCCAAATCTCTAACTAATTCTTATCTTTCTGATGAAATTAATAATAAAACTGGTTGGAGATAAAGTGTTTCAAACATGACATGATAATACAAGAATATTTTATTAATTTTTACATTCTGTTTCCAAAAATGGTCTTATTGGTTTTATAGATTTAGAGAAAGAAAAATAAAGTCATATATAGAAATATTAACGGTACTGCTCGTGATAGAACATCGAATAGCAATTTTTTTTTTGAGTGATAGGCATTTATTTGTTTGTTGCTGAATTGGAACAATACAAAACATATAGTCCATCATATTTGGTGGAGATTTGAACACAAAGCAATAAGCCTTAAGGAAAGGTAATTAAAAGTTATGGGCCAAAAAAGTAGATTCTGCTTCTCTTCATTAAATTCACCTTTTATTTCTATGGTGCAAAAAATATGATAGTTGCGGTGCATGTCTGCAGTCTTCTGTTCAACACCTATCATTAATATAGATTATATTGTTTTAATATTGGTTGCATGTACGGAGGGACTTACTATCTTTAGGGGTGGGTTTATAGTGCAATATTTTTAAGGCATGTAACAATAATAGTGGAAAATGCTTTCTGTTGTTTCAACTGATAGTGTAGCTCCTATGGTCATCTGAAATGTCATTGTGAATGGCAGAGTTGCAATCCTTCTTCTTGTTATTTAAGCTGTAAATTTGTTAATGATAGTTGTTTGGACTTTTGGATTATATGGGATTTTTTTGGTTGTTTGGACTTTTGGATTATATGGGATTTCTTGATGTCTTTTTTCACGGTATTGGGATTAAAAATATTTATGGTCTTGAAGACAATCTCTTTGCAATGGCTGGGGATATGCTGCGACAAAGGTTGATTTTGGCTTGTGGTATTTCAGGTACACAGTGGTAGTGATTCTTTACAAGCAAAGTGGGAACATGATAAGGAGCAATTTGAGGCAGCAACAATGGCATCTGTAGAACGTACTATGAAGAAACATGGCGACAATCTGCTTCGTGCACTGGAGGGCATAAGTGGAAGGTTGACACAACTTGAAAACAAAACCCAGCACCTGGAAGGGTCAGTTGAAGAGTTGAAAATGTCTGTAAGTAAAAGCCATGGTGAGACTGATGGGAGGATGAGGATGTTGGAGAACCTTTTAAGAGAGGTATGGCTCGTACATTATCCGGTTACTATTTTTTAATGGCTATTTTGTTGTTCTGTTCCTGTTATTTTTCTTGATATTTGAAGTTTATCTCTCCTAATTGTTTTTGTTTTCATTCTTTTTGTAAAAGAAGTGATGAGATTTTCTCAAAATTGGAATCAAATGATGATGGCAAATCATACATTATCAATTCAACCAAATCCTGATCATCCATTGGCTTTTCAATGGTTGCCAATTGATCACTGAGATCCTTAACCCAGGATAGTCGATTGATAACTGAGATCATTATAAATAATGATTAATAATGGTTATAGTTAAGATCCTTCTTGCAACTTGGTGGAAACAAAAGACTTTTTAAATACAAAGCTTTCCTAGTGGCGTATCTAACCTCTGGCACTAGTGCATCAGTAGCAGGCAACATTAGAAGCATTAATGATTTCTTATGCCTTTTATCATAGTCCTCCAGATAAATTTGAGGTTGTGCCTCCTTATTTAACACGATTTGATCAAGATTAGGTTATTCACAAATGGTGAGTATTTTGTGACTATATATCAGAAATCTGGTTAGTCAACTCCTAAGAGTCAGACAAAAACAACTTTTGGATTCCTGCAGCAGCAATGCACACCATTAAACTTGGGATATACAAAAACAATTAAACTAAGCAATCTGTTAGAGCTGAAAAAAAGTGTACAAGGGTGTTTGAGACCCCATTGGACCCAATCTGAAATTTTTTCAGGAAAAAATTCCTCATGGTTTGAAAAATATTTAATTTTAACAATATCTTTTTAGGAAATTTATGGAAACAATTAAATCGGAAGACTGGAAAATGCTATAGCAAAACAAAAATGATAGGGGGCTTTATAGGATCACTATCCACAATGTGGTCAAATTTAGGTAAATTAATCTACAAATCAAAAGTTATAGAATGAACACTTTTTCGGTTTAGTGTTAAGCTAATTATTTAATATTTTACAAAGTATATAAGTTCATAAACTTGATAAATATAAAATAAAATAAATTATGCTTATGTTGTGCCTCTATTATGCTGCGCCCAGTTGTTGGCTGCACCAAATTGCCTACACGTCACTTCTGCTTCCTTGTCTGGTATTGTAGCATCTTCACACCATAGAGATTTATCTCAGTTCTGGTTTTGTGTTCTAATTCTTGTGTCCACACACTACACTCTCTGAACAAATTGAGCTAAAAATTGCATATAAAAAACCCAAACATAGCTTCACAAATGGAATTTTCTGGCAAAATTTTAATCTGTATGTGGCTGTGCGTTGTCCTTGCCATGAGCTGTTTGTATACTTTACCAATTGTCAAATCATAACTCTATATGGCTGTGCCGCCTCTTTCTTTGACAAGATGTTGATTTATTAGAAAATCGTCACACTCAGGGAATACTTCCTCCCTCAAGTATCTTCAACTGTTTACGTCCCTCTCAAAAAGTATACAGTGTCAGTAGATCATATCACTATAACTTTGCATGGTTTTTTGCTTTCTTTCTGTGCAGTTGCCTTATTTTCCTTGAACTTCGCTTTGCTGCAGGGATATTTTTATTTGTTTGCCTTTTTAGCCTTTTACAGCGCTTTGCCCCAAGTTTTTCTTGTGGGATACGCTGATTTCTGGTTGGTAGATGGCAGCCAAAAGCACCCTGTGCGTCAGGATGTTTCTGAGGATGTGTCCGTTTTCGAAATGCGTCTTAGGGGGTTAGGAGATGTGTGTCGTGGTAACCAGTCATTGTAATGGTCTAAAGAGAAATTGCCTTTACTATTTAGTCAACAATATTGAGTGTGCTTAGCACCTATATTGCCTTACATTAACTAAAAAATTTAGATCGGCTATGATATCAGCATTATAAGCAATTTTAATTTAAAATATTTTTCAATTTTACAGTTTTGTTGAACTTTACCACTGTTCTTGTTTTCAAAGTTCTATTTCATGATATTTTCTGGAAATTATTAAATTATATTTTAATAAAAATTGGCACCTCCAAGTAACCGTCTCCTATTTTTGAAAAGTAGCCATATGGGTACCGGTAATAGTTTCTGGCATCTCCAAGTACCCCCATCTCCTGGTAACCTTGGTTAATGTTCAATGCAAGCATTGCCATGTTTTTAAGGTTTACTAGTTTAAACTTAGTATGCTGAATTTTCGTTTGCAATTCTTACACTCACTCACACATCTTTTATGACTAATATTTTAAGTACTAAAAGTATTTGGCACCCGCTCCCACCGTCTCGCCCCCTTTCGGCCACCAAACTTGAGGCCCTTGGTCCCCCATTCCCTTACTTCCCCGTCAAGAAACTGCTTGGAACTATGGTTTCTACCTTTCTGCCCATCGTATCTTTGTCGTCCTCTAGAGTGATTATCTCCATCAGAGTGTCATATGAGCGTCTGCCATCATGCTCTGCATTAGAATGATCACGTGTGTCTACCATCACTGTTGTCTGTGCTTTGTTTGAGCCATAGTACAAAATCTTTCTTGGGAATAATTTGGTAAAACTAAAAGTTAAGATTTAATCAATTAATTGGGAAAAAATTGGCTTAGGGTTAGAGAAAAACAGAATAAAAAACTGCTGCAGAGCACAAAAAGAAACCCAACCTAATTTTTTTGGTCAGAAATTGTAAAAAATTATGGGAAACTGCAATTTAAACCAGGGGTCATATTTTTAAGATTTTACATGAAATCATGACAAAATTTTTTATTCAATCAATGGAGCATTGACCTGCAGCTTATAAAAATTGTGATTTCTGTTATAAATTTATAATATTTCATAGTTGAGACTAATAATATATACTTCTTCCATTCTGAATTTTTTGACTATACAACTGTAGCATTAGATCAATCTGCTTGTGTTGTGGCTGTTTGTCATACAAATTACTAACATGAACATATGCCTTTGATGTGCAAAAAATCGAATCATTAAAAACTAAAGTTCTTTTTGACTGAGTGTTTTTGGATTGATATATGTAATTTTATTTGCGTCAAAGTTCTTTTTACTGCCCTTTTCAATAATGTGTAGTTTGTGCCATTTCACCAATCTGAGTCAGTGAATGGTCGTGAAATTTTCAATATCATTGGAAGATTAAATGAACACAATGAAGACACAAAAAATCAAGCATCCAGAAAACACTCATCAAACTGACTTATTCCTCCCACTGCATATAGCCCTTAAAAATATTCAAGTTCTTTTCTTATTTATATATATTTTCCAGCAGCAAATGGGAACAGCAAGCATGGTGAAGGATGGGAGAACAAAACAGAGATTACTATCACCAGATACCAATCGTTTAATTATGCCGATTATTCATGCAGCTCTTCACTCAAGTAATATGTCCATACAGCCAACACCTTTCATCAATGAGGCTTTGACATCGCATGTGCAACTTATAGTCCAGGCTGAGACAATTATATTTGTCTTCATGAAAATGATTACAAAGTCTGTGACATAGTTGAAAGACTCCGTCTCGGCAAAAACTAGCAAGGCTTGGAAGTGCAACTTGGCAAAACTTCGGTGACTTAAAAATGCTTTATTTTTTTGCAAAATTCAATGAGGAGATGCATCTAATGAGTCAATAAATGAGTATATAAAAGAAACAAGTTGAATCTAGTTATATTTGTTTGATTTTGTAACATAAGTAATAGGGTTCATTAGTTTAAATGGGCAAACTAGTGAACTTGGGCCTATCTCTTATATTACATTGGAAGGAAAATGACTCACTAGGCTCAGTAAGGCTTAAGCACTGAGTGGGTGCAATGATCCTTAGCTGTAATTGAGGGTTGAATGTGCAAATGTGATTGAGAAAGGCAAGATCTAGGGTAAATTAAGCAAAGAGGTTGACTTTTAGCATACACAATCTGACAAAGATCGTACAGACAAATTCTGCTATCAGAAATGGAACCCAGAGATAGTAATTGACCTGCAAATATGTTTTAGAGCAAAATTGGAGTGACCAAGTTGATTGGGGCGACCGTCTGGTGTTTTTGCCTGTTTTCAGTCTTAGATTGTAGCCAGGATCCTGCACTGCCCACATCTGGTCACAGAATCAGCACCACTTGTTCCTGGACATGGAAAAGAGAGAAATTGTTGTGTTGAGAGGGGTTTGCCTCAGTTAAACTAGAGTTGAGGAATCAATTTTGGAATTGAAATGAAATATGCTTGAAAGGAAAGCATGCTAATGTAAAGTAGAAGCTAGATCTGAAACATAAAGTGTCTCATACCTTGATAGTGCACTGCCTCTTTGAATGTGATCACAAATGTTTATGCAACAGCTTGACTTCACACAAAGACCCAAAAGGAAATCATGAAACACATGCTTTGTACAATGAATGTTGTAGTTTGCCACAATGCTTGATGGAGACAAGGAGAATGATTTGCAGACTTGATGACCTGAATGCTTGGATGCTTGAAATGCTTGTGGATGGATGATTATGCCTTGATCTTCTTCCTTGATGGTGGTCTCCTCAACTTGTCTTTTAATGATAGAGAGAAGCTTGCTTCCATGGGGAAGATTGACTTGGAAATGCCTTGAAATGCTTGAAATCTGCCCTAGAATGCTTCAGATGCGATGTTGTAGGAGAGAACTTGAATACTTATGATATCCTCAAATGTGGAGAGGGAGGTTGCTTATATACCTCTCAAGCATTTTTGGAGCTCAAAAATCGAAAAGGGACGACAAGAATTCAGATTTCCCACTTAACCATTGAGATCCACCCTTGATTTAAATATTGAAGAAAATATCAGGGACCAAGTCGATTGGGGCGACTTGGTCCTGTCAAAAGGCCTCAAAATTTGATCTAGAGGTCCCTTTTGGAGTACCAAAAATCAATGCGGGAGCCCATACATGGTAAAATTAGGTCAAGCTAAATGGGAATTACATAGCAATGCAATTCTAGGATGATACAGATTTAAATGCAAAATGGGGTACAAAATGGCATCTTCATGTGGAATGCTGATGGTTGATAGCTTGGTAGTTTGAAGAAAATTAAAATAGCAAATTATTTTTATGAAACTAACGGTAAATACTACATCAAAACATTTTAGTATTTTAGATCTTCCTCTTCTAAACTTTTAAGTAAAAATTAGAGGAGAGGTAGAACTAGATGGTCTAGTCCCAGGAGTACATTGTGGTTGTGCCACCTCACTCGACATGACACATTGTGGCTTGACCCCCATCTTGGATGCAGGTGCAACTGACACTAGCAATGACTTTGTTGGTGTTATTAAGACATTTTACCTTGGTTAATTCACACTTAGGTTCTAATTACACTTTACTTAAGCTTACTTAGGTAATTGCATAGGAGTTGTTGGAGCACCTCCACTTTATGTGGACTTATCATTTATTGCTTTATCACCCTCCACCTTTGTTGCACATGTTGCACAAATTTTATCACACATTGGAGGATGATCCATCTGTGGTGGACATGTGATTCCACCTCATGTAGGTGATAAATTGTCTCTTGATTATCATGTAATGAGACAACAACACTTGTGATTGCCTCACTCACTCCTTTGTACTCATCTTGGCTATATAACCAAGGGGTCTCTTATGTAATGATCATCCCATTAGAGTTTATTCCAATTGATCACTTGTATTGTATTCTTGGTGAGAATTTTGTTTATTCTTATCATACTACTCTCTTGCTATTGTGCTTTCCATTGCCTCTAGATCTTGGGTGGCTACCTTCATAGCCCAATCTTACATTGTACCAGATCTCATGGAGTGTCATTGGTTTGTCGTTTGAGAGATTTGAGTGCACATTTTGATGGATTTTATGGGGTTTTTTTGTGGCTTTCTAATGCAGGGCAACATTGGAGCTTGTTGGTGCAAATTGGAAGTTGGCATCACCTTGAGAAGGTCGGAAAACCTAAGTTGCCGGTTCGGATTCGGGCTCAAGAATCCGGTTTGTGGATTCGTGAAATTTTTTTTTTTCCAATTATGGATTCGTGTGTGTGTGTGTGTATATATATATATATATATATATATATATATATATAAGAGAAATATATAGAATTCTAAAACTAAATCATTTCATACTATGAATCTATGATGCTTGATCGTTGATCAATGCCAAATATCAAAGATAAACATTAAAAATTCAAATAGCATACTTGATCATTGATCTATGATTCTATGTTGACGATTCTAAAGAAAATCAACACATTGAATTACTGAATTACAAAATGACAATTCAAAATATAGTTCATTAAAGTTTGAGACATGATTCAATGTTCAATGGTTCATCAATCATGAAAGACTAAAGTTTTCATTTCATCTAACATCAAATGGATTATCAAAAAAATCCGGATCAATGGGGTCTCCAGTAAGCTGCAAGTGGTTGATCAAAATCATCATTGGAACCCAAACAGGTTCCACTAGCACTAGAGGGTATTGTCTCATCATCATCATCATCCACATTAGCCAAAGTGGCTCTAGCAAGATCCCGAATGGTCATATCTAAGTCAGTAGACTCAGGTGCTACATCCCAAAGCTTCTCTGGCCCCTTCTTGTACTTTGGATCCTTCCGTGACAGGAGACGCAAGTTGTTGTGAATATACACCAAGTCTTCTGCTTTTTTTGCAGCCAACCGGTTACGCTTGATTGAGTGGATAAAGGAGTAAGTACTCCAATTCTGCTCAGCGGCAGAAGAGCTCGCAACCTAGAGAGAAAACCAACAAAATTAAAAAAATACAAGATAAATTCAAGAGTGTTAACTGTTAAGTGTTAAATTCTACAATGCAAGTGACAAAAAAAAAGAAAAAAAAAGTTAAAACTTAAAAACTTGTGATAGAATCTTAATTGCAAGAGGTTGGAGGTATACATAATCTTGCCCATAAAGGTACTGTTGATGTGAGTTTTGTTCCACTACAACATGCAGAATCAAATACTCAATGTTTCGAGATGAAACACCAAACATTCAATCCTCTCTTGATATAAGGTCCTCTCTCATGCTAAGCTTGCAACAGAAGATCATGAAATGACTTCAAGGTTCCTTTTACTGTGGATACTCGCTTAGTTGAAATGATGTGCTTTGCTGGTTAATCACTCAGGGGGACTTATGCTATTCATTCAATGGATATCAACTCTCACACTTCTAAAGGTTTAGCTTCACAATGTGCAATGAAAAATATAGCTTCTCTCAAACTTCCACTTCAACAACTTAAACTTGCTAACTTAGGCTTGACTTCTACTCCTCCTAACTAGGAATGCAAGGAATCATGGATGGCTTGGACTCTACCAAGTGAAATCTTATCAACGACCTCAACTTCACCTAGTGCAAGCTTCTAATGAATTCAAATATTTTTCATATCAACACCTTCTCCTTAATCCAACTTGGAAGTACAAACTAAGGATCCAATGCCGATTGAACTTAAGTGCAATGACTAGCTTACCAAACAAGGCTTCCTCACAGTCAGCAAGGAGGCTAGTGGCCTAGTATACTTGAGTCAAACAAACAAACATCCACAATTACTTTCATCCAACTAACTACTTCAACATGGAAATAAATCTACTCCAAGTAAGAGATTGAAGAAACCATGAAATACTCCAAACGTCACATACATTCACCATGAAAACCAACAATGAAAGAAGGAATAATTTTGATAGTATTACATCAACAATTTGATCAAGTCTTCCTTGGCTAACCTACTCTACTCTATCTTCTCTCCTACTCTAATCCAATGCTCCTTTTCTCACCTCTGAATCTCTTTTTCACTCCTTACAAATGAGAAGGCCCTGGCCTTTTATAGATGTCCAATTACAACGAAGGGCCAAGATTCATTTGAAATCAAGGGCCAAGATTATATCCTAGAAACCCTAATTAGGGTTGCCAAATTTACAACCAATTACACGAGGGCTCCAAATCATGGGCCAATAATAAAATTACAATGATTTCTCAATGAATGAGAAAATAGGACACTTGACGCGTTGCGATTGCTTGTGCTTGAAATCTGGAATTTTCTGATTGGAGGAGATAATTAGCTGCCACCTTATCATCCTTATCCTGTAGCTCTGATTGATCTTTGATGAAGGGAAGATATCTCTTGGTACTCAACATTTCTAACTTTGATTAACTCTTCCGAAACTATCAACTCCTTGAAGATGAATGGGATGACACGTTCCCAAATTGCTTTGTCCTCTCAACTCTTCCATCTTTGTCCTTGGAAATCTTCTCATGGCACGATTTGGATCTCGAACTTGCATCTCTTTTGAACTTGATCTTGAATCCCAACTTGATCTCAATTCAAATAGCTTTGACCCTCAGTAACTTGATGTGAACTTCCTTCCCACTTGTGATCTTTGAACTTGAAGCTTGGATCATACTCACCTTGCCTTGGTTGTCTTGAACATCTCCCTTAGCCATTTTTCTTGCAAAATAAGAGAGAGAAACACACATTTAAGTTTTGAGGTAATGAAATGAAAGAAGTCCTTAAAATCCCATGAAATGCAATAACACTAATCATCCAGCAAGAAAGGAATTTCATTTCAAAATCTGATATTGACAAGATCTTAAAAGTCTGATTATGCTTCAAGTTTGACACCTTTAATGACATTGAAAACCGAGAAATGAAAATGAAAGATGGCGGGGCAACGAATGCTTGGGAAGGGAGGAATAGTGGAGATAAAACTCATGGCCGAATTGTCCCATCCATGGGGCGATTCCGCCCCAAGGAAGACATGAAAAGACCACCAAAAACATACTCTCTTTCACCAAAATGGCTTCATTCTTCGCCCAAAACACCTTCCACACTCCAAGGAAGCCATCTCACATGGGTAAGAGAGGGCGGAATTTTATGGTCTATGGGACAAATCCCTGTCCTATGACCAGTCATGGGACACTTCGTAAAATTTCATTGCTAAAAGGTCACCAAGACTCCAAAGCTCACTCCTCCTAAGGCCCTCAAAATCTTCACTCCATTCTACTCTTCAAATGCCCACAGAATTACTCATCAAAATCTTGGCTACCATTGCCTAGGAAGGAGAGAAGTGGGAGCTAGACTCCATGGCAGAACAGTCCTATGGATGGGACAATTCTGCCCACCTTCAAGTCACTAAAACTTGTACTCCAAAGGCTGGATTCTTCTAAAACTTTTGCCAAACACTACCATTCCACCTAATGAATTGAAATGAAGTCACCAAGGAGGGGTGGAAAATTGAAGGTCATAGGACAACCTGTCCTATGGTTGGGCGTAATCTGCCCAGTCATAAGACACATGCAGATTTACACTTCTACACTTAGCCAAATTTTCAGTTCAGGGACAAGAGAATTTATACAAATACAACATTTAAGTATAAGAAATTATTTAATTTCTTATATTTTAAGTTATATTTGTATAAATACCTTCCAGGATGTTTGAGATAGGTGTCAGCTTCATAGGAGTTAAGGTGCAGATTCTAGATTTTGGGGGTTTTTAAAATATTTCAGGACTTAGCCAAATTTCAGGGTTCAGCGCGTCTTCATCAAAGCTACTTCCCACAATCTATCTCGGCTTTCTAAGATCAAATTGAAGCTGAAACAAGGATTCTCAAAGGGTTTAAACTTGTTACATCACAAATCCTTTGGTCTTGATTCCATATTCCTGAAAGATCAAGCACAACTCTCGCCCATGCTCCAAACAGACTTGACTTTCCAATAGGCCAAAATTGCCAAGACCAATTCCTGAACTTCACCCGTTGGACCAAGGACTTGAAAATTGCCACCAACAAAGACTACCTAAGACCACTACTCCTACTGCAAACAAAAGAGGGGGTCCCCATTAGCAATGGGGCGATGGTGTGAAAATCTCACAACAGGTACCACCATCTAATAGCATCCATTTTGCTTTGGTCATTGATAGCAGTAGGGTGGAGATCTCTTCCTAAGATAAATGATCCAAATTCTCTCCTAACACTTACCCCAACATGTGGATCGCAGAAGATTTTATCAAATGCCCTCTTATACCCATTAGCAACGTCAACATCTCTATATGGTGCCACTCTACTTGGAATAGCAAGTACTTCTGGGCTATAGTCCCTGGGAGAAAGAGCATATGCTAGGAGGTGCAAAGGTGTGGTCATCTTGTTCCAATGATGAAGAACATTTGCTTCCACCTTTTTGTATAAGGTGTCCTCAGGATCATTCTCTCTCCTATGTATGACCTGGGATATCAACTGATGTTCATGTAAGTTATCTTGATGTAAGTTATCATTATGTCAATTTTGAATTTAAATAACTCTCAATAAACAAAGATAGATGAATGTATTAAATTTATAACTTACCAATTTTATCTTCTCCAACATTGTGTCCATGCTATCATAAATATCCCCCAAGCATGGTTCATTAGTGTCGGCAAATCGAAGCATAGACATGATAGGCTTAGTGAATTCCAACACATACTCCACACAAGTCCACCAACATCATCTAATAACAATGCCTTCACCTTTTGGGCCCTCACTGTATTGGACTGCTTCTAGATGCTCCATTGGTTACTAATAACCATTTGTGATAATGCCTCCTTCACCTTGACAAGACGTCTCAACACAATTGTGTGAGAGGCAAATCGGGTTTCAGCCACCTAAGAACATGTTAATAGTGAGTTAATAACACATTTAAAATATGTAAACAACACATACAATATTTTATTCAATTATGTAAAACATGACATAAAAATTATAAAATGATAAATGAAACTAAATAAATTATAAATTAAATTTTAAAATTTACCTTCAACAATTCCAAACTTGAGAAAGTTCTGAAAATTGCTTGTGACATATGGTGATTTGTCACAAACATTTGAATCTCCTCATCCTCCTCATACACCTGTTTCACCCATTCTATTTTAGTGCCAATTGCTTTCATCACTAGATTGAGAGAATGGACAATGCACGGTGTCCAAAAGATGTGATCATATCTAGCATCTACCAAAGCCCCTGTAGCCTTGCAAACTTTTGCATTGTTTGTAATTACTTGGACAACATTGTCATGACCCACAGATTCTATGGAATCAATGAGAATCTGGGCAATGAACTCTGCATTTTTTACTTCACCTTCACAGTCAACCGCCTTCAAAAACATTGACCCCTTGGGGGATACAACAATTACATTAATTAATGGACGGTTTTTGCAATCTTTCCATCCATCTAAAACAATAGACACACCCGTTTGAACCCAAGAATCTCTTATTGGTTTTAGTGGGTCTCTATATTTTTTCTATCACTATGTAATATGGTGGTGCGCAACTTTTCATATCCAGGGCCATGGTAACCAGAAGGTGCTTCATTTATTGCTTCACACATCTCTCTCCAATAAGGTGATCTCACTAAGTTGAATGGAACACCATTTGCAAAGAGGCAACGTCCAACTTTGAGATCAACAATATCTCTTAACTCATTTTGAAATGCCCTATCTAATAGGCCTCTCTTGCGGGGGGTGTTATGTGGTTGTTTTACATCTTCATCCCTAGAACGCATAGGCAAGAATGGATGTGATCTAGAGGTTAGTTGAGTGGGTGGCAGTATTGTTTTATGTTTCCCGGTATAAGCACCTTGTTTCCCTTTTGCAACTAATTTGTCAGCATCTTGTTCTTTTACCAAAGCTGCTATTTGTGCAACTGGCAATCCCTTCTTATCTCTCCCTGGGCCCTCACACATGTTAATCCCTTGACCCCCAAGGCCTAAAAAATGAAATTTTACTTTGGAGTAGGAGCTTCTATATTGTGTGTTGCAAAAATTACATTTCCATATATACCCCCACCTCTAGAACGTTGAGAAATTCTTGTGGTGTGTCTCCATAAAAGAGACCCTTTATCAATTCTATATTTTTGAGATCCCTCCCCACCCACTGAGCCTTGACTACTCATTGTATGATTGTTGCAATCTATAACAAAAATGAAAAAAAAAACTTCAAAACTTATACAAAAACTTGAAAAAAATTTAAAACTTTTCAAAACTTGAAATAATCTATCAAAAAACTAGAGAATATGGTTCAAATGCATACCTTAATCACTCAAATCTGCTTCTTGGAAGGTATTTGCCACTCCACAATCGATCTCCTTCGAATACAATCACCTCACTTTAAGCTTGGAAGAATGAGAGAGCAAAATGAGAGAGAAAAATAAAGAGCAAAATGAGAAATGAAATATGTTTGGAGACCCATAATAAGGGTCATTTTAGGGTTGTATGCAAAAAAAACAATATAAAAATGATTTTTTAAAGTTTATTTTTCACTTTTTGGCCACTTAGACCTGTGGGTCCTTGGGGATTCCCGCAGATTCGTGAGGGGTCCTCAAGGACTCGCGAGGATTCCCCCGGGTCTGCGCCGGATCCGGGCAAGGTCCATGTGCGGACTTGTGGGTCCGTCCGGATCCGTGAGCTCGCGAATTCGAACAGACCCACAAGTCTTTGCACGGACCCTGCCCGGATCCGACTCGCGGATCCGAACGGACCCACAGGTCTGCGCACAAACCTTGCCCGGATCCGACGCAAACCAGTCCGTGAATCCGGACCTGGACCCGGATCAAGGGTGCTGGCCGTGAATCCAGCAATGTAGCAGAAAACCCCAAAATTGACTTTTGGTTCATCCAAATCAGACCCAAAGGCCAAATCTATAGCCATTTGAAGTTTGGAGGTGTGGCGGCAATTTAGACGTCATAATTATTGTAGGCAATTTTCAAACAGCGATATTTTGGTCATTTGGACTCCTTTTTCGGTCAATTTTTTTTATTTGGGGTAGAATTTCATGCTTTACAAAGTGGTGTAGGTGGTTTCTGATCTCTGTGTTTGATTTTTTTCAAAAAATCTCATAATCCTGTTTTTGCAACTTCCAAGGTCTCGTTCTGGCTCGTATAGACTCCTTTTAAGTTGCAATTTTTTTTGAAGTGCATGATTTTTTTTGTATTTTATAGTGGTGCTATCAACTTATAGTGACTGATTAAAAATTGTACTTTTAAAATTTAGTCTGATTGTTGCAATTGTAATCATTGAAATGGAATGTCCAAGGAAGGAAAAGGAAAAAAATATTTTTTCTTTATTATGTAATAAAGCTTTTTAGTAATAAAATGTTTTAAAAACTTAGGTACAATTATTTAAAAACAAATGTCAATAAATATGCAAATTTGGGAAACATATTTTTTTGTTCACCTACCATACTTGTTGCAATGATCCGTTCTCCAACCGATAGCTAGGGGGTTAGTTACTCGTATATTTTCTTGACGCATTAGTTCAATCAGAGGGCATAATTGATGATCATTTGTAGCACATTATTTGGTGGCATCACTATGAGTTTCTAGCTTTGCATCATTGTTATATCATGTTGTATTCTCTTGTATGAGCTATGTTGTACACACACTAATATAAAGTGGTATCCTTCTTTGTAATTTGTCATTGATGACATATTTGATGTAATCCTCCTGTACTCTGTAGATTAGGAAGTATCTTGTGCGACTTGGTGCATGGCTCCAATTGAGACTTAGAATGTACCAATCTACGATTAGCGAATATCCAGTTGATGCTCAAGCAGGTGTCTCCATACCTAATCTTTATCATATTGCATTGGGTGATTCATCATCAATTTCTCGTCAACATTTGTACTTGGTTTTGTCACACTTTGACATTCTTGGTGCAACATTGGCTCTATTTTCTTCTTACGGAGGAATATTGGTTGATATGTTGGACCATCTTTGCAGGAGATTTGACATTGACGAGGGGCTTGTGGTCTTTCCTCTTCTCTCGTATGGGGGGACTTTTCCTCCTATGAGGTTTTGAACTTCTCATTGAGAGCATCGTGTGCTTTCATCTCTCTTTTGGGGGGGGGGGGGGGGAGTTTTTTGTCATGTGGATTTCTCCCTTTCTCTGCTAGTGAGGAATTGCATTTGCTTTTGTACATGGGTACCTAACATGGCGTAGTAGTCGGGACCCATCTTGCATTGTTAGCTTTTGTACATTCTCCCTAAGTGGCACTTAAGGGGCGGGGATGTTGGTGTAATTAAGGCATTTTACCTTGATTAATTCACACGTAAGTACTAATTGTAAGTACTAATTACACTTAAGATTACTTAGGGAATTGCATAGGAGTAGTTGGAGCATCTCCACTTTATGTGGACTTATCATTTAATCATCCTCCACCTTTGTTGCACAAACTTTATTACACATTGGAAGATGATTCACCTCTAGTGGACATGTGATTCCACCTTATGTGGGTGATAAGTGGTCTATTGATTATCATATAATGAGACAACAACACTTGTCATTGTCTCATTCACTCTTTTGTACTCACCTTGGCTATGTAACCAAGGGATCTCCTATGTAATGACCATTCCATTCGAGTTGATCAATTTGATTGCATTCTCGGTGAGAATATAGTTTATTCTTTTCATACAATTCTCTTGTTATTGCGCTTTCCATTGTCTCTAGATCTTGGGTGGCTACTTTCATCCTCAACCTCTTCACCCTCCTCAATGTTATCCAATGTGAATCCAATTCAACCCCCTTCACCTCCATTGTCTGCCTCTCCGAGTCATAGATGTCATCCTTGGTAAACAATGGAGGTTGGCTCTGCGTTGTCCAATCACTATAAGGATCTATATTATCCAAATCAATTGGACCACTTGATATTTCCTCTACCTTCCTTATGTGATTTGAGGTATTTCCACTCCAATTTGTCCACCAAGAATATGCAAATAATAGAAGAGTTAGAAAGCAAAGCCAAAACGTATTTTTTTAAACTATCAATAGTTAATTTATAAATTTGAAATTTGCAGCTTGTAAGATGCATGTGAAATATCATACTTGGTGTTTGAATGGTTCCTTCTCTCACAATCAGCTCTAAAGAAAATAACCTATTGCCTTGTTCCCTATTTTCCAATCAGCCACAAGGAGGTCTCTCACATCAACCTTGAGTGTCATTCTCCAAATACATGTAGTGAGACTTCTCCATGACCTCTCCATTGGGATTTGAGAAGGAATCTGAGAAGAAAAAATAAGGGTTGAAGTATCCTGTTGCATGAATGGGTTGGTGGAGCTGATTGTTCCACCTCCTATCAATAACCTCCTACCAATAACCTCCCCAATGGGATCAAATTTGAGGTAATCTCATTGAAATAATTTTTGATATACTCCTTTGCCCTATCCATGGGTTTGTTTCCCATCTTCTAAGCGGAGAACTCTAACCAAGGGCTTCGACGCATGTAATTTAAAAACACACAAAAAAAAATCATTAAAGTTACAAATTTATAATGAAAGACTTGAAGTAAAACAATCAAATATTCAAGTTTTGAAGTTACCTTCACAATCTTTGTAGCTCTTTGTGCAAATTGGCTATCGAAGACTATGTGTGCAACACTCTCCTTTAGTCTTCTTTGAATAAGTTGAGTTTGGCCATGCTTGACTCAAATATTTGTTTCAAAGCCATCAATGAACCAAGAATGTTTTGCAACATTAAGAAAACTATTGCAAACCTTGCGACACCCAATTTACTAACTCTTTTCCTTGGGCATGTTCTCTCATCAAGTGAAAAACCCAAGGGTGATTGTAAATATATTTTGTGATCCTCCTTGCATCCTCTACAATTGGTGTTACTCAATCTAGTTTACCGATGTCCTCCAAAAGAAGGTCAAGGACATGTGTTACACAAGGTGTACAAAAAAGTGTCTTGTGTTTCTCTTAGAGGATTCTACCAGCTGCCACATATGTTATAGCATTATTAGTTATTATTTGCAGTTGCATCACATTTTCAATTCTCACTTCTATGACATTTTTCTCCAACATTAGAACCAAGGGTTTTGCATTTTTCACTTTGTTGGAGGCATCCATCGATTTCAAGAGAACCACATTACTTTTGCAAGCAACTAAAAAATTAATGATGCTACGGTGCTTCCAATCCGTACACCCATAAAAAAGAATAATGTAATCATTTTTATTCCATTTCCTTCTTTGCTCTTCCCACCACTTCTCTTGCTCTATCAATTGCATTTAGGAGCAACCTATAAGTACAAAGTGAAATTAAGTATACAATTTTAATTTTTAAACAAAGAATAGTTTAAATTCAATATAAATTAGTAATTGCTATAAATAAAAGAACATAAATTTAGTTTAAATTTTAAAACTCAACACAAGTTATTAAAAAATTTAAAACAATTAGACTAACCTCCCACTCAAGTCTAGGTGAGAAGGTGCCTTGTAGTCTTTTTCGAAACTATGAATGGAATAACTAAATAAAACCAATAAGGATTATCTGCCACATTGAAAGGGATGTTGTTAAAGTACCAGAACTCAGCAAATGCAATGTCAACATGCTTATGTGCCTCCCTGTTCCACTTAGTTGCCTCCAATGATGGTTGTGCTCTAGGCGTGTTTTTGGTGCTTTACTAGAAGTAGGTAAAGTGGCAGCCGAGGTGGTGGTGGAATTGCGGATATGTGGACCATGAAGAGAGCCCGCTATGCTTTGAAGTGCTGCCTCATCTGATTCAAGGTTTGATTGGAACACCTTGAGAAGCCATGAATGCTGCCATGGCTAGTTTTGCCCTCTCCCTTTTCAATTTTATCTCTTTTGCGGCTGCAAGTATGACATTCATTTCTCTTTTTATTTCCTCGTTGGTCACAGGACAACCCTTGACATCATGCTTAGTCATGCCAAGAAGGTGGTATTTGAGGCAATCTATGCTTCCATAAACTACTTTTTCACACTAAATGCAAAATACTGACCCATCCTTCATAGGCATACTTCCAAGCTTTGTCTCTAGTTCCTTTAGGACAAGTGCCTACAAATCTATATGGCAGCACTGACATTGATGGGGCAGACCCGAAGTTGAACCAAATATAGGATTTTCTCTATTTGCCATTACAAATTAACCTACACATACAAAGTGGAATTATAAGTTAATACTTTAATTAAAAAATTAGCAAACAAACTAAAGAACTAATTTAGATCAATTGAAATCATTAAAATTAAATCTAATCTAACATTCTAAACATTCTCTTTAAAAAAGTATTCAAATTAAAATTAAGTGTTAGGGTTTGAAATTTGTTTGAAAACTCAAGAAAACAATGAAAAATTAGTAAAAATTGTCAAAAAAGGTGATAAATCTTGTTCTTTGGACTCTAAATAAATTTAGAGTACTTTGGTAAGGCCATTGTGGATTTTTTACAAATCTAGATGCAACAAAAAATGAAAAAAAAAGTTTTAAAAAAGACAAAAAATTTGAAAACCTACCTGGGAATCCAATTTTGCTTTCAAATCTACTCAAAATTGGCTTAAGATCTTCACTCCTTGGTGCAAAATTGTTGCAAATGACCTCAGAAGTTTGGGAGGCTGTTTTTTCACTTGAAGAGTAAAAGAAATCACACAAAATGAAATAGCAATGCCTTATTTTTTGTCCCAACTCTTATCTGCTGTTGCGGTTGATTTTTTGGCTTGGACTTGCTGAGTTTTTGCCAAAATTTGGCAGGTAAAACTGTGAGTTTAAAAAACTCACCAGTTTTTCAAAACTTGCTGACTTTTTGGCGAGTGTTTCATGTATGGTTTGTGACGACTGTTTGTAGACCATTTGCCCATACTTATACAAGTTCAACAAAGATAAAAATCTATTGAAAGTGGTAAAGCTTGATCCTCTGCATTCCTCATTCTCTTACAATACTGTATTGTCCTGCTTTTGAAATAGTTTTAAATAATAATAATAATATACGACCATATATTAATTATAATCATATGTTAATTATAGTAAAAATAAATAATGTTATTTTATAGTTACACTGATTATATATATAGAATAAATATTCATTATTAATCAATATATATCATTTACAAATATATAAATAAAGAAAATATATAAACAATATATCTTAATATATAAATATTTACAAATACATCTTAATATATCAATATATATATTATTTACAAATATATAAATAAAACAATTAATACAAAGACTAAGTAGTCGATTATTATGCAAGCATTAGTCGGCAACCTTCAGCATAGAAAGACACGACTGCAGACAGGATTACCGGGAGGATATAAGAACATGTTGTAGACATTGTGAAGGGGCACTGAAAAAAGGAAGAAAACATAAAAGGAGGAATATAGTCAGTGCTGAATACAATACAGTTAGCATAGGAAGCATTTCATTTAACACAGACAAAAGGATTCGTGGCAGCTACTTAGCACTAGAAAATGTAGAAGGAACGTTATCATATGAAATGGTAGACTCAGCACACAACAACAGCAAATAGGAATCAAGTTTCAAACAGAGACTTACGATATGTAAAAATTCAGTAATATGTCTATATAAACAGTAGTTTATACTGAGGATACATATATGTATTAATAAATCTATGGCTGGGAAATAACATACATATCTATATATAGAATGTCATCATTATGAAAATAATAAGACAAACAGAGATTATTTAAATTAAAATATATATTAATGAAATTATATTTATATGTACCAGTTAGGTTAGATATGTTTATATATATATTTATAATATATATTATCTAAATTATATAGATAATAGAATATTTAAAAAAATGAAATATAATAAGAACTATATAGATATCAAATATATATATCTGAAATTATATATCTATATATATGGGCAATATATGTGAATGTTAGAATTTTATGTGTGTGTGTGTATGTAATTATATATTATATGCATATATGTATATTTTGTAATACAAGAGATTAATACATCTGTAGCCTATTTCTTAATCACTTTCTATAGTCCTTTAAGGGGATTGGTTTTTGTCGATCTGGGGGAGGCAGAGTAAATCCTCACAAGATAGGCGAATTCCAAGATGGGTAAGGACATGTATTTCCAATGCCTTGAGGGAAAGTCCTGAGATGGGTACGAACATGCAGTCCCAATGCGTTGAGGAAGCCTACTTGTAGATTGGTATCAAGCACCCTACGACATGGAAATTCCCATCCTCCTTAAGATTGGCATGTTTAAGAGAGAAGGAATTGGGCTTAAATGTGTTAACTGTTAAATTTAATATGAATTATTCATCGTTTCTTACAATATTTCAATTTAGGTGCATAGTAATGTACTTTAATCATTGGAAAATTGGCAGCCTCCGAGTAGGGGACATTACAAATACAGTATGACAGAAGTGAAATGGACAATCTTTCAAATTCCATCCTTACATGCACAAAATTAAATAAAAATTGTTTCATTTTCAAGCCAAACCTAATTTACTTTCAATCAATATTTCTGTGTTCTAACATTAGATTATTAAAATTATGGTTGAGATATACAAATGCCTAGAGGGAGTTTGATAATCCTTTTAGCTAGTAAGTCTCTCACCATTTCTAAACTCCCCGCAAATGTGAGGAAGTCTTCACACTGGGAAAGAAAGCTCAGGTCCTCCTGGTATTGTGAACTATCAATTCAAATGCCTATTGTTTTGAAGTAGCCCAGGCCCCAAATAATACGATAAATGTTAGCACAATGCTTATCAGGTTCCAGGAGTCCCAATTTAGATTTGTAGAGTTTTGGCATAATTGTTGGTGTGAATGCCATGTTTGAGGGTGGACCAAAACATGGATTGCCAGGTGAGCCTCATATATTCAATGTGGCATGAATATTCATTGTGCATCATCATTATTCATCTTCAATCAGAAGATTCCAAGTCTCTTTATTCTTGAGTTTGAGCTTTAACTCATGATTCAGGAGCCTAAGTCTTAAGGACATTACATGGCCCAACATGGCAGAGAATTTGCATGTAATTATGAAGTGGATTTCTGCAGCTCTGGTTTTGATTGGATAAAACTATAGCTTTATGCTCAGTGGCAAGCGGATCATTGTAAAATTTCTATTAGAAATCTAGGAAAGCATTAAAAGTGGATAGGTTCTGAGACATTCCAGGTAAAATGGTTTGCATATATTAGCAAGACAGGGTTGAAGGGACAATTTCTAAGCCTATGTCATTTTGCAGCTATTTAAACAATAATAGTGAAGCAGTTGAAAGGTTTGCAAAATGAATGCTTAAGCATCTTAGACTCTTAGTGCAATTGCCAGTATGGACGGAGTTGATATTACCAGAGCTTTTACTATATTGAATATACATTGTTTTTTTCTGTTCTGATGAATGCTTGTACCTGATATTTTTTAGGCCCCTCTAATATTATCTGAATCTTTTGTCCATATCCATTAGTTTAGTGTATCAGTATTCTTTTAGTTCCTTGTTTTAAATATAATACAGTCCTTTTTTAACAGGTGCAAACAGGGGTTCAGGTCCTGCGTGACAAGCAGGAGATTGCAGAGGCTCGTTCTCAACTCATGAAATCCCAATCTTTAAAGAACAACCTCTCTGATAATACTGTTTCACATGAAAATTCAGACACCAAGCCCATTGATCCACAGCACCAGCCAGGATTTGCAGGCCCCTCTCAGGCATTGCCATCTTTCTCTTTTCCTTCCCAACCCCAAGCTTCTCTTTCTGCTCCAGCACAGAACTTACCTCCATCTTTGCTTCCCCAGCAAGCAGGTAATTCACCTCCATTCCTAGCACATAATGTACCGGCACTGAATAACCAGCAAGTGGGTAGTTCACCTCCATTCCCAGCTCCACAAGCTCCACAGTCGGTCCCTGTTCAAGCTCATTCACCTTCACCTTTAGGAGCACAACAGGTACTACCTTCAACTCCTTCTGTACCAAGCGAGCCTTCATATCAAAGCGCACTTCACCAATCTTCTGCACCTCCACCACCCCCTCCACAACCTCAACAGTATCAAATTCCCTCTCACATGCAGCAGGTGCCTCCAAATGCTATTCAGATGCCTGCTTATTCTCAAAATCCGCAACCACAGCAACCATCCAAGCCTGTTTCACTTGCTTATAGTCAACCTGATCATGCTCCTAATTTGGTTCAGCATGTTCCCCATTCACAAATGCCAGCTCCTGTGCCCCAAGCTAATTATGGACCAGAGCCCCCTTATATGCCTGCAAATTATGGAGGGCCCAGTTTACACCGGCAACCCCAGCCAATTCCTCCTCCTCAACAACCAGCACCTCAAAGATACAGTGGGGGCCAACAGGCATATGAACCCTCATTTGGAAGAACTAGTTCAGGTCCTTTGCCGTTTCCTCCAAATTATGGTCCAGGCCTTTCAGGCCCCACATATGGCGATTCTCAGTCTTACAGTGCACCTCCTTTTAGGTCTTCACATCAAGATTCGGCCCCAAGTGGTGGCAGTGGTCATCCAAGATTACCCACTGCAAAGCCCTTGCAACATTCTTTACCAGTGGCAAGCGGCATAAGTGGGTCACCTTCAGGTAGTCCGTCATCTTCAAATAGAGTTCCAGTTGATGATGTGATAGATAAAGTTGCAACAATGGGTTTCCCAAGGGAGCAAGTGAAAGCAGTTGTTCGGAAGCTTACAGAAAATGGGCAGTCAGTTGATTTGAATATTGTTTTGGACAAACTAATGAATGGTGGAGAAATTCAACCACAGAAAGGCTGGTTTGGTCGGTAAATGATGCAAGAACTGTTTGGCTTCAGAATCCAGAATGGAATCATTATTGTTTGTGCAAAAATTCTTCACAGTTTTAAACTAAGAGTCATATTTTAAACTGGACAATTGACTTGAAAGTGTGTTAGTCATTTGTTAATTGGTTTGCATTGTGGGATATTTATGGAACCTTCATTCTGTGAAAATTCAGAATATTGGTTGATTTGGTTTATGTAAATAAGGCCTGTTTCCAATATGGAAATGTATAGAAAGATTTGCACCTTTTAAGGTAAAAGCTATATTATGATTTGCAACAACTATAGCAGTGCTAGTTTTGGCATTTTGTTCTAGTATTGATTTTGCAAGCCCCATTTCAATGCAATGGAATAGTGCTCTTAAGTTCAAATTTCATGCTGAAAATGCAGATATAAAGCTCTATGGGAGAGGGAAACTAATTAAACCGTGTCTTTGGTAGTGCTATACAGCTCTTATGCAAATATAATGCTCTATGAGAGAGGGAAACTGATTAAACTGTGTCTTTGATAGTGCTATAGAGCTCTTACGCAAATATAATGCTGCTCTGTGGGAGAGGGAAACTGATTTATCTTTCTGTCTTTGATAGTGCCATACAACTCTTACATTTAAACTAAATTTATACTGGAATGACCGGTAATGAGCAAAGATTCTCTAGGGGACAACTAATACATGGGAACTAATGTTTACTATCTCCTAGCTAGGTCTGCCTTCGAGAGGATCCAATACTCTGAGAACTGAGATGATGCAAGGACAATTGAAGTGTGGAGCAAAATTATATACCATTTCCTAGCTATCTAATATATAGGCTTGTCGTCAAGAGTATCTAGTACTCTAATTGAGATGATATGCAATTAATTTTATTGCTCTGGACTTTACATGTCTTCATTTTTCTGATCATTAATTATAGAAATATTTGAGAAATAAGAAACAAGTTTGCAAGCCTAACTGAACAAGGAAGAGTTGAAGCTTAGCAATGAACTATTTTTTTAATTTATTTGTAAGTCGTCAAGTAGAATCTTAACAGTGAACAATGACTAGGGTTCATTATTTAAGAATACTAACTTTCTGAATTGGGAAGGCGAGTGATAAATTCATGTTGTGCGAGATTGCAAACTAGAGCTTGCTAGAGGTAAGACCTGCAAACCAAAGATGGAGAGAGAATTAATTATCATTCCAACTACTGTTAGGTATAATTTGGCTTCTTTCTTGCATGCTTGTTTGTAGTATATATCCAATAATTTGAAAAGCAATTTGTTAAAACTAACAGCAGTTAAGTTAATGTGGCAATTATCATATATACCACAAATAACTGTGATTGAACCCAATATTAGTGCGTAAGATAGAAGCCAAAAAGTAAATAATAGTAGTGTGAAAGACAAAAAGTACTCTCTTTCAGACTCTTATCATTTGCAATTTTTCCTTCTTGCCAATGCCTAGATTTATATACACCTACCATTTAGCTGGAGGGATGTTTAAGTGATGTTGAAGAGATAAATTCTTTCATGACAAGCATTTCCTTTGCTTTTAAATTGAAGTCAATATAACTTTATTTTGGGAAATTGTACTCGAGATAAATTTCTTCGTGACAAGCATTTCCTTCGCTTTTAAATTGAAGTCGATATAATTTTGTTGTAGGAAATTGTACTTAAAATCTTTGTAGGGTGTACAACATATCATGGGATGAGCAAGCTTATAAAATTTTGTGAACGTACTGAGTTTAAAATAAGTGCTGTATGTCTGTCTTAAATAAAGTGAGGAAATTTTACCCTCACACTTCCTCTTCGAGGCATCTTACAAGAATCAATATGGCTGACTAGATCTTCATTTTTACAATATTCAAATGTAAAAGTAGTACGAGGAAACATAATCCTAATAATTTAATTTTGTTCTTGTTTAGAACATACATTTTTGAATGGACACTATAACGTAGCACAATAATATATCAAATAAACAAGTGGAAAGGGGTGCACAAAGTTGCAATACAAGTACATGACGAATGTGAAGGTAAATATATGAAAATTAAACCTTTATTATAATGTTAAATAGACTAAACATGTGAACCCTTTATTAATGAGGAACTTTACATCTTCAATACTCAAAAATAAAAAAGTACGCAATCTACCCATGCTTCAGATTGCTTCCAACCTTAATGACAAACTCTACACCTACAACAAAATTACTAGCTAAGTGCCTACCCAAAATGGTAAAGCCCCTCGATCATGAAAAGTGTATCAGTTTGTAACTAATCACAATGATTTATGGATTTGACATGTAAACTTTGCCGATGTCTAGATCTTTGAGATAGTCATAAAGAACTGGTCATTTGTAAAAACATTTCGAATGCATAGATAATTGGTGACAGTGGGACATGTCATCACATCAAAACTAAACTCACGATTTACAAAACTTGGTACAAGAAGTCTCTAGAGAGATTTGTGTAAGTCTGCTCAATCAAAAGAAGTTTTCCAACTTCTAATGTACTATAGAAATGAGAAAGGGATTTCTAGAGGTTTAGATATAATGCATAGAGAACCTCAAATAAATTAAAATGTGCAAAGATAACCAAATTTTATATTCCACCAAACTTGGGTGTCAGAAGAATTTGCCAAGGCGCTCAAAAATAACAACCTACACATAGGAAATAAAGGTCAAAGGTGAAAGGTTGTGTGAGCCCACAAATCACTCAAAATAGACACAACAAAAGAAATAATAATGTGGATGGTAATTGTGTGGTAGTGTGATGCGAGATTGGTTGATCTATAGTATGCCCTAACATTAGACATCTTAGGTAAAATATTTTTAACACGGAGTTCAAAATTTTGATTGCACAAAAGATTGATTAGCCACCAAAGTTGATTAATTTTTCTCATAGATATTTACATCAGCTTTTTACTCTTTACCTTTCTAATGAATTAAATATTCCTTAATACTTTCTTTCCTAGGTTATTTTGCTAGAATGTGAATTCAAAATCTATGCAATTTTCTCCTTGCTTCTCATTTTTTGAAAATTTCAATCTCTATTCAAATAATTAAGATATGCCTTCAATGGATGAGATACAAGACTTGGATTACTACAATATGAAAATTTGAAATTTATATGCAAATCTAAAATTAAGTAACTTTAATATGAAATTATCATGATTAGATCTATCTTCTCTGATGCCAAAAACCAACCAGCATATCATGCTTAACAACACTATTTTATGTGAACTTTTAACAACAATAAACAATGCAGAACATCATAAGATATCAACAACATAAGAGCATCACACAACAAATAACTTACATGGAGAAAACCTTGGGGGAAAAAAAATCCACCATGAAGAGAGGCTAAGCATTATCTTCAAATACATGAGACTAGAACATTTTCACTTCCATTCTCCTCTTGGCCTCTAACATGGCAGCTTATGTATGCCTTTGAACAACCGCTTTATCCTTGCAATTCTTATTCCTACAAAGTGACTCCATTTTCAACTATTCTTCTAAATTTCTACACCCAAAGAGTTGTTTTTACAAACATGACATGATGTCTCAAGCACCAAACAAAATGCCCAAATATAGCTTTTCTTTTCAAATGTAACAACCCTAGGATTGCCTCTTGGGACTGTGATATGGTAACCAATCACAATATTTTATGGATTGCACATGTAAAGTTGGCGAAGTGTTTAGATCTTAGAGATAACTGATGCTTCAAAGAGTTGAGCTGAGCTCAAACCACCATTTCAACTTCTAGTCATAAATAGCTAATCATTTGTAAACACATTTTGAATGAACATTGGTGATGATTGAACATTTTATTTTTGTATCATAGAAGATTTGAACTCAGCACCATCTAGGTGCCTACAATGAGCTTTTCCATTAAAACAAATGCCCTTGGCAACAATTGGACATGTTCTCATGTCAAAACAAACTCACAATTGCATGACTTAAATTAAACTTGGCACAACAAGTTTGTGAAGAAATTTGTGAAAGTACGCATAGGGATTTGTGAGACAAACAAAAATTTGGTTGGAAATTTTTGTTTCAATCCAAAGGAGTTTTCCAACTCGATTGGTAGGATAAAAATGAAACAGGGTTTCCTAGAGGTTTTAGCTATAATGCATAGACAATGTGCCACAAATTAAAATGCACAGTTAACCAAATTTAATATTCCACCAAACTTGGATACCAAAAGAACAATTGCCAAGGTGCTTGCAAATAACAACCTACACATAAGAAATAGATGTCAAAAGATTAAGGTCGTACAAGATCTCTAATCACTTAAAATTAGAGGTTGTGCATAATAATTGTGCGATTGTGTGTAAAATAAGATTGCTTGATTTTTAGGATGCTCATTTATCAAACACCTTAGGTAAAATATTTATAACATGGAGCCCCAAATTATGATTGCACAAAAAAAACAATGGAATATGCATAATAATTGTGTGACTATGTGTGATGGAAGATTGCTTGATTTTTAGGATGCTCTTGCATCAGACACCTTAGGTAAAACATTTTTAACATGATGTTCAAAATTATGATTGCATGAAAAACTAATTAGCCACCAAAGTTGATTAATTTTTCTATAGAAATTCATGTTCTCCTCTCACCCTTTACTCTTCCAGTGAATTAAATATTCTTTGTACTTGCTTTCTTAGGTTTTCTTGCTAAAAAGTGAATCCAATGAGCATTTTTTTCATTGCTTCTTGTATGCAAATTAGATGTCTAACTACTATAAATGATAAATTAACTATTCTAAGATTAATAAATCTAACTAATTAGCAAACAACAATGAAGAATACAATTAAAAATAAAGCTAAAACAAGGTTTTACCTTCACCTACCATGTAGCTTGTCTCCATTGCCCTCCTAGCCTTGATTTCTTGGATTTGTTGAGCTCTCAGATTTCCAATTTGAAGCTCCTTTGCCCAAGATGATACCAAAGTGTGGAGATTGAATGATTGAATGCAAAACTAAATCCTAATTATGCAAATGAGATGATGATAGTGTGGATGCTTCACAAAATGATATGAATATGCTTGATAATGAGTGCTTGGATGCTTGATTGCTTGATTTCCTATTGCTTGAATGCTTGATTGCTTATTCACTATTAGCTATTAGCTCTCAAAGGGGAAATGAGGCTCCTTTTATAGATTTTTGGAGGATCTAGGCCTAGGTGGCACAATCCGACGGTTGAGAATGAAAGGTGGAAGATCCTAGGGCTATGATTGACTTGGTTGAAGGAGTTGAGAGAAAGGGGGATGTAGTTGGAATGTGAGAGGAAGAATAGGGATGATGTTCCTCTCACATTGACATGAAGGAGAACAAGGTGGAAGGGAAAGACACATGTCAAGTGTCTCACAAAGACCAAAGAGAGAAAGAGGGAGAGACCTTTTCCTCATGAGGACGCTTTGTGCAAGTGTCCCATGAATCACTTTTGACCCTTAGAGGTGGCTTGAGAGGCCCCTTAGGAATAGGGCATGTCTCTTGACTTGGTTTAAGAGAGGACATGTGGTCCTGAGACCAAGTCCTATGAGGCCACATAGCCCTTAAGAATAGGACATGTGTGGGTGAGGATAATTATCAATAAATAATTAATAATAATTATTTATTTTAGCCAAAGTGATGTGTCAGGTGACTAGGTAGGTGAAGTGGACTAGGGGACTTAGTCATATTTAGGTGATTGTGTATTTAATTAAATCACTTATAATAAGACTAATTAGAAGACTTAGGATAGAGGAATAAACTGTAGTGAATTTACTAAATAAATTGAATAATCTATTTAATAAATAGAGGAAATAATTATTAATTAAATAATAAATATTTAATTAATTTATCAAGTCAATATCAATTAAATAATAAATATTTAATTAATTAATGAAGCCATTTTTAAGTGTATACATTTCGCCCCTCTTTGAAATAATGTGCGTGTCACATTGTTTCAAAGAAAATTTCAAGTATTTTGCCCCTGCCCTAGACAATGTCTAAGATGACCTATGCATGCCCCCTCGAGAGATTGATTGACAAAATTAATTATTTGAATTTTATGATTTATTGTGTGTGTTTTTTTTTTTCGAAGTTAGATAATCAATCTTACGAAAGAAACAGGAGAAAAGATGGGTGAAAACGGGGTGAAATGGAAGAAAAATGGGAGATAGGGTCCACACACCAAGCACATCGGGTCCATAGGCTATAAATAGGACAAAGGGGTCCACAATAGGCTCATTGTGCACACTTGTCATTTGGAGATCAGAGCGCGAGAGAGAGAATAGCAGAGCTGCCAGGATGCCGTTTCCGTTGTCAGATCACCGCTTTGAGAGGGCTAGACGCTTCCAGCGACCACCCGATTTGGGAGAGCCGGTAGGTGATTCGATCCGCTTTGTCAATTTGTGATTTCCAGCATGATAGAGTAGGATTTAGCATGTGTAGGATAGGTTAAATCATAGGTTAGATTTTTAGAAAATTTTTGTTCTTGGGCGGCAAACAAATGTGCAGTTGCGGCGCATGAATGCACAACAACTTGCAACGTTTGCGCAAAAAATCTAAACTTTTTGCGCATTCATGTAGGGCAGCTGCGCATGCATGTTAGAGAAAAATATTGTTCGTGCAAATGTTTATTAAAAGTGCGCATTGGTTCTTCCTGCGCATGTGTGTCGAATTGTTGCCCATATGTCAAATAAATCTGTGCATTTATGAAAAACTGTGCAAATGTTAAAGGATACTACGCATGCATTTTTTTGTGCTACGCATTTGTTTGATTTGATGGAATTTGGTCAAATTAGCAAGTCAGTTAGGTCAAACTAGATGTCGATAAGCCAATTTGATCTGTCAGCGATTAAATTTGATCGATTTGGTCAAGATAGGAAACATTGTAGCATGGTTGCTAGTTAACCAGTCTTGATGCTAGATGATTGATAAAATCATCTGTTAAAACACGTGATAAAACATGTTTGTAGTTGATATAATAGGATAGATAGATGTTGTAGATCAGTTTATCGAAATCTGATAGCTTGATTTTGTTTGATTTGGATACGAGGATATTACCGATATTCTGATGTCATGGGAGAGATATCCCGTCACATAGAATCTGAGACCAGCGCTGTCAGAGACTAACGAACTGCTAATTGGTGCGTCGGGCTTATATCATGTGATTTACACACCCGAGATTAGGGCGAATTGGAGCATGATGACAACATTGGCAGAGCGATGGCACTCAGAGATGAGTATCTTCCATCTTCTGACAGGGGAGATTACAGTCACACTAGAGGATGTATATCTCATCCTTCGGCTACCTATCACAGGGGAGTTAGTGCATTATGATTGACACAGCGAAGTGATGGAGTGCAGAGCCGTCTTCGGAGATGATGACATTGATGAGGAGGAGATCAGCTGGGAGGACATGGTGGACCTGTACGAGCCTCTACCAGTAGTACTAGCAGGAGCGATTGGGGGTTTCGTATGCCTTGATCAGAGATCACATGGATTTGCAGTTGGATGGGGCCACACTCTACAACGGATGTTGGATGGGACTCGTTTTGCTTGGGGTGTTTGCTTATTAGCCCACTTATATCATGATCTTCATCAGGTGGTGTACCATAGGAGTGCATCATTATCAGCAGACGTCACACTACTCCATGTTTGGGCATGGGAGCATATTGCAGTGACACGGCCAGTAGCCATTAGATTCTGCAGTGCAGGACATTCGTATATCCATTTATATTCATTAGTTTTGTCTCAGGCAAAATTGGGAAATTGAGAGTTTTCGTGATATACCTTTGATACACTGGATATAGTGACATGGAGACCATACCTAGGATGTGAGCCTTGGGATGATGAGTGACAACTAGGATTTTGCTTTGCATCACAATGGCTTATAGGGCGGACGCCCTTCATTCTGGAGAGACAATTGGTCAGCTGGGTTCTGCGCCAGTTTGGTAGGATCCAGGGCATGCCTCAGGGAGTTACGGAGTTCGCTAGGACTCATCAGGAGAGATGAGACTGGGGGCCTATGGCATCATTTGATATAGCCTAACAGGAGTTTTTGGACGTGCCATTCCAGGCATGGACGATGAGACAGGGTGTTGTGGACCTAGGGATGACTGCTGATTTGGAGCAGTTCCTTAGAGACTTTCCAGTTCCATGATTGACTGATCCGACAGCTAGGCCACCAAAGAGGGATCCAGTAGATAGACGCCGTGGGCGAGATAGGCGGGGATGAGGGAGAGGAGACAATGGTGATGGTGGAGGAGGTGATGGAGGAGATGGAGGAGATGGAGGGAGAGGGGATAGGGTTGGTCCACACATGAGAGGAGGTGGTGTGAGGCAGAGGGGTTTGATGCCACCTCCAGCTAGATAGGGACGGAGACAGCCACCAGCATAGCCAGCATAGCCAACAACAGGAGCTCCACTACAGGTACCAGTAATACCGGTACAGTTACCAGCTGCCCCAGTACAGGGAGCAACTGTACAGGATGATGCAGACATTTTATTAGCTCAGGGTGGAGTAGTACAGGGTGGACAGATCCGTGATGATGAGAAGGATGTACTGATGGCTGACGTAGATGCTTAGGAGGAGCCAACAGAGATGGACATCGGGGGACATGATCCCTATTTACAGAGAGATGTTGTAGAGGAGGAGGATCCTGATATTGACTCATTGCTGGTCCGACTAGCAATGAAATAGGTGCAGGCAAACCATGTTCCTGGTCTAGAGAGGCGGATAGAGAGGCTAGAGAGCCAGATGGGACTACTGAGACATGAGTGGGATGTAGCGATTGAGAGACTCGGGGAGTCAGAGATGTTATTAGATGAGCTACAACGCATAGAGGATTTGGGTCCCCATGGAGATAGCTTGAGAGCCATGATACATGCCGGGAAGGAGATATCCTGCTGGCGAGAGGCTTATAAACAGGTGGTCCCGAGGGATCAGTGGATTGGGAGCTACAGAGAGAGCTCAGTGGATATTAGGACAACGATTGATGACAGATAAGCACCAGATGGTAGTGGAGGCGTATCATCACGCCCTCTGAGAGCACCGACAGGTTCAGGAGATCAGGGTGGATCCTCAGGATCAGGTGGTTCAGCAGCACGGGGCCTTATTGCATCTCGCAGACAGAGACATACAGAGTCTGGAGGTAGCGGATCATAGATTTTGAGAGATCATTGTATACACTTTTGTATCATGTTATCATTGTATCATTATATTTTTGACTTGATGGACACTGACTTTGGACACATTGTTATGTTTCTTTATATCATTGGACATTTGGACAGTCTTGTTGTGTTTTTATGGACTTTATATGATTGGACTCTCTATATATGATGGACTATATATTTACAATGATGCAGTTCTATCATGATTTACTTTGATGATTTTATATACATGTGCTTATTAACATATGCAGGATGTGATGATTTCCTTTCTTATGCATAGAATGTATGTTCTAGAATGCAAAATGCTTTATATTCTATTTGATATTATTTGATGCTTAATGATCTATCATATGATATTGATATAAATGCATGTCTTAAATAAGTTTTCTCGTGTACAATGCTATGTGATTACTAATGAAATGGATAATAAATGGACATTAAATGATGATGTAAAATGAATGATAATAAATGATGGTCTTAAATGCATATAATGGATAATAAATGATGGTCTTAAATGCATATAATATGTAATGAATGATGTTAAATTTTAGATCAAGAATGTATGGCTTTTAATTTTTCTTATCTTAACTTAGTATGTGGGATACATATAATCACAATAGATGTACATATTTAATACATATATATTAACAGATATATCTGACTGTATTATATTGTAACTCTGCACCTTTATAGAAGAAAGACTGTATTGTATTGTATATCTTTTTCTCCAATCAAGAATTATCAATATATATAAGTGAAGGCATGTTGATGAAGAGACATGTCTCCACACGTGGAGACATGTCTCTTCATCAACATGTCTTTTCATAACATCATTGGTACCGATTCACTTTAACGTTCACATCCCAAATAATATACATTGGTTAGTAAGAATTGATACTTATCGGTAACACTGTCATGTTAACTGTTTATTAAAACAACAGATGCTCTTCCATAGACCTGAGACTAATACTCGTTTGCATATAGTAATCGTATAGCATGGAGAAGGATCAGTAAAACCTAGTCAAACATGTTATTGGGTAAATCGATACTTAATAGTATCTCAGACATAAATCAGTCGATAATGTTGAGTTTAGGTACGGTGTTGATTGATATAAATCAATCGATACAAATCAGTAATAACAATGAAAAAATGATACAAAATGTTTGATCGGTCTCTTTAATATATAAGTAGTTTAAACCGATATCAATCGGTAAGATATCTGAGATTAATATTATTTATTCTATCAACTGTCATTGTATAAATATATTGATATATATAATAATATCATTATTATTATATATATCAATATGCATGTACAATGTAGAATAATATTATTTTATATTGTTTCATAACAATATCATTAATTCAATGATGTTTATCTAATTCACTTTTATAAGGAGATAATGATAAATATGTATATTAATATATATATAGTAGTAATGCCCATTAATTGTTATATATATATTAATATATTATTCATTTTATCTAATCAAAGCTATAAACATCAACAAATGAAAATGTTCGTAAGATGACTAAAATATACAATGTTCACCCTAATAAAAAGATAATGAGATGTGAATGACAACTATAACAAAACAACACATGAAACATGCATGTAATATAGATGGATAATATACAAATGAACATAACAAATGAAGATAATGCATGGCCTGAATGAATTTGTTCAATTATGTACAATTCGAGATGAAAAATTAATGTTTTTGTTGTCCAAATGTCCTCAACTTTAAATAACAATGTATCTGATATAAGAAGAATGAACTAGGAAAAACGATGACCTAATAAGAAGGGTAACCTAAAATCTCTATAAAAGGAGCACTGATTATGCAATTCGTGAACTGTTTAAATGAAATGCAATATGAAATGAGTATATCTCCACAACTTCATGTAACATCTTAGAACTTCATAATAACTAGAATTTGATTTTCATCATTGAGCTCATTATGTTGCAAGGAAATGCAAGCATCATGGTATAATTAAACCAGGATGACCTGAGCACTTCTTGCATGGAGTTTAATGTAGCAAACTTGACAAGCATCTAGGTATAATTGAACCGAGATGACCTGAGTTTCATTTGCATAATAGACAAGGAATATTCCCCCCCTCCATCGGGGAACAAATATTTGGAGTCAAGGTATGTGCTGGCGTATCACTATTAATAGCATTTATGGAACAACATGATTTGTATGTTGTCAATACTATTAAATTGATGAAGGCACTTATGCATAGACACCCCAATTATTTGTTCCTTCGATTTCATCAGAAAATATCCCACAAACAACAATCAAAGAAAATACCATGCCCCATCCTGGCTATCCTAATCAATGACATATGAGAGTTTCAAACTCATGTCAAAGATATCACAGAATAGCATAGGAAACATGATAACAATGAAATCCAGATATGAATGCATAATCTACAACAAATCATTCTAACATGCCTGCCATGAATATACATTTCTTTTGCCAAAATATAGTGTAAGGTATAGTGATTAGTTCAATTGATGATGTATAGTCAAGAATCGATAAATAAACAACCTTGTTTTGAAGGATAGATCACAGATCACGATTCATCATAAAGATATCATTGTGAAAGAACATTTGATTGTGTTTTCTTGTCTAGTGAAAATACTCCATTTTGTCCTCTAAGAGTCATGACTATTATAGATCCACTTCCTGAACTAGGTCGAGGACATGTCCCTAGTTAGGTGATGGACTGACTTATTATGGATGAAGAAGGATGCAAAAAAAACTAGGACAAATACCATGATAAATGATCAAGCTATGATGGGGTTTTATTATGGGTAGATACAATGGATGGTGTATGAACTGGCCATTTTATTATGATATATACATGGCGGGAATGGGGACTAACTAGCCATTTTATTGTGGATATATACAATGAACGGACAAACTAGAATAATCCTAATAGATAAAGGAGCTAACTTGATACACATGGCGCCTGTTTCCAGGTTTTCACCACATGCTTTTATTGCAATTTTCTTTTGATTTTGTGATTTTTTTGTGATTTTTTATTTTTTTTTGTATTTACAAAATATATACATAGCCCTTGCATTGGGATTTCAAGGATAGAACTTCTTGAGGTGTATGCTGTTAAGAGGTTCATCCAAAGGATCTCCCTCAGGCGTGGACAATTGATAAGCCCCAAAACCATAAACTGTTGTAACTACAAAAGGACCTAACCAATTGGGTTCGAACTTTCCCTTCTTCTCACGATGCAATTGATTCTTTGGATTTTCTTGAAGGACTAGGTCACCTAGCTGAAAGTCTCTGATCTTTACCTTGTTGTTATACTGACGAGACATATGCTGCTGATAGACTTTCAAATGATCATAAGCTCACTGACGACGTTCATCCAACAGTTCTAGTTCAGTCAATCGTGTAACTCTATATTCTTCATTAGGAATCAAATCTTTGAGAGTGATACAAAGTGAAGGCAACTTGACCTCGAGGGGCAAGACTGCTTTAGATCCATAGACAAGGGAATATGGGGTGGCTCCAGTGGGAGTACAAATGGAAGTATGGTAAGCCCATAAGGTCGGATTCAGTTGGATATGCCAGTCACAGCCAGCATCATTGACAGTCTTTTGTAAGATTTTAACAATTGTTTTATTTGACGCCTCAGCTTGGCCGTTTCCTTGGGGATAGTATATGGTAGAATAGTTATGGGTGATATGGAATTTTGCGTATAGTTCATCCATGTCCTAATTTTGAAATTGTTTCCCATGATCAGTAATGAGATACATAAGTATACCATATCTGCAAATGATATAATTTAGGATAAATATAGACACTTGTTTCCCTGTGGCGGTGATCAATGGAACGACCTCAATCCATTTAGTAAAATACTCGGTTGCAGTGATAATCCATTTGTGGCCATTGGAAGATGGAGGGTTGATAGCGCCCATGAGGTCAAGTCCCCACCGACTGAATGACAAAGTAGTTGTAAAAGGATGTAACTCTTGTGCTAGTGCATGAATAAGGTTTCCATGTATCTGACATTTCTTGCATGCTCTAGCAAAATGAAAGGAATCTATTTCCATGGTAGGCCAATAATAACCCATATGCATGAGTTTCTTAGCCAAAGAGGGACCACTCGAATGTGTCCCACAAATACCCTCATGTACATCTTGCAAGGTAGTTTGAGCTTCATCATGCTCGAGACATCGTAGGAGAGTATCATCAAGACCTCGCCGATAAAGGGTGTCAGATATTAGAACATAGCGGGAGGCTTGGCGGAGAAAAGTTCATTTTTGATTTTGGGATAGGTCAGGGGGTAGGATGTCATTTTTCAGATAAGAATAAATTTTTCCATAGATTGGGGAGTCGTGTCCAATTAGATGACATATAATACTCATATCAGGATCATCATATGCAAGACAAGGTAGGGATTCCACCAAGAACTCAAAACGGACCTTGGTATCTTCTGTATCAAACAAAGAAGCAATCGTTGCCATTGCATCGACAACCTTGTTATCATGACGAGGAATCTACTCAAAAGTGATGATTGAGAAATATTGTTTGAAGTCATCAACCATACATTTATATGGTAATAACTTATCATCTTTAGTCTGATAGTCATCATTAACCTGATTTATAATTAACTGAGAATCCCCATAGACATTTATTTTAGTTACTTTCCATTGTAAATCCATCTTTAACCCAATCAACAAAGCTTCATATTCTGCTACATTGTTGGTGCAAGGAAAGAGTAGCTTGTAAGATTTTGAAATTGTGTATCCTTGTGGTGTGACAAAGAGAATACCAGCTCTTGAACCTTGTTGAGTACATGATCCATCAAAATATGGTTTCCATGTTTGTGTAGATAAAGCTAAGATGTGTGCATCAGGAAACTCTGTGTGTGTAGGTTGGTCATCCGTTAATGGAGCATTTGCTAGCTGATCTGCTATCACTTGACCTTTGATAGCCTTCCTATCTACATATTCAATATCAAATTCACTAAGTAGCATGACCCACTTAGCCAATCTGCCTGTCAATGTTGTCTTGCTTAATAGATACTTTAAAGGATCAATCTTTGCAATGAGCTTGATTGAATGTGACAACATGTAATGTCGCCACTTCTGTGAAGCAAAAATAATGGCCAGACATGCTCTTTCTATAGGAGAATAGTTTAGCTCATATCCCACTAGGGTGCGACTGATATAGTAGATGGCCTTTTCTTTTCCTTCATGATCTTGTTGAGCCAGAAGAGCACCTAGTGAGACTGTCGTAGCTAAAATGTAGAGCAAGAGTGGCTAGCCCAAAATTGGTGACATTAGAGTTGGAGGATTCACCAGATATTGCTTGATTTTATTGAAAGCTTCTTCACATTTATCATCCCATTGGAATAAAATATTTTATGCAACAAATGTTGAAAGGGATGACTTTGATCTGCTAGTTGAGAAATAAATCTTCGGATGGATTGGAGACGTCCCTGCAAGGATCTTAACTGACTGATGTTAGTGTGTGAAGCCATCTCCATTATTGATTTAACTTTTGCTGGATCTACTTCAATTTCTTTTGCTGAGACGATGTATCCTAACAGTTTACCAGATGTGACTCCAAATGCACATTTCTTTGGATTGAGTCAAATCTGATACTTTTCCATCCAGGTGAATATTCTATCCAAAACTCTCAAATGACCAGCTCTGTCTTTGGATTTTGCTAAAATGTCATCAACATAATCTTCCATAATGGTATGCATCATGTCATGAAAGATTATGGTCATAGCTCTTTGGTAAGTTGCTCCAACATTTTTGAGGCCAAACGACATCACATTCCAGCAGTATGTACCCCACGAACAAGTAAAAGCAGTCTTTTCCTGGTCTTTCGGTACAATCTTGATTTGGTTATAGCCAGAAAATCCATCCATTAATGATAACATCTCATGCCTAGCTGTTAGATCAACAATAATGTCAATATTTGGCAGCGGAAAGTCATCTTTTGGACAAGCTTTATTAAGATCTCAAAAATCAATACAAATCCAGATAGACTTGTTTGGTTTGGAGATGGGGACAATATTTGAAATCCACTCAGCATAATCAATAGCTCGAATGAATCCAACATTTAAGAGCTTCTTCAATTCTACTTTAACCATTAGTGCAATGTGCAGGTGCATCTTGCGGAGCTTCTGCTTAACTGGTTTTACACCTGGTCTGATAGATAAATGATGCATAATGAGATTGGGGTTCAGGCCAGGCATATCAGCATAGGACCAAGCAAGGTTGATTTGTCTCTCTTTGAAATTTTTTGCAAAAGCTTCTTTCTCTAATTCTGTCAAGGATGCTGCTACTTTGAGGATGCACGAAGACTCTTCTGTTCCAATGTTAAGAGGTACTATTGGTTCTATAAGAATGGTAGATTGCTCTTGATATAGATAATTGGGAAGAGTGTCAATCCTTCCATCATCAGGTGCTTCAGAGAGGTTTTCACCATTAGATGCATCTTTTCTTTTTACTATTTTTGGATCTAATACTGCCACCGAGTGGTTTTCACCATTAGATCTGTTGATTATTTTTATATTTTTATGATTGAAAGGATTCACACTCTCTCCAAAGTAGGCCATGTCATTGAGTTCTATCAAAAATCCTGACTTGTGATCCCTTGGTGGTAAATGATCCCTGATTCCAAGATAGTCAATGATTGCATCATCATTATGGAATACATCAAGTTCTGGATGATCGGGAGAATCCCAATCGATAAGTTTGGGATGTACAAGGGGCATTGGATCATTCGGGCTAGTTTCAAAGGTAGAGATGGTATTGATGGAAAAGTTGTCAAGGTTTATGATGGTATCAGTGAGGTCTATTTCCATACTCTCATCCAATTCGTCTATCGCAAGATAAAGGTCACTTTCCTCACAATCAACAAAAGTAGTATCACATGGGACTAATCCTAGTGAGTCAATCTTTGAACTCTCTCCCTCATGGTAATCATTACTATAGTGATGGAAAACATCGACTCCTATCTCTTCAGTACAATCAGATAGTGAATCCCATTCATAATCATTTGAGTCAGAATCATCATTATCCCCAAGCCTATCAATGATTCTTTGTGCTATCCTTTGTTTCTCTGGATCTACATACATACCATTCTTTCTGAATTGTAAGGCAGGAGCTTTAGATATCTCATGAAAAGGTGTGATCTTTTCTTTTCCTTTTGGTTCTTTTGGTCCTTCTCCTTTGTATCCTAATCCTGTAGTGTCTCTTTGATAGTTTGGATTTTGCAAAATTGGTTTGATAACACCTTCTCTTTGTAACCCTATAGGTCTAGCAGCTTGGTATCCCATCTTTTGTAGCAAAGTATACCCTTTACCATAGACATCAGGTGATATATATTCATATTTGATATCCTCTTCATTCTTTTGGGACTTAAGCAAATGATTAGCATTATGCTCAACTGCCTCTTTGGATATTGTGCCCCCACTTATAAATGTGTCATAAACAAGTGTTGAAGGGGGTTCTGATTGTTGTTTAGTGATCAAAGATCTACCATATGATCTAGGAGATAAAGGTAACTCTGTGATGCAAAGAGCTTGACCTAAAGTGTATTCTCCCATACTTCTTTCTTTTATGTCTATCTTGATCCCATTTGATTTAGAAGTTGATGCTGTATGCACCCTAAAATGGTCGCCTAGACTTTGGGCCCCATTTATTCAATTTGTCAAATATCAATTTTCTGAATCAATGTTTTGCAATATTCAAATCAATTTCCTTGATCAAATCATAACTATTTCAATCATTTCAATAATCTCCTAAGGTTTAATCATGTCATCAATAATTTTATTTAATTAAAAGAAATAAATCCCTTTTAAATAAATAAAATAATGTTATTTAATTGAAATTAATATTCCTTAAATGAAATGATGTTATTTAATTAAAATCCATTTTTAATTAAATGATTTTATCTTATTTAATTAATATTCATCTTTAAATTATATAATCTTATTTTATTTTATTAAAAGAGATATTATTCTTTTTAAATAAATAAAATATCTTCTCAAAAGATCTTTTGTGATGGAAAAGGAAATAAATCAAATAAAAATAAAACAAAAATCCTTTTCTTGATTCTTTCAATAAATTTTATTTAATTAAAAGAAATATTCTCTCTTAAATAAATAAAATAACCTTATTTAATTGAAAGAGATATCTTTTAAATGAAATAAAATCTTTTTTAAATGATTTTATCTTATTTAGAATAATATCTCTCTTTTAATTAAATAATGTTATCTTATTTAATTAATAGAGAATCATTCTTTTAAATAAATAAAAAAATCCTCTTAAAGCTCTTTTGTGATGAAAAAGGGAAATAAAAATAAATAAAATAAAGAAAATCTTTTTTCTCTCCACACTTTCTAAAAACTGAGCTTTATTTCCTCTTTTTGGATTTATCCCACATTGCTCTTGGATTTGCATTCAATTCCTCAAATTCTCATATAAGGAGCCCTCTCCTTCTCAATTAGGATCCTAGAATTTTCATGTTATTGTTATGCTGTAGGTTTGGAGAGCAATTTTGGAAGAAGCTTTTGAGCACATTTGGAGCTTGGATATTTGAGACTTCTTTCTTCTTGTCTTCTTCTCTCATGCCTCATGGCAATTCATAGTTTAGATTAATATTGCATTCACATAATAGTTTAAATTTATGTTTCCTTTCATTGTTCTAGCTTAATCCACATAGCATAATTAGCAAGAACTTGTAATACTTTCATCTCAATAGAGTAGTTTATTTCTTGCATGTCAATCATCTAGATTAGTTTCATTTACATGCAATAACTTGAAGATCAATGGAGATTAGCACTCTTGCTTCTCATCCTTGAATCTCTCGTTTCTTGGTGTACTTGCATGGGTTTAACAAGGTTAATCTGAGGGCCTCATAATACAACCCCTGCACTCCACGAATAGAGAGCTGTGAATCGATATTTGAGAACTCATTATTGAGTCTTCTTGAATGCAAGGATTCACAGAAGTGTGACCATTTTCTATCACACAGATGCTATATTACTAGGATCACTGGGTATAGTTGTAGAAGATCCAGTACGTTTATAAGGTATCAAAGAATCAAATGTCTTTACTGTGTTACAATGCTGGAATGGATTAGTGTCTCCTTTGATAGTGATCTCTTGACCATTATGAGGGAATTTCAAGCATTGATGATAAGTTGATGGCACAGCTTGCATGGAATGAATCCATGGTCTTTCCAATAGAATGTTATAAGCAAGATCCATGTCAAGAACTTGGCAAGGCACATCTTTGATTATAGGATCAACTCTAATAGGAAGAATAACAAATCCCTTGGATGACCTCTCTTCTTCATCATAAGCTTTTATTGTGATTTTCTTCTTGGGATCTACACCAGTTTCAGAAAATCCCAATGCAAGGACTAGTTTCAATGTGCATATGTTCAAGCCAGCTCCTCCATCTATTAGTACTCGTTTGATTTTATGACTCTGTACAAGGACTTCAATATGTAGGGGAGCATTGTGAGGTTGGGTAATAGCTAAATCATCATTTTCAGTGAAGGATAAGTAATGTGGGGTTGTTAAATGTCCCACCATAGCTTGAAATTGATCATGATCTAGGTTTGTGGGGACCTGGATATCTAAGAGAGATTTTTCAAGGATATCTTTGTGAGATGGGGATAGACGTAAAAGCTCTAAGATGGATATCTGGGCAGGTGTTTTCTTGAGTTGTTCCAAAAATTATACTGGTTGGTAATATTTGGTGTAGACTTTGGGACATAAACAAACTTGTTTTGAGATGTGCTTGGTTTAGATAGGACTCCTTGGAGAGTAAATTTAGATTGAGCACGAGTAGTAACATGAACTGGTTGACTCTCTGATTTTCCTTTGATGGTAATGACATTGGCATAATACGTAGAAGGATGACATTCATAAATGTTACCAACATATCGATAGGGAGTAGAATTATAATTGGCTTGATTGTCACTCTTAGTGTTGGAAGAACCTCCTTTTTCATGCTCAGGAAGTGGATCTTTGAAAGCCGTATGTGATTCATTTGAGCTATGTCCATCAACACCAATTTAACTTCTTTCAATTATGTCTTGAACTACATTTTTGAGTCTTAGGCAGTCATTGGTTTTATGTCCTTTTCCTCTATGAAATTTGCAATAATCATTCAAATTCCACCAAGAAGGTTTTACTCTAGGTTCAAAGTCTTTCATTTCAGGAAGCGTAATGAGTTTCTTTGTGATTAACTTCCATAATGCTGATTCGAGAGATTCCCCTAAAGGAGTAAAATTTCTTCAAGGTGACATAAAAGGCAATCTTGGTTTAGATGAATCCTTGTTGGTGTTTGGATTTGGTGATTGATTGTTGTAGGTACCTTGAGTAGCATTGGCCTGACTTGTGAGATTGAGAAGGGGTTGTGTTGGTTTGACATTATGATTATCAACAATCCCACCATTGACAATGTTTTTGTTTTTATTCCAGAATTTTGATTTGTCATTGTTGTAGTTGTTGGGATTGGAATTTTAGGACACAACATTGTCTTTGGAATAAAGTTTTATCTCACCTTTTCGGACCATGGCTTCCTCAATTTTGATACCATTTTCTATGAGCTTATTGAAGTTTGGTGGACATTGTAATTGTAACCTATAACTCATTTCTGGTGTAAGGTTATGCACAAAGATATCCATCTTTTCTTGTTCAGGAATCATTTGTGCATATTTGGCAAACAATTGATGCCATCTTTGAAAAAAAGTAAGGAAGGGTTCTCCATTCTTTTGATGTGCATTGCAAAGATCAAGCATAGTGACTTCATGTTTGATGTTATATGAATAATGAGTCACAGATTTGTCAAGAAGCTCATTGAAAGATTTGATGCCTGGGGGTAGTTTGGAGAACCATTCCATGGCTTGTCCTCCTAAAATTTGTGGAAATAGTCACATAAGATAAGTGTCATTGTGAGCGACTTCAATACAAGCAGCACAAAAATCACAAATGTGGTCTTGTGGATCTGAATTCCCTTTGTATTTGTCAAATTTTGGTACCTCAAAATGAGGAGGGAATGGAATCATTGCTAAATTCTTATCAAAAGGATAAGGACATATATCATCCAAGGAATACTTCTTAGTTGATGATCTAGTTTGGATGTCATGGATTTGTTGTTGAAGCATCTGGATTTTTTGTAGAACGGGATCCAAAGATAACGTGTTTCCTTGAGTGTTTTGGGAAACATTGTTGTGGGAAGCATTGTTTTGGGAAGCATGGTTCTGTTGATCATTTTGAGAAGCATCAGATGGTTGCTTGGTTTCTTTTGCTCCATGAGTATCTTGAGAACTACTAGGAATTTCTTGATTGGTTACAATAGTCGGTTCTCTAAGATGAGAAATATCAAAATCACTTGGTAGTTTGGCTCCTTGTTGAGCAAGCATGAGGAAATACATCTCTCTATCTAGGTCTAGGAGTCTTTCCATGACATGATAAAATCTAGGATCTTGTGTAGCATCCCTAAGTTCTTGATATGTGGGTTCCTCTTCAGATGTAAAAAGTGAAGTTTTCTTAGGAGCTTCAGGCCAAGGATTCTCGTCATTACTTTTGTTTCCTTCCATTTTGTCTAGGGATTCTGAATCAATGGGTTGTTTTAGTTTCTAAGATCGAGTTTGAACCATAAAAATGGGAAAATTGATTTGGGAATGAAAGATGTTTGATGAGAAGATATGGAAAGAGTGGTTGATAGAAAAGATAGTGAAAAAGTGTTTAAAAGTGATGAGCCAACTTGATAAAATGTAGGTCAATAGGAAGTATAAATTTCACTATGATATGACAAATAAAATCAAGAGATAGTAACCTAGGTAAGTTTGATTGAGGATGATAGATCCTAATAGGATAAACTCACAAAGATCAAAATCTGATAGATAGGGTAATGTTTCAACATTAGATTTGGAATTTTAGAAGATTAGAAGAAATGATTTGATGATTTTTGGTGAAGAAAGGATGATGAAAAATTATGAAGAGTGATGAAAATAGTCAAACTAAAGATCAGAGGTCTGTGTAGCTTGAATGTTTTTCCAGAATCTTACTAAGGATGAAAATGGGTATCTGAAAAAGTGTTTGTGAAAATTTCAAAGTTTGTGGAAATGCTCACTGTTGTAAATGCGTAGGACAGATTGATAAATGCACAACAAAATGAAACAAATGCGCAGCAAGTTGTAACCGATGCATGGAAAAAGTATCAAATGCGCAAAATAGTTTAATGAATGCGCATCAGATTGGTATGAATGTGCAAGTTTTTGTTTTGAAAAATTTGAACTGCAAGATGTGGAAATTTGTCTAATTTTCTGATGTTTTGTAGTTTTTGGCAAATGAAAAATGCATAAACACACGCACGCAAGACAAAAATGATTTAATCTAACTGTTCTAGTATGAATGCACAAACACGCTTACAATCCTAAGGTTGGCAAGTACAATATCTGCTGAATCCCCACTAGGATAATAAAATTCAGCCACGCAAATCCATAGTGGACAACCTAGGAACTTGGAGGCACGGGCTCCTCCTTACAATGCACTCACTTCTCAGGCACACCAAGTTCCAAATTCAATGGGTCATTACTTCCCAAAGAACTACTCTCTCTACTATGAACCGTGAGTGATGTGGGGTGTCTTCACGGGCTTGGGTGACCCCTTGAGCTAGCAAATAGAAGGTTTTTGGCCACTAAACAAAAGTTTTTAATAAGGACATCTATTCAGGTGGTTGTGATCAAGTCATTTTCCCAATTAAGGGGGCTCTCCCAATCTTTTCAAAGCAAGGCTTTCACCTCTACTAAGTAAGACTTTAACGCACCATTGGGGTACTAGAGGAGATTTTGGTTGCCACAATGAATTCACACCTGTCTAATGTGAGATTAATCACACTAGCATTTTTTATATACCGGTTTGGAAGGGCTTGGCTTTAGCCTGTTACCGGTTGGGTCGTTCCTTGGGGTGAGTACCTCTTTTCCCACCAAAGACCGCCCTCTAAAAATTATAACAATTTCTCTTACACCCAAGGTCCACGAATGGCGAGGGGAGAGGATACGTTGTTATAATTTTGGGATTACAGATATGCTACTAAGCAAAACACAACAAACACTCAAATCTATGCTAAAGAAGACACACAAAGAAAAAGCATGTCGTATTTTAAAGCCCAAACAAGATTTTAGTTTCTTTTGCAAACCCCTTGGAAATCTGCAAACAAACTGTTATAAATTTTCTTAGCAATGGGGTCTTCAAAATAACGTCCTACAAAAATAGCCTAAAAGACTACCAAAATGAACAGAAAATTGTTAAAAAGGTTAGCTAAAATAAAATCTAACAGAAAATTGAATTTTACCATAGAAACTAACGAATGCGTAGAACAGTGAAATAAATGCACATCAAATGTGAATTTATGTGCAGAATGTAGGTATGCACAAAAAAATGAGATGGATGCACCAGGCAATGGTATGAATGTGCTGATTTTATAAATGCGCAACAAAATATGATGTAAGCGCAAGATAGTGAGGTGAATGCACAGTTTGTTACAGTAAGCTTAAAAAATAGAAACTGAAAAAATGACAGTTTAATAGAGAATAAATGTGCAACACAAAATGATGAATGTGCAGCAATCATGGATGAATGCACAAGAAAAACCTGGAAATGTCTGCACATAGAAAACTGCAAAATAAAATGTTAAAAATGTGGGGAGGCCCCAAGGTGGGTGCCAAAAATGTATGCAAATTAGATGTCTAACTACTATAAATGATAAATTAACTATTCTAAGATTAATAAATCTAACTAATTAGCAAACAACAATGAAGAATACAATTAAAAATGAAGCTAAAACAAAGTTTTACCTTCACCTACCATGTAGCTTGTCTCCATTGCCCTCCTAGCCTTGATTTCTTGGATGTGTTGAGCTCTCAGATTTCCAATTTGAAGCTCCTTTGCCCAAGATGATACCAAAGTGTGGAGATTGAATGATTGAATGCAAAACTAAATCCTAATTATGCAAATGAGATGATGATAGTGTGGATGCTTCACAAAATGATATGAATATGCTTGATAATGAGTGCTTGGATGCTTGATTGCTTGATTTCCTATTGCTTGAATGCTTGATTGCTTATTCACTATTAGCTATTAGCTCTCAAAGGGGAAATGAGGATCCTTCTATAGATTTTTGGAGGATCTAGGCCTAGGTGGCACAATCCTACGGTTGAGAATGAAAGGTGGAAGATCCTAGGGCTATGATTGACTTGGTTGAAGGAGTTAAGAGAAAGGGGGATGTAGTTGGAATGTGAGAGGAATAATAGGGATGATGTTCCTCTCACATTGACATGAAGGAGAACAAGGTGGAAGGGAAAGACACATGTCAAGTGTCTCACAAAGACCAAAGAGAGAAAGAGGGAGAGACCTTTTCCTCATGAGGACGCTTTGTGCAAGTGTCCCGTGAATCACTTTTGACCCTTAGAGGTGGCTTGAGAGGCCCCTTAGGAATAGGGCATGTCTCTTGACTTGGTTTAAGAGAGGACATGTGGTCCTGAGACCAAGTCCTATGAGGCCACATAGCCCTTAAGAATAGGACATGTGTGGGTGAGGATAATTATCAATAAATAATTAATAATAATTATTTATTTTAGCCAAAGTGATGTGTCAGGTGACTAGGTAGGTGAAGTGGACTAGGGGACTTAGTTATATTTAGGTGATTGTGTATTTAATTAAATCACTTATAATAAGACTAATTAGAAGACTTAAGATAAAGGAATAAACTATAGTGAATTTACTAAATAAATTGAATAATCTATTTAATAAATAGAGGAAAAAATTATTAATTAAATAATAAATATTTAATTAATTTATCAAGTCAATATCAATTAAATAATAAATATTTAATTAATTAATGAAGCCATTTTAAAGTGTATACACTTCTCATTCTTGGAAAATTCCAATCTTTATCCAAATAATCAAGATATTACTTCAATGGATGAGATACAAGACTTGGGCTGCTACAATATAACAATTTGAAACTTTTATTCAAATCTAAAATTAAGTGACTTTAATATGAAATTACTGATATTAGATTGATCTTCTTTATGATGCTAAAAATTATCAAACATACCATGCTTAGCAACACTACCTTATTTGAATGTATAACAACAATAAACAATGCATAAAATCATCATAATATAGTAGTGAAGAGGTAAAAATCAATAACATAAGAGCATCACATGACACATGATTTATTGCAGAGAAACAGTAGTGAGAAACAAAATCCACTAAAAAGAGAGGCCAAGTGCATATTATCTTCAAATAAATGAAATTGAAACACACTCACTTTTATTTTTCTCTTTGCTTCTGACATAGTTGTACTTGTACCTATGAACAACCTCTTTATGCCTCAACATACCCTTATTCTTGCAAAGTAACTCTACATTCAACTATTCCTTTTAATTTCTACTTCCAAAGAGCTATTTTTATAGACATGCCAAGATCTTTAAAGCACCAAACAAGACACCCAAAAATGTATTTTCATTTCAAATATCCCCACCCTTGTATTACCTACTTGGAATGCAAAAGGACACTGATTTTGGCTCCAATACTTTCCCTTCAACTTGGGTGTCCAAATTTGAAAATTAAATATTATATAAAAGACAAAATACCAAGGGATGCTTGTTATATCTTTTGCAGCACCCACTTGGAGAAACCTAATAGTCAGTTATTTATTTATTTCACTTGTCATTAAACATCCCATTCTAGGTGTTCACATGGAGAGAAAAAAATATTAAATATTCATGTCCACAAGTCACCTTCATTGCTACTGGTCGAATACATCTCCCCTTAAAAATGCATTACAAACATTCATGAGAATGAATATTAAAAAATAAATTCCCAATACACATTAAGTGCCTAAGGACAATTTCCAAGGATGGAAGAATGTGCAATATGACAAGATTTACAAGGTAGATGACGCCTTAATGCTAGCATTCTTCCACCTGACATAATACATTGTAAAAACACCATAGGAAACAAAAATAAGAAGAAAAAAACATCCTTTCGATAATCACATACCACTTGAATCTTCATAATTCTCTCATGCTCCAACAAGATACTTGAAAAAGTAACTGTGATAACCTCTATTGAGAAGAAAACTCCTCACATCTTGTTAGGGTTTTTATTTTTGCATCCCCTCCTAGTCTTGTCAATGTTTTTGAAGGGTTTATAATCGCAAACTTGATTACTAGGGATCCTAAAATCTAAACTTTACATGATTGTTTAAATTTTCATATAGGGGAGAGGAGCTAGAACGTGCACACCCTAAATTTAGGGGTCCACATGGGCCGCCACGGGGACCCCACACCTAATTTTTTTCACCACCTTAACTGGTAGACTTGGCAACCCCAAATCAAAAGTTGAGCCCATTTGGAAATTATTTGCCATGTGTTTAGGTTCGATTAGTCCAAGGTGTGTCTGTCGTGGCATTTCAATACTTCGACATGGATGTGTATGCCCCCCCCCCCCCAAATATATGTGGTTTACCATGTGTACAGGTTGGGGTGGGCGTATGACATTTCACCACATGGCCACCCAATCCATCACCCTGATCACCATTACATCCTGTGACCACCTTATGCTGCAACATGAAACTTCATTTACTATGCATCAACTCACCTTACATTCGGCTAAGGGGAAACTTTTTAACATTACAAATCCATTCAATACGCCTGATTCCTCATGGATCGAGACACATAACATTCCTTTCTATCCCACTCATTCTAGAGTGTTTGATCATTTTGGAGCTAGAATGTGTTTGGTGGGGGACTCTGCAACTTCACCATGCCACCACAACTTGTTCTATTTTGGACTAGCTTCCACTTTGATTTTGTAGGTAACTTCAACTGGTTTTCCCTTCAATTGGTTTTTTGGTGTTGCATGCTTGCAAAAGTTGTTGGTTTACTTTATCATGTTGTCATTTTGTAGGTACTCAGTTTGTTTGCATCCAAGATGGTCAAAATTTTGAGCATGTGGAGAGAGAGGATCTTGACTGTTGGGAGGAGTTATGGGAGCTAGTTTATCACGCCGTGTTCAATGGAGGTGAGGATTCTATCCTCACTAAGGTCACCTTTCACCTTTGGGGGAAATTAAATTTGTAATATTTCATCTATTTTTTATTTTTTCTGTAACCATATCTGAAACTATTTTTTTTTGTCTCTCTTCGGTGCTTGTTGCATTGTCTGTCACTTGTGTTTGTGAACATGATTTATTGTGTTCATTAACACTTTTATCCTCAAAGGGAATTGTACTCCTTCATTTTAGCATCACTGACATGTTCATAGTGAAGGGAATTCAATATTTTAATATTCTCAAGCGTCTATGTTCTTATTCCGCCTATTGGTATAAATATAACTATTATGTTGTTCACAAATAATAGATATTATTTGTTTTCATTGACAAAATGTTAGGGATTAAGGGTTTGATAACCTATCTGTTTTATGGTTTCACTTTGTCTGTTAATGGGTTAGACTTTCTTTTCATTTTATTTGTTAGAAGGTTTCATTTTTAATGTAACCAATTTATTACTTTTTGATTTAACTATTGAATAGTTGTTCAACCTTTATTTTTAACTATGGAATTTGTTTAATAAGTCATCAATTTTATGGTTTCAAAAATAGGGATTAAGGGCTTTATAAGATATCTGTTTTCATGGTTTCATTATGACTGTTAATGGGTTCCACTTTCTTTTCATTTTATCTGTTACAAGGTTTGATTTTTACTGTGAATAAATTATTTCTTTTCAATTTATCTATTTTAAGGTTTCAATTTGACTGCTAAGGGATTTTGAATTCATTTCAATTTATTGGTTTTAGGGTTTCAATGGTTTCAATATGACTATTAATAAGTTATATGTTTAATGGTTTCAATAAGATTGTTTTTGGATTCCACACCCAATTTTTTTTTGCCACCCCAACTAGCCAATTTGGCAACCCCAAATAAAAATTGAGCCCATTTGGAAATTATTTCACGTGTTAAGGGATTTTGAATTCATTTCAATTTATGATTTTTAGGGTTTCTAGTTTAGTGTTAAGGGTCTTCAATTTCATTTCCAATGTTAGGGATTAGGGGTTAAATAAGTTATCTATTTTAAGGTTTCAATATGATTATTAAGGGATTTTGAATTCATTTCAATTTTTCAAATTTAGGGTTTCCAGTTTAGTGTTAAGGGTTTTCAATTTCATTTCATATGTTAGGGATTACATGTTTAATAAGTTATCTATTTTAAGGTTTCAATATTGTTGGTTAACATGTAGGTCCTCTAATGATATAACTCCGGCCCAAAAATAAACCTTATCTATTAACAATAGTTGAAAAGAGCTTTCAATCAACTCAATCTCTTAATTGACAGGTACAACTCCCTAAAATAGATATTCAACGAATGTGTTTTTTTTTTGTATTTTTTAAAATATAGCAAGGTATACTCTTAACTAGAGAGTAGGACAGGCTTCTAATGGATATTCATCACCATGATATACCCATGAATGAGAATCAAACTTACATGAATATATATACTGTGCTACTTCCCACAACCATGAAAAGGAAACACTACAACAAATTTTAATCCATAGCTTGCATATACAATCTCACAACCATGAAACCATACACAACACATCTAATGAATGAAAGTAAAAATGTCAAACAACATGAATATGATAGAATATAACCAATAATGATTCTTAGGTCATCTTATAATCACAAATTTATAGAAAACACAGTTCCATAAAATCTGCAACTAATTGATTCCATTCATTCAACAACAAAATCACAAGTCTATCAATGAACAAAAGCTATAGTTCAATTTTTGAGTCACAATCAATTGTCATAGCAAAAGGGGAAAATCTGAACCAAAATTGCCAATCCTTAATGAAGTATTTAATAGAGATATAAATAGTCTTTTCGTCTTCTTTGACGGTTACAACAACAATTCTTGAAATTTTAATTTCAACAGTCCCATGACAAGTGTTAATAGAAAGAACAAAACAATACAAAACCAACACAAGAGTCATGTGGCCTTTGTGCCTTCTCCTTTACAACTTGATGCTTCAGTGGAAGCCTTTTGGCTTAATTTGTATTGCTGGAAAGCTCTTATGACATGTGATATCTCTTCATCCTCTGATACTCTAACATTGTGATTTTTGGTGGTCCAATAGAGATGATTTTCCTATACGTCCTCTGCTCTTTCTTCATAACCAGGGAGCTCTTGACTAATTATGGATAGCATGGCATCGATTGGGTTGAGTTTATGAAGCTCTATTCTCTGGTATACAGAAGGACTGAACATTTTCTCAATATTTTCTTGATAAGCTTCTCTCATATGGTTAATATCGATGACATCTTTTCTCTTGTTGTGGTGAGATGCACATCCCAAATCAATAAAATATTTTTAAATCTTATGAATATCCTCATGTAAATTACCCTCCAATTCTCCCATATTTTTAAGGGTTTTAGTCACACATTTTTTCTTAAAGGTCAAGGAAAACATCCATTTTTTACTTGTTCATTAGGTGATTCCAGCACTCCTATCTTCACTACATTTTCTATTTTCATATCCATAGTTTCTTTAAGCATAAAAAATAATTGCTTATAAGAATCTTCTTCACCTTTGACAATCATAATATTAGCTCTCACACTATCCTTGGTCTGCATAAGGGCTTTGTAGTGGGATCAAGGGTGTTCAATTAGGGGCAACCCTTTGACTTTCATATCTTCAATCCAGTCTCTACCTATCTTGCCCATGTGTCTTTCTTCTCACAATTGGGCAATAAGGGATTGGTTCTCCTTTGATATTGGATCTAGTATAGGAAGGGAGGAATTGGTTGGATGTGATGAAAAAGGTGTGAGGATTTCCTTGAGATAATCAGAAAGTTGGGAAACCATTGCTTTAAGCTTGGCCTTTTCCCGTTTTTCCTTCTCCATTCTTTCCTTCACCTATTGATGGGAGAATTCCACCATTTGGACAATCTTCTCATGTTTAGGAGGACCAACACAATTCTAGTTACCGTGAAATCAGAGGCATCCATATGAGCTAGTTTATTGGTGGGCTTAGTCTATGCAATTTCCATGATTACATGCCTCACTTCTTGGTCTTTCCCTAGGGCAACTAGTACTGTAAGCTTCATCTTATTTTGATGTGTGGGAGACCCCTTTAGAATTTTATCCACCATGTATTGAGGAGGCATTGTGTCCTTTTCTCTCTTTATTTTCTTTTCTAAAGATTGTTCTAGCCAAGAACGGGTGGATAAAACCCTTGAGGAAGACTTAAGGCTTTCTAAATCAAACAATTTTCTTATGACTAGGGGAGTATCCTTTTGAGAAGAGATGAAAGGAAATTTAGAAAGTTTTCAGAAATAGAATTAGAGGAGACTGGGTCTTGGGATATCTGGTGATCTCATGGGAGGTTTCCTTGCTGCTCTTCCTATTGCTGGACAAACATTTCATGTTGTATATCATGTGGCCATCCTTGCGGTACCTCTTGTTATGTGATTTCTTCATCTTTGGATTCTTCCTCTTTTGTGAGGTCTATTCCTAGAAGGGATCCTTCTCCACATGTACGTTTAGGCTCTTGTTCTTTTTATGGAGGTTCACCATCTCCTCCATAATCTTGAGAAGATACTTGCATTGAGGGATCCATTGGGACAACAACAACAAGCACTAATGCTTGGCTCCGTGAAGGGTTTGATGTTGTTTATGCAGAGCTTCCTTACTTCTTCTTAGTTTGTTTTCACTCAACCCACCTTTGAGTTCTCTTCATTATCAGAGTCACGTGCACATCAAAATTATCAATTTCTAGAACTTCCCAATTTGTGGGCTTTATTGGGGTTCCTTTAATTTTCTTTAAATAATGTGGGTCAATTAATTCAGACCTATCATCCACTAGGACACCAATTTCAAGACTCACCTTGTATAGCTTGATTTGGTCTACAGTAAGTCTTGACCAAGACCTTTCTCTCATTTAAGTGTCATCTTTACAATTTATCCAAAAATCTTCCATCTTTGGCACATGGCAGAACACTAACCCTCGATGTAGATTGTCTTTGACGAAGCTGCTAGGATCATACCCAGTTCTAATGACCTCATATTTATGGAAGGGATATCTGGATGTAGAAGCTTTGACTAAATTTGTAGTGTTAGAACTGGAGGAGAAAAAATATGCCCCTACCATTATAGGAAATGGAATCCTGACCTTGTGCCTTTCACCGCACATTTTGTTCACTTCAAGTATTTGCTGACATAACTTGATTAACATCATTTTATCGTCAGGATATTTGGCAACTTGTAGGGAAAATCATAAAATGCACCAATGTAGAAATATGTGAAAGTTGGGTACCGAGTGAAATAGCTGCCATACTTGGAAATTGCATCAGTTGCCTCTAGAGATAACCTCAGTTCTGAACACCCTTGTAATTCCAAGATCAATCTCATGGTAAATGCATCATTCACTCTCCTAAATTCCACATAACTCCTATGTAGCTATAAACAAGGATAAAATTCATATATTTGTATGTCATCTTCAAAATCTTCAACATGACTCAAATCGGGCTAATGTTTTGTGCATGCGAGGACATAGATAATATACAAAGACATAAAGAAAGAAAAATTATTCTTGGAGCTCGTCATTAGGAATCAGAGTATATCACTAATAAGCTCTACCTAGTCTATGTATCTTTCATCTATGCACATGGTTTGTACCAAAAAGAAATCCCACTCTTCTAAGTCCAATGCTTCTTCGCTACCCCTAGTTCTGTGTAATAGGACCAACATGTCAATGATTTCCTTTTTTTATATTAGCACCATAGATAGTCTTGGGAAGCTTTGATTTGATGGACCTCTAATGCTCAAACCACTCTTTTGACATTATGGCCCTCCACCTTGTTTTCATTTCACTAAAAAATGAAGTCGAGTGAGCAAAAATCCTAATCTGTGTACACTTCCCTCATGGGTAGGTGGAATAAATTTTGGATAGTGGCTCTATTTAGTGTGATGAGAACCTCTTCATTGGCTACCTTTATTTGTTTGGTTGCAGGGTCAAAATGAGAAATGCACTTCTTGATTAGTTCTGGAGATTGCATGACAAATGGGAATCCAACTGCTTCCATGAGGTTGCTTTCTATTAATTTTTTGTGATTGGGTGTCTTGGTTCATGGTGAACCCTTCTTTGATGGTCTCCCAAGTCAAAATGACTTAGCTTTGTGTCACCGATCTCTTTCCATTCACTCTCAATGCCATTAAGGTGGTCAAAACCAACGTATTTGAGGGCCATTCTATGAATTCAAAGGATATGGTAGGTTTATGTTCTTAGAGAAAATGATACAAGATAATTCACTTCTGTGTCTTTGTAGTGATGCTTCAATTTAACTTCTCCCACAAGATATTGTGCAATTGAGGCAAATCTTGGACAAATTGTGAAAAATAAATGGCATTAAATGTATTAAATGTTGAAAAAGACATTCCTTCAAATAAATTATTCTTTGCATTTAATGTTCTGATATTTGGTGAGTAGCTTACATCACTAAGGATTTTCAAACTTTTTTTTGATTTGTGGAACTTCAGAACTGGCACTTCAATAGAAGTGATTCCAATTCTTCTTTTCCTTGTTAAGCGGGGTTTCACATGTCTTTCTTTAGAATCCGATGATATTCATTTTTATGCTTCAGATTCGTAGGGAGTGTGGAGAATTCCTAATCACAACTAAATTTCTTTTCTCAATGAGTTTCTTTTGTCTTCGAAATCCACCTTATCTTTCTTCTTCGAGAACTACACATGACTTGCTTTCAGGAATTCAGAAAATGCACCATTCGATTGCCATTCCTAGTTGTTGTAGGTTTCCTTCATCTATTTTCCCAGTCTTTAAAAAATCACACCTCTCCCATTTTATTTCCAATGAAATGAGTACTTCAAAAACCTCTTTCCCGAACATAGAGTTCTCCTTTTAGAATTTTAGAAATCACACTCCTCTGCTACTATTTTCAAATGACTTTAGTAGTTAAAGCATGATTTTCCTGAAACTCCATGTTTATGCTTTCTTTGCATGAAATTGGGACTTGGACTAACATTATTTGAGTTCCAACGTGACTTAGTACTAAAGGGGGAAACTTGACCAAACATAATTACCCTATTTCCCGACATCCTAACTTCAAAGATAAGGCTTGAATTATACTACAAAAATAATATTCTTGGGGTGGTAGAAGGACTCAATTCTTGAAAAGAAAACCAAACACTTACATTTTTTAAGATATAACATCAATTTTAACATCGGGGGACTAGAATATGGCAACATATGGCTCTGAATGGGGACAAGGATCATGAGGGACTCAGTAGGGACTTAAAATATCTAGTTTTTTACAACAAATGATCGAACACAGAAAAAATTAACTAAACTCAAAACAAACCAAAAATAGAACATGACATAGAAAATAAATCCTAACGACTATGGTACATATACAAGGATTGCTTGTTTCACATTCGATACAATTTCAGATCTTTCCCATTATATGATAATGGTAAGATCACACCATCTAGATAATCTAGTTTGAAAGAATTAGACCTACACACATGATGTATTTTGAATGGACCTTTCCCTAATGAATCAAATTTGGCATGCATACCTTTACATTATCTTCTTTTGTCCCAGAGTAAGACTTGATCTCCCTCCATGAACTTCCATGGTTAAATCTTTTTATCAAAGATATTTTTGACTCTTTACTAATGCTAAGTTGTCTTATCAACCATTTCTTCCCTTTCTTCTTCAAGTTTTATCAAATACAAAATCCTTTTCTCAAGTCCATCAAGAAACATATAACCTTCTAATGTTATTTTAAGTTTGCATATGGAAAGCTTGAGGGGGAGGGGTAAACCGGCTTTAGTCCCATGCAACAACTCAAAAGGAGAGATAATGATGGCTCTTTAGGAGTAATTTTGTCTTCTTAGAGAGCTTCATACAACTTTTTGTGCCAATTCTTCTAAGTTTCTGACACTAACTTCTTCATAACACTAATCAGGTTCTTGTTACTAGACTCTTCTTGGCCATTGCCTTGAGGGTAGTAATTAAATGAATGTGCTAACTGGATTCCATGGCCATAACAAAATTTTACTATTTTAGCTGAAGAAAAATATGCTACGTTATCCATCACTAGCTTTGTAGGGACCTTGAAGCATACTAGAATATTTTCTTTTAGAAATTTGCAAACAACCTTAGATGTAGTTTTCTTCATTTCTTTGGCCTCAACCCATTTTGTGAAGTAATCTATGGTGGTGCATATATGTGTGTGCCCTACACTTGAATGTGGGTTGATAGGTCCTATGAAATCTAGGCCCCATTGTTGAAAAGGTCCTTCTATCACCATAGGTTTTAAAGGTAACACAACTAATTGGGGTTTACCAGAATTTTTTTTTACATTTCTCACACTTTGACACCCATTGGTAGACATCTTTGAACTTCCCTAGCCAGTAATAACATTGTCTCAAAATATTGAAGGTTGTCACTGTAGAATAGAAATGGCTCCCACAAGCTTCATCGTGGAAAGCCTTCAGTAATTTTTCTTGTTGTTGCTTGTCCACACATCTCAAGAAAGTTCCTTCTAGAGCCCGTTTGTATAACTTTTCATCCTAGATGACATATTTCTAAGCCTTTATGCTTATATTTCTCTTTTGTTTTGGGGAGAGACCTTTTGGGTATTCACCATATGTTAGGAAGTAAGCAATATCTAAGAACCAAGGATCTTGCAGACTTACCATCAACACCTTAGGTAGATCTTCTTGCCGCTCAGGTTTGTTCTCAACTATCATTCTACAAAGACCCTTTCCACATGCAAGCTTGGTTGGTTTGATATCAATGTCATACTCTTGTACTTTTTCAATCCATGCTCCTCCGGTGTTACATCCCACTTCTTGTTGTGTTAGAACGCTTTTCACCATGGGTTATGGGACAAAGACAATGGAATGCAAGTGCAATATGTAAAACCTGAAACATTTAAGAGCCTTCACCATGACAAATGAATTCTTCTTAATTTGTGAATATCTCAATTCATGATTCTTCAGCAGGATGCTCATGAAGGCAATTGCCTAGACTACTCCTTCATTTTCTTGTAACAGAATCACAAACATGGTGTGTTAAGAGGTGTAGCAATAAATAAGAAATTATTTTCTAAAATTAGGGTGTATTAACATTGTTGTGTTAGCTATATCTTATTTGATATTTTCAAAGGATTTTTTACCAGCTTTATTCTATCTAAACCCCTGATCCCCTTTCATCATATCAACTATATGCCTAGTAGTTTTAGAAAAATCAGGCACAAATCTTCTCAAGAAATTGACCTGGCCCAAGAATGATTTTACCCCAGTCTTTCTTGAAGGGGGGATGGGTTTCTAAATTTCCCTAACTCTTTCAAGGTCTATAAAAATTCCTTCCTGTGACACAATATGACCCAATAGCTTTCCCTAAGTCACACAGAAGACTGACTTCTTCAAGTTCAAGGAAATCCCGTGTAACCGACACCTCTTCAGGATCACCTCTAAATCATGCAAATGGTTTCTTCATCTCTTTGATAATACAATGAGATCATCCAAATACATGACTATGATCTTATTTTTCAAATATATGAATGATAAATCTATTTCCCACTAGAAAGTAGCACCTGTGTTGATCAACCCAAAAGACATTTTGTTATAAGAAAATGTGCCCCATGGAGTAGTGAAAGTTGTTTTGTATTGGTCACTCATAAAATTATATCTAATTATATCCTAAGAAACTATATAGCATAGACATCATCCCTTAACCTACTACCATCTGCAATAGATGATCCATGTTAGGCAATGCATAATTGTCTTTGAGAGATGCTTAATTCAGATTTTTGAAATCTACATAGATTCTAATCTCTCCATTTTTCTTTCAGATTGGGACTATGTTGACTACTTAGGTGGAATGGTGGATGGCATAGATGATTCACACCTTAAAAATCTTGTCAATTTCCTAAAAGATAGTGTAAACTACTTTGGGGTTATAATTTATTTATTTATGATGGAAAGGAGTAGCTTTAGGTTTTAGGGGAATGTGGTTTTTGAAATTTTCTCCCATGAAACTTTTTAGATCATCATAGAACCTTACAAATACATCTTGATAAGATATCAAGAACTGCTTCAATTTCATTTTTTCCTCTTTCGTACAACATTTCCTGATGTTTATCATCTTCGTATTTTGTGCATCTTTGATATTCAAAACCTTGTATTCTTCAGAGGCGTTTCCCCTTTCTTCTCTTCTTCTTCACATATGCATCATTCCTATCAAAAATATTTTCTAAGGAGATCATACTTGAGGGAATCTTGTTTCCTTTTAACCGCATAATCCCTTTCTCCAGGTACCTTTTTTTATTTGGAGAAAAATTGGTACAAGGATTTTCTCCTCCTTCAAAATATAGTTCAATAAACATCTTAGCATTCTGCAAGAACTGTTGGAGCCGATGATCATCCTTAAAAACCTGCAATGATTCTACATTGTCAGGGATGCTTGGCTTGTGCAATCATGTACTTCTAATCTCTGAAGTCCAGATGAGGTAGCATGAGAGATGTTGATACTTCTAGGGAATTGGCCAGGGATTTTTATTCCCTGGGCACTTGCTTCTGTTGAAAATGCTTCAAGGGTCTCTATTTCATCCCATACCCTATTTCTATAATTTTTTAATCTATGATTCTTAATAGATAAGAGCCCCCTGACTTTCTTCACTATCAATTTTGCATCACCTCTTGCTTTCAACATTTTGAAACTTCTCTCCTTGGCTGCAAGGATTCCCAATAACAAAGCTTCATATTCAAAAATGTTGTTTGTGTTCTTGAATTCTAGTTTGTAGGACAAATTAATGACATCCCCTTGAGGAAGAATTAACACTACTACACCAGACCTGGAAGAGGCACAAATGTGATTCATCCCTTTAATTTTTCAACTCTGAAGAATTAGATTTAGTATACATGTAATTTACAAATTATAGTTCTTCGTACAAAATTTTTACTTTCAGGTCATCAGACTTCAACATAGTGAATTTGAGATTTTCTTCCGGTTCTAGCTTAACCTTCTTAGTTGCAACATGTATGATTGCATAAGACCAGTCTAATTTTATTTCTTTTCCTAGATACCTACAAAAACTACTTCTAAACAACATACTATAATTAGCTGATATATCTGCCACTAAGATGGTGAGTTTCAATCTTTTGGTTGGGTGTGTTGCAAGAACTATTTGCACATCTCTAATCTAGCCAATCAATGGGACATGCTTCATATCCATTGATTGAATAACATCTCCCAAAAGTTTTTGTTAGGGATAAATAGAGAGCCTTAGCTACTGGTGCCGACATCACATTATTGAAAGCTCCTAAGTCTATGATACAATTGCTAAGTTTATGTTCATTGATGAAAATAGAGACATAGAAAGGTTCAAACTTCTGGCTCAAGGTAGTGAATAATATGCTAGCATCATATGGGTTTTCTTTTGAAATAGTGGGTTCATCTTTAGAAACTATACTCGAGCACATGTTAACACTTCTATTACTTGACTTACAATGCTCTATTAAGCATTGTATTTCTAAGGGATTTGACTTCAAATAATCTAAACATGAAATTTGAATGTGTGATTCTTTGTAAAATTGGACAATATAAAATGAATTAGATTACTTACCTAGAATAAAAGTATTTTGGGGTGATGTCATTTGATATGATGCCTTAGGAGGTGCGGAGCTCAAGTTGCCACTCCTCTGTAGAGTAAATATCCCATGTTGTTTAACCTTCTAACTCCTTGTCAAGGTAGCCATTGAGGATTTACCAAGTGTTGCAAAATAATCACCTCCACCTTTCGAGTCAGATTCATACTCTAGGTAGTAATTTTTAGAGACACCATTGTAATTTAAGTTTGTTTCTCCACCTAGAGTATCTCTGGCGGTCTCATTAGTGGTGAGTAGCTACATATATCTAGTCATCTTTGGGAAGGCATCTCCATCATGATCTATTATGAGGTGGACAACACACATGTTTCCCTTCGTAGAGCTTGGAGGAGCTTCAATAGCCAATCATTGTTGTATTGGTGGAAGCTATAATTGTTTCCCTTCATGTTGCCTCCTGGAAAATATCTTGGTATGGCTGGTTGAAAGGGGGATTTGCCTTTGATAATTGTATCTTTAGGGATATCACGTTATTCATCAATCTCTACAGCATACCTTTAGAAGAATTATTACTATTACTACTACTAGCCTACAACTCCTTTTTCCATTTCTCCGGAGTGATGAAATCATCCTCTAGTTCTATTGTGGTCATTTGGGTGGTAGCCAAATCCTTCACTCTTTCTCTTCTTAGATGAAAATTAATATCCAGAGGGATAGCATTTAGAAAGAAAGATTTTTGATTTTCAGAAGTGGGTCTTTTATTAACCATAATTTTATTATCTATTTTGTAAAAATTAGCCACAAATTCCTGCATGGGTATGGAGATTTCCTTCTTAATATGGGTTAATTGTGCTATAAGGGAGTGCTCATATTCAACACTTTTTAATCTCTCCTTGAATCTTGTCTACACAGTTTCCCAATTTGTAATACAACCCAGAGGTAAGTGATGAAACCAATCAACGACTTTGTCAACAAGCATCTCCAAAATAGGTAGACTGCTATATCTTTGTGTTCTACTATGAGTACTCTACAAGCTACAAAAAATGTAGCAATGTGTTCATCTAGGAACACCTTTTCATCTCTAGTGAATTTTTGGAAATTCTTCCTAGACCCAAGAGGAAGGTCATTGTGAGAAGTAAGATTGAGTGGGCCAATGATTGCCCCCCAAGGTACCGTCAAAGCCATTATTCTTGGTAATGAGAAATGAATAGGATTGAAACTAGCATTTGAGGGAATTCTAACACCGTGTAGGGTTAGGAATTGGAAAATAGGAGATGAAATGTTAGGATTATTTAGAGGGCTAGGAGGGATGCTTCTACTTTGATGAATGGGCTTCACCAGAGAAAAGATTTCCTTACTAAGTTCTTCGAACACTGGATCTACTTCTCCTCTTCCTCTCACACTTCTTGTATATCTTAGAGTATCCAAATTTGTTAAAATTTATGGACCACTTGGTCTTCCTTTTCGAGGTTGATTCTCTTGATGCGGTGCTAAATTATGATCTTGTCTTTGTTGTTGTCTCTGCAAAAACAATTGTAAATTATCTTCTATTTAAATCTTCTCTTTCCAAGACTAGGATCACTCATCTGTACTCTTCAACAACTCTTCATGATCTCCATGAAAGAGTATTCAATTGAAAAATGATGTCTTCCAGGTCATCTTGAAACCCTATATTTGGTTGCAATATAGGAAAGATTTTTTCATGAGGTAGCACCATTATTCCCTCATGCCTAAGTGATTGATCACAAAATGACCGTTTAGTTCCCAAACGGAGTCGCCAAAAATATGTTGGTTAACACATAGGTCCTCTAATGATATAAATCCATTCCCTAAATAAACCTAATCTATTAATAACAGTTGAAAGAAATTTCAATTAGCTCAATTTCAATTAAAAATATAGTAGGGTATACTCTTAACTAGAGAGTAGGAAAGGCTTCTAATGGATATTCATCACCATGATATATCCATGAATGAGTATCTGAATTACATAAATATATATATATTGTGCTACTTCACACAACCAAGTAAATGAAATAAAACAACAAATTTTAATCCACAACTTGCATATACAATCTCACAACCATGAAACCATACATAGAACATATCTACTGAATCAAAGTAAAACTGTCAAACAACATGAATATGATAGAATATAACCAATAATGACTCTCAAATCATCTTATAATCATAAATTTACAGAAAACATAGTTGAAAAAAATTTACAACTAATTGATTCCATTCATTTATCCATTCATTCACCAACAAAATCACAAGTCTATCAATGGAAAACAACTATAGTTCGATTTTTGAGTCACACTCAATTGTCACAGCAAAAGGGGGAAAATATGAACCAACATTGCCAGTCCTTAATGAAGTGTTTAACAGAGATATAAATAGTATTTATGTCTTCTCTAATGGTTACAACAACAGTTCTTGAAATTTCAATTTCAATAGTCTCGTGACAAGTGTTAATAGAAAGAACAAAACAAAACAAAATAAACAAAAGACTAATGTGGCCCTTGTGTCTTCCCCTTTATGAATTGATGCCTCTATGGAAGTGTTTTGGCTTAATTTGTATTGTTGGAAAGCTCTCATGACATGTACTATCTCCTCATCCTCTGATACTCTGATATTGTTATTTTTAGTGGTCTAGTAGAGATGATTTTCCTGCACATCCTCTACTCTTTCTTCATAACTATGGAGCTCTTGACTAGTTGTGGATAGCATGGCATCACTTTGGGTGATTTTATGAAGCCTTGTTCTATGGTATACAGAAGGAATGATCATTTTATCAATATTTTCTTGATAAGCTTCTCTCATATGGTCAATATTGATGACATCTTTTCCCTAGCTGTGTTGAGAGGCACATCCCAAATCAGTAAAATATTTTTCAGTCCTCTGAATATCCTCTTGTAAATTACCCTCCAATTATCCCAATATGTTTAAGGGTTTTAGTCACACATTTTTGCTTAAAGGTAAGGGAAAACATACATTTTTGTACTAGTTCATTAGGTGAGTCCAACAATCCTATCTTCAATGCATTTTCTAGTTTCATATCCATAATTTCTTTATTCATAAAAAAAAATTGCTTATAAAAATCTTCTTCACCTTTGACAATCATAATATCGGCTCTCACACTGTCCTTGGTCTATATAAGGGCTTTGTAGGGGGATCCAAGATGTTAAATTAGGGGAAACCCTTTGAATTTTAGATCTTCAATCTAGTCTCTATGCATCCTTCCCATGTGTCTTTCTTCTTGTAATTGGAAAATAAGGGCTTGGTTCTCCTTTGATACTAGATCTAGTATAGGAAGGGAGGAACTAGATGGATGAGATGAAAAGGGTGTGAGGATTTTCCTGAGATAATTGGAAAGATGGGAAACCATTTATTTAAGATTGGCCTTTTCCTATTTGTCATTCTCCATCCTTTCCTTCACCTATTGATGGGATAATTCCCACATTTGGACAATCTTCTTGTGTTTAGGAGGACCAACATCAGTCCTAGTTATCATGAAATCAGAGGCCTCCATATGAGCTAGCTTATTGGTGGACTTAGTCTGTGCAATTTACATGATTACATGCCCCATTTCCTAGTATTTCCCTAGGGAAGATAGTACTATAGCCATCCTCTTCTTTTGAGGTGTGGGAGACCCCTTTAGAATTTGATCCACCATGTATTGAGGAGGTATGAGATCCTGTTCTCTCTTTCTTTTCTTTTCTAAAGATCTTTCTAGATAAGAAGGGGTGGATAAAACCCTTGAGGAAGACTTCAGGCTTTCTAAATTAAATAATTTAATTACGATTGGAGGAGTATCCTTTTGGAAAGATACAAAAGAAAATTTAGAAAGTTTTTCAAAAATAGAACTAGAGGAGACTAGGTCTTGGGATACCTGGTGATCTTGTGGGAGGTCTCCTTGCTACTCTTCCTATTGCTGGTTAGAAATTTCATGCTGCATATCATGTGGCTCTCCTTGCGAAACCTCTTGTTCTATGATTTCTTCATCTTTGGATTCTTCCTCTTTTGTGAGGTCTATTTCTAGAATTGATCCTTCTCCACAGGTAGGCTTAGGCTCCTATGCCTTCTCTAGATGTTCACCAACTCCTCCAGAATCCTGAGAAGATACTTGCACTAAGGGACCCATTGGGGCAGTAACAATAGGCATTGATGCTTGGCTATGCGAAGGGTTTGGCGATGTTTGTACAGAGATTCCTTTCTTCTTCTCATTTTGTTTATGCTCGACTCACCTTTGAGTTATCTTCATTATTAGAGTCATGCACACATCAAAATTATCAATTTATGAAACATACCAATATGTGGGCTTTATTGGGGTTCCTCTAATTTTATTTAAATAATGTGGGTGAAGTAATTCAGACCTGTCATCCACTTGGCCGCCAATATCGAGACTCACCTTGTATAGATTGATTTGGTCTGCAATAAGTCTTGACCAAGATCTTTCTCTCATTTCAATGTCATATTTATAATTTATCTAGAAATATTCCATCTCTGGAACATGTAGAAACGCTAACCCTAGATGTAGATTATCTTTGACAAAGCTGCTAGGATCATATTGGGTTCTAATGACATTGTATTTCTAGAAGGGATATCTGGTTGCGACAACTTTGACTACATTAGTAGTGTTATAACTAGAGGAGCATGAATATGCCCCTATTGTACTTATAGGAAACATAATCCCGACCTTTTATTTTTCTCTACACCTTTTATTTACTTTGATTATTTGTTGACATAACTCAACTAACACCATTTTGTCATCAGGATATCTAGGCAACTTGTAGGGAAAATCATCAAATGCACCATTGCATAAATATGTGAAAGTTGGGTACTAAATGACATAGATGTGATAATTAGAAATTACATCATCTTCCTTTGGAGATAACCTCCATTTCGAAAACCCTTGTAATTCATGGGTCAATCTCATGGCAAATGTGTCATTCACTCTCTTTAATTCCACACAAATTTTGTGTAGATGCAAGCGAGGATAAAAGTCATAGATTTGTATGTCATCTTTGAAATCTTCAACATGAATCAAACCAGGCCAATGTTTTGTGCATGCCAGGGAATAGATAATATATGAAGACATAAAGAAAGAACAATGCTTCTTCATTGCCCCTGGTTCTATGTAATACGACCAAAATGTCATTGATTTCCCTTTTCATATTATCACCATAGATAGTCTTGGGAACTTTGGATTTTCTAGACCTCTCATGCTCAAACCACTCTTTTGACATTACGACCCTCCACCTTGTTTTATTTTTACTAAAAGTTGAATTCGAGCGAGCAAAATCCCAATATGTGTACACTTCCCTCATGAGTAGGTGGAATAAATTTTGGATAGTGGCTCTTTCTAGTGTGATGATAACCTCTTCATTGGCTATCTTTATTTATTTAGTTGCATGTTTGAAATGTGCAATGCACTCCCTGATTAGTTACAGAGATTGTACATAGACTGAGAATCTAGCTACGTCCATGAGTCTGGTTTCTATTAATTTTTCAGTGATTGGGTATCTTGGTTCATGGAGAACCCTTCTGTGAAGGTCTCCCAACTCAAAATGACTTAGCTTTGTGTCACCGATCTCTTTTCATTTGCTCTCAATTCCATTAAGGTGGTCAAAACCAACATACCTAATGGTCATTATGTGAATTCAGAGGATATGGTAGGTTTTTATTCTCAGAGAAATTGACGTGAGAGAATTCACTTTTGTGTCTTTGTAGTGATGCTTCAATTTAACTTATCCCACAAGCTATTTTGCAATCGAGATAAATCTTGGATAGACCATGAAAAATATATGACATTAAATGCATTACATGCTAGACAAGACACTCTTTCAAATAAATTATTCTTTGCATTTAATGTTTTGATCTATGGTGAGAAGCTTATGTCACTAAGGATTTTTAAAATTATTATGATTTTTGGAACTTCGGAACTGGCGCTTCGACAATATTAATTTAGATTCTTCTTTTCCTCATTAGGTGGGGTTTTGCATGTCTTGCTTCAGAATTCGATGATATTCATTTTCATGCTTCAGATTTGTAGGGAGTGTGGAGAATTATTGATCACAACTAATTGTATTTTCTCGATGAGTTTATTTTGTCTTTGGAATCTACCTTATATTTCTTCTTCAAGGACCACGCATGACTTTCTTTCAGGAATTCAGATAATGCACCATTTGACTACCATTCCTAATCATTGGAGGTTGCTTGCTTTAGCTATTTTCCCAGTCTTTTGAAAATCACACATCCCCCTTTTCTTTCCAACAAAATGAGTACTTCAAAAACCTCTTTCTCGAACATAAAGTTCTCCTTTTAGAATTTTAAAAATTGCACACCTTTGCTACTATTTCTGAATGACCTTAGTAGTTAAACCATACTTTTCTTGAAACTTCATGTTTATGCTTTCTTTGCATGATCTTGGGACTTGGGATGACATTAGTTGGGTTTCAACATGACTTAATACTAAAGGGGAAAACTTGACCAAACATGATTAGCACATTTCCTGACATCCCTCCTCAAAGATAAGGCTTGAATTATACTACAAAAATAATATTCTTGTTGTTACCATAATTGATAACAACATTGAAGATTGTTTATCTGATGGAGATGATGATGAAGACCTACCAAGATTAGAGGAATACATGATAGTAGAAAGGTTAGATCAGTTATAGTCTTGTCAATGATGTCAAGCAATTGATTTCTAATTTATATTATGTTTCCATATCATTCGGTAATGATATAAGATGAATGAGTTAAGGAGAAGAAGAAATGAAAAGTTGAGAAGTTGAAGAACTTAATTGGGAAACTGATACAGATTGGACAATGATTTGATTATGTTGATATGATTATTTTCTACCTAACATATGATTATGTTAAGTCGGTAAAACATAGTGATGAATATTTCACAATTCGGTAAGTAAATTTGTTTTAGATACTGAGATGGAAAAGTCACTCGGTAAGGTAAAGAGAAGAAGATAGGTCACTCAGTAAAGCAAAAAGGTTTAGGCATCGAGTGATGTAACCAAAATTATAATGGAGGACACCAAGTGAGGAATAATATTAAATAAGGATGGAATCAACATTTAATGATTAGCTTTGACGAGTTTGATGATCATGATGATGAGGAAAGTTAGTTACAAGAGATCTATAGACAAGAAAATTCAAGATGAAGATCTATGGCAAGATCTAAGCGGTAAAAGAGATGGAAAAGGTTTCTATAAAAAGTTCAAGTTCCTAGGTGAAAAGAAAATGTGTTATCGATATCCAGATCTGATGTATAATGAATTGAACGGTCAAGATTGACTAAAGGAAAATGTAATAGATGATATTAAGAGGTAAAAGATGTCTATATAAAGGATGATCTTATATGGACAAATAGATAGCAAATTGAATAGTTGAAGGGTTACCCACTATTGCAGTGAAGAAGGAACATAGAGATTTCGAGTGGGAAAATAAGGATTTGATGAAGTGTTGATTGCAGTGGATGATGAATAATTGAAGTGAAGACAAAAGAGTGCACAAGGATCGGATTGAGAAAAAGATAGTTGCAAATTAACAGGTCAATTTATTATTATTGCTTACTAGCATTTGTAACAGAGAAATCTCTTAATAGAGTTGACTTAACAATCCTAATGTAAAATCCTTTAGAAAGGTGACATTATAAAGAGTGTTTAAAGCCCTCTAACAAGGTGAAGATCCTAATAGATCTGAGGTCAATCCCTTAACCGAGTCACACCTAACAATGTGTTTTGTAATCTTTAACTAGATTCACTCTTAACCGGTAGTACTTTAGAAGAGTATTTCTTTAGTGAGTGACAATTCCCACAGTGGTTTTTCCCAAAGTTGGGTTTCCATGTTAAATATTGGTGTTACACATTGTGAATGATTTGAATGAATGATTTATTAATAGTTATAGTTTATTTACTATTGTTGGTAAATAGTGAAGTGTATGTTACCAAGATGCTACCGACTTAATCAGAGAAAATTTTTAAAGGTATTTGGGATCAGGGATTACTGATTCAGCCCATCCTCTCCATAATCCAATAATTGGTATCAGAGATAAGTACTCTGAAGAGATAAGTTTAAAAGACTTGAGTAAAATATCTAAAGATGTATAGGAGAGAAGTACCTAAGTTGAACAAGGAAAGTTTCTCTACATGGCAAAGCAAAATGAGATTGTATATGTCTGGGATTGGAGAATTTGCACTGTATCGACTAGATAATTATTACACTCCACTGGCTACCAGACCTTTGATAGTTGATCATTTGAGAGAAAAGAAGGAACACAACTCATTTATGATAGAGATTACTTCTTCCCTCTTAGATGCCGAATTCAATGATGTTAAAGATTGTGCTAATTCAAGAGAGATGTGGGATATACTTACACTTATCTATGGAGGAGATTAGCATGTATAAAAAGATAAGTTTGATAGTCTAAGAGGAAAATATGATGAAATTAGGATGAAAGATGAAGATAACATCACACAATACAACAACAAAATCAAGGAAGTTGTGAGTTCCATCAGAGGTGCTCATGGATCACTAGCTAATGAAGAAGTGGTAAGTAAAATCTTGAGAAATATTTCTTCTAAGTATGCTATTAGAGTATCTATAATTTAGGAATTGAGATCTATACCAAACAATAATGTTACTCTTAAAGCCCTAATCGGTAAACTAACTACATTTGAGCTTAGCAATTTTGATAATAGTCTATCGACCATTGATACTGCCTTCAAGTCATCTGTAAGCATTGGATCATCAAGAAGAGAAAGATAAAATCAAAGTAATTCATATGGAAATGAGTATGACAATATTCTTAATGAAGAGAAAGAAAAATAGGAATTGGAAGCACTGTTGGCTAACCGACTACCTAGAGGTAAAGGAAAGTATAAAGGCAAGTTACCATTGAAATGTTTCAATTGTAATAAGATTGGACGTATTGCATCTAGATGTCCTAAAAATGAAAGGAATGATAAGAATGATAAAAGAAACAACCAACACTGAAGATTCAGAGATTTTAAGGACAAAGGTAATAAGTTTTGCTATCTTTCTAAGGAAGGTGTAACTGATGATGAATTTGATGATATCGAGGAAGGATATGAAGTTGTCTTTGTTGTAGTAAAAGAAGAATAAGATGAGGAAAAGTATGAAGATGAAAAAGAACTTGTTTCTCATGTAAGTAAACTAGACCCTTGGATTATTGATAGTGGTTATTTACATCATATGACTGGTGATATTGACAAGTTTGAGAACCTAGAAGAATATGCTCGAGGATTTTTTAGATTTGGAAATGATGCTCCATATCCAGTGAAAGGAAAATGATGTATTGTGTTAAATGGTAATATGAAATGTAATGATGCATATTGGGTTCAAGGACTAAACTATAATCTTTTGAGTGTTACACAATTGAACAATACTGGTCATCGACTAGAATTTCAAAATAGAAAAGTTAAGATCTATGGTGTTGATGGCAATCTAATTGGAAATGGAGGACAATCAAGATGTAATTTATTTTATCTTGATACTAATGCAAAGAGTTTCTTTTTTGTTAAAACTGAAGATGTATGGTTATGGAATAAGATACTATGTCATGTAAATTTTGATAACTTGAGAAAAGTGAGTAAGAAGAGTAGACTCAGAGGACTACCAAGATTAAGCAAACCTAATAAAGCTATGTGTAAGGAATGTTAAATTGGTAAGATGACCAAGTCAAGTTTTCTAAGAAAATCTTACTCTGTAAATGGTATTTTGGAATTGGTTCACACTGAGCTTTGTGGTCCTATGAAAGTTCAAAGCTATTATGGAGATTGGTACTTTATTTTGTTTGTTGATGATTATTCAAGAATGATGTCTATTATGTTTCTAAAAGAATTTTTTTTTGATGCATTTCAAATATTTAAGTGGTATAAGGTAAGAGTTGAGAAGGAAATAGGAAAACAACTAAAGTGTTTGAGATCTGATAGAGGAGGTGAATTTATCTTTGATGAATTTACCAGGTCTTCTGTAATGAGCATGTAATTAAAAGACAAGTGTTTGCACCAAGGACTTCACAACATAATGGGATAGCTGAGAGAAGGAATAAATATATTGTTGACTATGCTAGAACTTTGTTGATTGATAAAAAGGTTGCACAAACATTTTTGAGAGAAGCTATAAGTACTATAGTCTACACTCTCAACCGAATACAGTTAAAGAAAGTTACAAACAAGATACCCTATGAACTATGGTTTGGTAAAACATTGATTGTAAGTTATTTCAAAATCTTTGGAAGTAGTTGTTATATATTGAAAGATTATAGAAATGGAAAGTTTGACTCTAAAGGTGATGAAGGAATATTTCTTGGTTACTCATTAAAAATAAAAGCTTATAAATGTTTAATCAAGGATTATAAAAAAATAGTTGAAAGTGAAAATTTAAGTGTTGATGAATTTTTGAAAAGGAATGAACAAGATAAAAAAAAGGAACCTGAGGATTATAATAGATTTTTTTATATACAAGATGGTAATTTAGTTGACTCAACCGAGCAGCAACAAGAAGAAACTGATGAACAAGATGAGACTCCACCAAGAGATGAAAAACCTGATGAACAGTCTACCAAACATGTATTAGCAAAATATGTGAGAAGACAACACTCACCGAGCATAATTATTGGAGACAAGAATGAAGTCCAGTTATGAAAAGAAGTAAGTTGAAAGATAACACATGTTTGATTTCTGAATTTGAGCCTATATTGGTAAAGGATGCACTAGAAAATGAAGATTGGATGAATGCTATGAAAGAAGAAATAAATCAAATAGAAAAGAATAACACATGATCACTAGTACCGAGACCTAATGATAAGAATGTGATTGAAATAAAATAGATTTTCAGAAATAAAATCAATGGAAAAGGAGATGTGATTAGAAACAAAGAAAGATTAGTCTGTAAGATTATGGTGAAACTTTTTCCCCTGTTGCTAGATTAGAAGCTGTTAGAATATTACTTGCTTATGTAGCTTTCAAAGGATTCATAGTTTATCAAATTGATGTTAAACTTGCATTTCTAAATGGAATACTTGAAGAAGAAGTCTACATTGAGCATCATGATGGATTTGTTGACAAGAGCAATAAGAATATGGTCTTTAAACTACATAAAGCTGTATATGGATTGAAGCAGGCTCCCTGAGCATGGTATGAAAGATTTCACTCTTATTATGTTAAGATTGGATTTGAAAGGAATAGTGATAACAATAATTTATACCTGAAATGTGATAAATATGATGAAATTCTAATTTCTGAGATATTTGTTGATGACAATATATTTGGTGGTAATGAGATAATGTCTAAGTCATTTGTTGAGGAAATGAGAAAGGAATTTGAGATGTCTATGATAGGAGAGTTTAAATTATTTATTGGACTTTAAATTAAACAAGTAAAGGATGAGATCTACATAATTCAATCTAAGTATATCAAGGAGATCCTAAAAATATTCAATATGAAAGACTCAAAACCAGTTGAAACACCGATGACTATTGGTTGTAAATTGTCTAAGAAAGATGACACTAAGGAAGTGAATGAGACACTTTACCGATCCATGATTGGCAAACTACAATATGTGGTACATAGTAGACCTGATATAGCACATTTGGTTGGAATTTTTGCAAGGTTTTCTACAAACTCCAAGGAGACACATTTGTCTGAAGTCAAGAGGGTATTCAGTTATTTGAAAGGGACTGAAGATTTTGGTCTATAGTACACAAGAGGAAGAGATTTTGATCTTAACATATATATTGATGCTAACTAGGATGGAAACATTGATGATAGGAAATGTACTAGTGGTGGAGCTTTCTTTTTGGGAGAAAGACTAGTGACATGGTTAAGCAAGAAATGAAGCTGTATTTTACAATATACTACTGAAGCTGAATATGTGGCAGTAACTATGAATTGTTCCAACATTGTATGGATCAAACAAATACTGTAAGGTATGTAGGAAGAGATTACTAATCCTATTACAATTTATTGTGATAACACCAGTGCTATTAACATATCAAACAACCTTTTGATGCATTAAAAAACAAAGCATATATCTATCAAGTATCACTACTTGAGAGAGCAACTACAAGATAAGCATGTGACATTGGAGTATGTGAATTCTAAAGAGAAGATAGATAATATCTTTATAAAACCATTATCGAAGGATGCTTTTGAGTATCTCTAAGGTAAAGTAGGGGTTCTTCCCCTCTCCAATGTACATTAAGGAAAGATGCATGCTATATCTATCTTGTGAGTTGATGCTAGTGTTCACTCTTTAGGTGGAGCCTAAATATGTGAAGGATTTTTATGAATGTAATGAAAAATATATATACTAGAGGTATATCTAAGAAGTTTATGTTTCTTTGACAGTGTTCTCAAAGAGGGAGATGAACAAATAAGGGAGAATAATGAGAAATTCAGAAGAAGATATATGAACTAGTATATGTCAAAGAAGGATAATATAAGTAATGGAGAAGAACATAAGATCATAAGGAGAGATGAATAAATCAATTGATAAAGAAGGGAGAAGATTACTCAAAGAGGGAGAGTAATACTGATGAATAAGAGAATGTTGCTGATAGAATCAGAATGGAAAGTGTTATTGACATAAAGAGGAAGACTACAGATGAAAGATCAAAAAAGGAAAAGATACTACTCAGAGGGAGTACAAAATATGAATGACAGTGAAAGGATACCATCATCAATTGAACACTAAATTTGTTTAGTGTTTCCATCAATGCCAAAGAGGGAGATTGTTACCATAACTGATAACAATGTTGAAGATTGTTTATCTGATGGAGCTGATGATGAAAACTAACCAAGATCAAAGGAATACATGATAGTAGAAAGGTTAGACCATTTATAGTCTTGTCATTTATGTCAAGCATTTGATTTCTAATTTATATTATGTTGTCATATCATTCAATAATGATATAAGATGAATGAGTTAAGGAGAAGAAGAAATGAGAAGTTGAATAGCTTAATTGGGAAACTGATACAGATCAGAAAATGATTTGATTATGTTGATATGATTTTTTTATACCTAAAATATGATTATGTTAAGTTGGTAAAACATGGTGATGAAGATTTCACAATTCGGTAAGTAAAGTTATTTTGGCTACCGAGATGGAAAAGTCACTTGGTAAGGTAAAGAGAAGAAGATAGGTCACTTGTTAAAGTAGAATAGTTTAGACACTGAGTGATGTAACTAAAATTCTAATGGAGGACATCGAGCGAGGAACAATATTAAATAAGGATAGAATTGACATTTAATGATTAGATATGATAAGATGGATGATGATGATGAAAGTTAGTTATAAGAGATCTATGGAAAAGAAAATTCAAGATGAATATCTATGGCAAGATCTAAGTGGCAAAAGAGATGGAACAAGTTTCTAGAAAAATTTCAAGTTCCTAGGTGAAAAGAAAATGTGTTACAAAGATCCAAATTTGATGTATAATTAATTGAATGACCAAGATTGACTAAAGGAAAATGTAATAGATGAGATTAAGAGGCAACCTATGTCTATATAAAGGATGATATTATATTGAAAAATGGATGAAAAACTAAATATTTGAAGGGTTATTGACTATTGCAGTGTGTTGGTTCTTTTTCTTGCAGGAACAAACTTGAATCATAAGGTGAGCTTGACTCTCAAAAGGGGCACATCAAGTTTGACAAGAAAATAGTCCAATTGATGAGGACAAGAGACATCCTCCTTCTTCTTTGAGCTCCACATCACTTAGGCAGGTATTGCCTTATCTGCACACTCGTGCCATCCTTTTGGTGAATAAAAGGCTTGCAGACAGATTAGTGTGGAATAGCCTTCAAACCCCTTCAGGTAACCTGTACCCCAATGAAGCCAATTCATATACAAACAACCCTATTTGCACAGAATGAGTCTGAAGACTAGAGAGGAACTCCTACTACTACCACCAACATGAAAATGGTATTGATATTTAAAGATGCATAAAATAGCCCAAACCCATCAAACACCGAATTCAACTAAATGTACTATTCCTTGATTAGTGCCATTATCCATTGGGTAGACCTCACATACAAACAATGAAACATGAACCAACTGTTGTCAAAGACTCATAGCCATAAATATAAATGTTCCAGCCCATCCACTACTTATAAGATCCTTCTGTAGACAACCAAGATGAATCTATGTCCCTTCTAAAGTAAATTTCACTTGATCCTAAATCAAGAACTAAAGACAAGAATATATGCAAAGGTAACCCTATGCAATGGATCAGAAAATCCAAAACTCACATGAATGACACCAAGGAGAGACTTGTAAACATGAAATAGTTATATTAAGTATGATGAGTCATGTACATGATCAAAATAGGATAGAGATCAAACCACTTCAATAACCTGCAAAAGACTTCCAGAAATTCTATTCAGCTTACATGCAATGTGATAGAGTTTTCTATTTCCCTGGAACTGACAAAATTCAGAACCCTTAAACTATCAAAAACATCCAACTTATACCACCAGCTATCTTGGAATTCTCTAGGAGAATGCAATAAGCTTGGGATAGCTAGGGTTAGGGTTAGGGTTTCACCCACCAAAATAATCAAATCAGAATTCAAAACAATTTATCATAATTTGGAGGAAAAAACATTGAACCCTGCAAGCAATCAACACTTGATCTTCAATCATGAAAGAATCTCTAAAAGTGCAACGAAGATCAACAAAAAATTGCAAAACTCAACTGGAAGTGACCCTGCAACTGCTTTTGGTACATTTCATTAACTTCTCCGCGTTGAAACATCTCTTCTGCAATCATCTCACACCCTAGAGCACACTGGAGCGGTGGAGAAAATTAGTTTTACCAACTCTGGCCCTTTCTGTCATCAATTTTAGTCCTTTCTGGTCGCAGGAAATGTTCTCAGAGATTTGAATTTGAAAAGAAATGGTCAATCTTACGGTGCCAGCAGTGAATCAACGGTCACAATTTAAACCGGGATCAACTTTATATCCTCGCCGTTAGATCTTCATACTTCATGGGCTTTATGTTTTTAACCCACCTAGATACCTCAGGTTAACTCTGCAATGATGATGTACAATAGTTGTCGCATGATCGCATAGCACAGAGACGGGCTATGCAAACATGTGATAACCCGCAAACCTTAACCGCTAGCATAACCGCCACCGCTACCTGCCAACGTGACACCCTTGTCACATGATCGCATGGCCAAAAGATGGCCCTTGCGATCATGTGACAAGGCAACAAGACTACCACCTCACCCCCTTTACCCTACCGCATGCCTTGTCACAAACCCGTCGACCAATGAAAAGCTTCCATCTCCGCAACACCTAACACTGGACCCATTGCTGAGAAAAGACTTACCTTTTGGGAAGATCAGATGGTGGTCAAATGATCGCAAAGGGGAGGAATATTTCTCATGATGATGCGGCAATCGTAGATCTCTTCTGCATTGTCATTCCGCCTAAGAAATATCAGGCCCACTGACAAGTCCAAATCATCACCCAACAGACACGTGTCAACTAGTCGCATGATCACATAGCCAAAAATTGGGCTATGTGATCATGCGATAGCCAACCAAAGGCTGCCACATAGCCACCAACGGGACCACTGCCAAAGAAAATTTACCTTTTAAAAGCTTGAAGACCCAGGCCCACCATTAAGCAATTGCATGACTAAGGCAAAGTAAACTGCCAGCCAGGTCGCTAGATGTTAAGGGCTTAATCACCAGAATCAAGAGACTAGGAGATAATCGTGAGTCACTAGATTGTGGAATGAAAAACCTAACCGCCAGTCAGCTGAACATCACGAAGAACTGGGACCCAAGTAGATAGGTTGTAAGTGGTCACATGATCACATGTCGGAAAAGTCTGACATGCGGCCATGCAAAAACCAATCAGGAAGAGCTTGTAGACCTGGACCCACCATCCATCACACTTGCGTAGTTAGGGAATGCCAGCAAATAGGAAACTATGAGATTGAAAACACACAGGGTTTTCGACGGAAAAAATTAAAAACACACAAGGTTTCTGACGCCAAAACATAAGCACAAAAAAGCTGGAAGGCACAAGGTAAAAAACAATGAAGGTTTTCACACAGACTAAAAACATCATGGATTTTCAAAAACACTGTGGGTTTTCGACACTGTGGCAGATTCTAAAAATATTTTCCTGCAGACCCTAGAACTTGAATAACTTTTTGGATTTTGTGATTTAGGAGATGCAATCTGGACTGAAGCAAGGTGACACATGGAAGAACATAGGGCTAAGGGTGCACACCATGAAACACTATGGATTTTCAATGCAAGATGAAACTATGCAACAAGGTGGGATAACTTCAAAATTTGTAGGGAAAAGGCCATTTTCCTTAGATTTTTGCATTAACTAGAAAATGGACTAACAGTGGCTCTAGTTGGGGATGATTGGTAACTTGTGCCCATGTGAGAATTCAAGATTTTTGGGAGAGCAGACCACCCACTGGACAAAAATAGGGAACTCAAAAACCGACAACCGAACTAGGAAAGGAAACACACAGCAGGAAGGGAAGAAAATTTACAAAATTTACAAGATTTACAACCAGGCTGAAGGCCCCAAAATTATGATCAATACTTGCCTCTGTCAAACAAAAATTTTTCATCTCCACAAATCAGAGACAAACTGAAAATTTTTCTTCCATGTGACTGATCAAACTTATATCCATCCTTCCATAATTTGAAACAAATTTTTTTAGTACATACCTCCTGAGGGCTGGAAAAGTAATCATACCCATTTTGAAAAGAATATGGCATATGCATGTTGCACTCACTAAAAGGAATAAAGTTGAAAGCACCACAACATGAATTATCTGCAAAATTCTTACCATACCCAGGGAACTTTCTATCCAAATGAAAAGAAAAGCATTCCAGACCAACATAGGAGACATGATCACTGAACAAAAGGGCATCCTACATTTTGTCAACAACTGAAAAAACCAAAAATTATTGATAGGTGGGAAGAGAAACATCAACCTGTCCATGAGATGGTGAAGCTTGAGTAGCTGAAAGGCCATCCTTCCATGGCTTAGCAAAAGATTCAAAATCAAAAGAGGATTTAGAATCCACACAACTTTTCCAATCAGTACTCAAAATAATATCAGGGACCACTGAGTCACTTGAAACTGAGAAAACACTGGCAACCTCATCATTTGACACATCATATATAACAGGGTTGCTGCCTGGTGGTGCTGGGGTAAGAAGGGGAGAAGAGGCACACATGTCAAAGTCAGATCCCATTGACTCATGTTCCATATCAAAATCAATGTGTGCTGGATGTAAGAACTTAGAAACATCCCTCCCTGAATATCTAAGATATTCACAAGATAAGAGGTTTGAGACTTGTTCACTATGAAGTGAACAACTGTCCTCAAGAACATCATCTTCTACCATACAATCATCAGCAATACCTTCATCTATCCAATCCTCTTCTTCATCCAACTTATTGCAAAGACTTTCTACCCCATATTGAGAAAAGACATCACTTTCATGACTGCAAGAAAGAGTGTCAACACCTGACACATCTCCTTCATAAATTTCATCATTCTTAATATCAGCACTAATGAGCAAAGCCCCAAGTGCATCCTCAAGTTCAAGACTACCATCACCAAGTACCCAATCCCTGATACATATATAATGCTCTTCCCACAAGGCATTTGACCAATTGGTTGATTCAAGAAAACAAAGATCCAAGAATAAACCAACGAAGCCAGATTCAGGAAACTCAACATCCTCAGGAAGCTCATCATATACTTCACAAAATCTATCATAGAACAAGGATATGGATAAATCCTTTCTACTTCCCACTTTTAATCTTACTAATCTTATGCAATCCCTAAGGATGCCCTCCTCAAGGAAAGCCAGCTCCTTATTCAATTTATCCATTAAACTTAATGCAATACTTCTATATAATTTTTCCAAACTGCAACTGAAAACTTGAAGTATGCTAACCTCTACTCACACCTTATCCTTTCCTTAGTGCTTGATCACTTTATAAGGAACATTTAAAACTTGAAAAATACCTGGGAAAATCTTGCAGCAAAAGACCTTGTTGACTGAAAGGAAGGTCAAATCTAGAGCTCACCTTGTAGCTCCATCAGTTCATTTACAATGGAGAGTCACCACCTCCTTAAAGAGGAAAATTTTTGTACTTGCTCTGTGTTTCTTCCTTTAGTCAACCAACACTTCACCAGGATTTACACACTGTCTATTAGGAAATACACTGATCAAACAGAGAAATCAGAGTCACCACTCAACACTTAGTGAGAAGATGTAGTCAATGCCTTTTGTTTATCTGACTCTATACTTTTAACCAAGATTCTGGGATGATCCAGCCAAGCAAGGAAGCTTGCTATCATTTACTTCTTCCCCAGCAGAGTCACCATCTTGTTGGTTCTTTTTCTTGCAGGACCAAACTTGAATCATAAGGTGGGCTTGACTCTCAAAAGGGGCACATCAAGTTTGACAAGAAAATAGTCCAATTGATGAGGACAAAAGACATCATCCTTCTTCTTTGAGCTCCACATCACTCAGGTGGGTATTGCCTTATCTGCACACTCATGCCATCCTTTTGGTGAATAAAAGACCTACAGAAAGATTAGTGTGGAATAGCCTTCAAACCCCTTCAGGTAACCTGTACCCCAATGAAGCCAATTCATATACAAACAACCCTATTTGCACAGAATGAGTCTGAAGACTAGAGAGGAACTCCTACTACTACCACCAACATGAAAATGGTATTGATATTTAAAGATGCATAAAATAGCACAAACCCATCAAACACTGAATTCAACTGAATGTACTATTCCTTGATTAGTGCCATTATCCATTGGGCAGACCTCACATTATACAAATAATGAAACATGAACCAACTATTGTCAAAGACTCATAGCCATAAATATAAATGTTCCAGCCCATCCACTACTTATAAGATCCTGCTGTAGACAACCAAGATGAATCTATGTCCCTTCTAAAGTAAATTTCACTCGATCCTAAATCAAGAACTAAAGACAAGAACATATGCAAAGGTTACCCTATGCAATGGATAAAAAAATCCAAAACTCACATGAATGACACCAAGGAGAGACTTGTAAACATGAAATAGTTATATTAAGTATGATGAGTCATGTACATGATCAAAATAGGACAGAGATCAAACCACTTCAATAACCTGCAAAAGACTTCCAAAAATTCTATTAAGCTTACATGCAATGTGACAGAGTTTTCTATTTCCCTGGAACTGACAAAATTTAGAACCCTTAAACTATCAAAAACATCCAACTTATACCACCAGCTATCTTGGAATTCTCTAGGAGAATGCAACAAGCTTGGGACAGCTAGGGTTAGGGTTAGGGTTTCACCCACCAAAATAATCAAATCAAAATTCAAAACAATTTCTCACAATTCAGAGGGAAAAACACTGAACCCTGCAAGCAATCAACACTTGATCTTCAATCATGAAAGAATCTCTAAAAGTGCATCAAAGATCAACAAAAAACTATAAAGCTCAACTGGAAGTGACCCTGTAACTACTTTTGGTACATTTCATTAACTTCTCCGCATTGAAACATCTCTTTTGCAATCATCTCACACCTTGGAGCACACTGGAGCGGTGGAGAAAATTAGTTTTACCAACTCTGGCCCTTTCTGTCATCAATTTCAGTCCATTCTGGTCACAGGAAACATTCTCAGAGATTTGAATTTGAAAAGCAACGGTCAATCTTATGGTGCCAGCAGTGAATCGGTGATCACAATTTAAACCGAGATCAACTTTATATCCCCGCCGTTAGATCTTCATACTTCGTGGGCTTTATGTTTTTAATCCACCCAAACACCTCGGGTTAACTCTGCAACGGTGACATACAATAGTTGTCACATGATCACATAGCATGGAGATGGGCTATGTGAACATGCGACAACCCGTGAACCTTAACCGTCAGCATAACTACCGCCGCTACCTGCCAACGTGACACCCTTGTCGCATGATCACATGGCCGAAAGATGGCCCTTGCGATCATGTGACAAGGCAACAAGACTGCCACCTCACCCCCTTTACCCTACCGCATGCCTTGTCACAAACCCATCGACCAATGAAAAGCTTCCATCTCTGCAACACCTAACACTGGACCCACCGCCGAGAAAAGACTTACCTTTTGGGAAGATCAGATGGTGGTCGCATGATCGCAAAGGGGAGGAATAATCCTCATGATCATGTGGCAACTATAGATCTCTTTTTCATTGTCATTCCACCTAAGAAATATCGAGCCCACTGACAAGTCCAAATCATCACCCAAAAGACACGTATCAACCAGTTGCATGATCACATAGCCAAAAATTGGGCTATGTGATCATGCGATAGCCAACCAAAGGCCACCACATAGCCACCAACGGGACCATCGCCAAAGAAAATTTACCTTTTAAAAGCTTGAAGACCTGGGCCCACTATTAAGCGATTACGCGACTAAGGCAAAGTAAACCACTAGCTAGGTCACTAGATGTTAAGGGCTTAACCACCAGAATCAGGAGACTAGGAAATAACCGTGAGTCACCAGATCATGGAATGAAAAACCTAACCGCTAGTCAGCTGAACATCATGAAGAACTGGGACCCACGCAGATAGGTGGCAAGTGGTTGCATGATCGCATGTCAGAAAAGTTTGACATGTGGCCATGCGACAGCCAATCAAGAAGAGCCTGTAGACCTAGACCCACCATCCATCGCACTTGTGCAGTTAAGGAACGCCAGCAAACTGAAAACTATGAGGTTGAAAACACACAGGGTTTTCGACGGAAAAAATAAAAAACACACACGATTTCTGATGCCAAAAGATAAGCGCACAAAAGATGGAAGGCACAAGGTCAAAAATAATGAAGGTTTTCACATAGACCGAAAACATCATGGATTTTCAAAAACACTGTGGGTTTTCGACACTGTGGCAAATTCTAAAAATATTTTCCTGCAGACCCTAGAACTTGAATAACTTTATGGATTTTGTGATTTAGGAGATGCGATCTGGACTAAAGTAAGGTGACACATGGAAGAACATAGGGCTAAGGGTGCACACCATGAAACACTATGGATTTTCAATGCAAGATGAAACTGTGCAACAAGGTGGGATAACTTCAAAATTTGCAGGGAAAAGGCCATTTTCCTTAGATTTTTGCATTAACTGGAAAATGGACTAACACAATGAAGCTGGAATAAAGAGATTCCAAGTGGGAAAAGAAGGATTTGATGAAGTGTTGATGCCAATGGATGATGAATAATTATAGTGAAGAAAAAAGAGCACACACGGATTTGATTGAGAAAATATAATTACAAATTAACATGCAAATTTTATTACTATTGCTTACTAGCATTTGTAATAGAGAAATCTCTTAACAGAGTGGACTTAAGAGTCTTATTGTAAAATCCTTGAGAAAGGTGACATTCTAAAGAGTGTTTAAATCCCTCTAACTGTTAGAATAACTGAGAGGGGGGTGAATCAATTATCCAGTGTCCCAATACAAAATGTATAATCCAAAAAACAAATACTTAAAACTTTTGATACTCAGTAACTTAAAATATTGTACTCTCTATGCTTTTACCAATTACCAGTCTAAAACATATAGTAGTTACCGATCAAATCAAATATGCAACATGCAAATATGACATCAAACAAACATCACAATTGTACACTCAAAATGTGCACTTATCTAAGCCATTGATTCCAAGGGCATCCATGGATTGGAAACCTTGAAAAGCGACCTAGAGCTCCCTAGGCATGGAGTTCAAGGGTGTTTAGAGGGCTCTCAACTAGAGCTATTAAGCATGAAACCTTGTTGTAAACCATGCAATGAGAGATTAAAAGAGACAAGGGAAATAATTCCAATATCTTCAAGAATCATAATGAAAATGCAATGCAAGCTATGCTAGAATGAGAATGCAAGAATGCAACTAAACTATGGAAATGAGAGTGTTACAAGTCATTACTAATTAAAATATGTGAACTAAGCTAAAGCATGAAAAGAAACTAAGCTAAGAATGCCATGAGAGCTAAGCTACAATGAAAATATGAGGACCAAAATGCTACAAATTCTTCAAAAGCTCCAATGGCACCAAGAAAATATGTAGCACAACATTAGCATCAAGAGTGGGGATCCTAGAATGAGAAGAGAGCTCTCCTTTTAAAGATAAATGGACCATGGAGATTAAGAGGCAAAAGATTTGATCAATCCTTGTGCACAAGTCTTCTCCAATGAGAAAGAAGTGTTGACTTTTGTGCCCCATGTGAGACAAAAAGCCTTTTCTTCTTATTTATTAAATAGGAATAATGCTTTATTTGTGCAACTTAGGATAAAAGGTGAGTGAGGCTTTTTATTTAATAAAAGGGGAGGGAATTCCTTTTAATTAAATAAAGACTTAGGATAAAATGGTTAATCCATAGAATATAATTGAATAAATGATAGAATTAGGATTTGATCAAGAATAAGCAATTTTAGCAAATAATGCTAGAAAGGGGCTAATAGTCTAGATGACCATTTTTAGCTGATTACAACAATCAACACATAACACAAGATATTTAATGTGGAAACCCTGTGAAGGGAAAAACCACCTGGGACCGACAACCCAAAAATATTCACTCTTCTGAAGTGAGGTAAGTGAAGACCCAACCCTATTAAAGGTTACAAACACACTGTTACGTGTAACCTTGTTAGAGGATTTAAGACCAACCATTATCATCTAACCAGTAGTCACTCTGGGGTTGACAAGATAAAAATGTTCATTCTATGAATGATACATAAAAGACTTTCTTAGTCCACTCGGTTAAGAGATTTGACTATAGACAATGGTTAAAATGTAACAATAGGTGACCTGCCTTAATACAACTTCAATTGTAGATGTACAGATCAATGTTAAGCTCATTCAATCCTTTGATCATTAAATCAATTCTATTCCAATCAATGTTCAGTAACTTACTGTCACTCGGTAATAGCTTCCTGTCGCTCGGTAGCTTAAACATACCTCGGCTGATGTGTCAATAACATGTTTGATTCTCATCCTTTAGATCTTTCCTGAATTTTGTTAGTCATCGATCTGTGTAACAAACATTATCTGTTACCTCGAAATCATACACTTTCCAGCTCATCAATCTTATCAACTAAGCTAGTCATTTAGTTCCTCTGTTCTACTTGGTTAACAAAGAAATGTGTCGGTGAACACAAGCTTAGTTTATAGTGTGCTCGGTATACACTACACTTCATCGATGTACACTAAAATGCTTTATCAACCAACAACACTTCTTTGTGTCTTTCAACTCTTTTCCTCATCATAGATGAATGAAACATAATCAAGTCAATATCATAAGGTCATAGACTTATCATCAGGTTACTCAATGTATTCTTTATCCTCATTTGTCATATCCATCTTCCTCATTTAGATATTTCTATACTTCATCTCTTTCACTCCTTTACTATAGATGTTTCGGTATAGTAACTTACAAGATAAGTGTTGTCACACTAGTTGACATCAATGACAACATAATACTAATTTAATCATATTACATATCTAATCAATCAACTCGGTGATCTTAAATCACAGATTCTTCAATCAGGTTCTAAATCAGTTGTAGTTCATCAATCTCTCCCTTTGGCATTGATGGAAACTCAAGTAATATGAAATATACCATACACATACCAAACATGTATTCTACAACTCTGTGAACAAATGTTGTACAAGCTCTCCCTAGCTTAATACATTTAATCACTACGTTACTCAATAGCATTAACAATACAACTTTGTCAATCTGCAAATATGATCTTTTCAGCTCTCAGGTTCCTTCTTCTGTTCTCAGTAACTGATCTTCAATGTTCTTCCTTTCTTTCAGATTATCTCTCCCTTAGATAGTTCTCATTAGTGTATATTGTTTCATATTGTTTATCTCTCCCTTTGACAATAATGCAAAAGAAACAAATAAACATACTGCTCTTTATTGGCCAAGTAACTCTCTGTTGTCCAATGCATTCTCTGTATCTCTATATACTGATATCCCAATCTGTTTCAGTTCTCCAAACTTATCACAACCTTGAACATGATCCAAAGTGTGAACTATGCTACATCAACATGAATGATCTTCTGATAAGATTAAGCTGATGTAACATCCAGATCACATTAGTGATCGGTAGATAGGAGACAAACCCCTAGTCTAGTCCTTAAGTACTCAAATGTATCCTTCGGTAGAGCCTTTGTAAATATGTCTGCAAGTTGTTCTTTTGATGTAACAAACTCTAACTTAACTTGCCTCTCCTGTACTTTTTCTCTTAAGTAGTGATACTTAATGGATATATGCTTTGTTTTAGAGTGCATCACTAGATTCTTTGAAATATTAATTGCACTTGTGTTATCATAGTATATAATCACCGACTCAGTGATGATCTCATTCATACCTTCCAATAGTTGTTTAATATATGCAATATTTGAACAGTTTGTAGCAGTAGCAACATACTCTGCTTCAGCTGTAGACTGAGAAATGCAAGCTTGCTTCTTACTTGTCCATGTAACAAGTCTTTTACCAAAGAAAAATGCTCCTCCGGTGGTACTTTTTCTATCATCCACATTTCCAGCCCAATAATCATCGGTATAAATCTTCAGTTCAAACTTGCCTTCCTTAGGATACCATAATCCATAATCTTCTATTTTCTTCAGGTATCTTAAGATTCTCTTTGTAGTAATCATGTGCGATTCTCTAGGGTTTGCAAAAAATATAGCAACAATTCCCAAATCATGTGCTATATCTGGTCTACTATGAACTACATACATTAACTTACCAATCATAGATCAGTACAGTGTCTGGTTTACCTCTGTAGTTTCATCTTCCTTAGTGAGTTTGCATCTAGTAGCCATCGGTGTTCCCACAGGTTTAGCATCTTCCATGCAAAATGTCTTCAATACTTCCTTGATATATTTGGATTGTGTGATGAATATCCCATCATTCTGCTAAATCACTTGTAGTCCTAGAAAGAACTTAATCTCTCCAAACATAGGCATTTCAAACTCTTTCCTCATCTCATCAACAAAAGATTTACATATGTTATCTTGACCTCCAATGATAATATCATCCACAAATATCTCAGTAATAAGAATAGTATCATCAGTATCTCCTTTCATGTACAAATTGTTGTTCTCACTTGTTCTAAAAAATCCAATACTTAACAAATAAGTATGCAACCTCTCATACTAGGCTCTCGGTGCTTGCTTCAAATCATACAAAGCTTTATGTGATCTACATACCATGTCTTTGTTGTCTGGATCAATGAACCCATCTGGTTGTTTTATGTAGACTTCTTCTTCAAGTATTCCATTCAAAAATGCTGACTTAACATCCATTTGATAAACTTTGAATTTCTTGTGTGTGACATATGCAAGTAGCATTCTAACTCCTTCTAATCTAGAAACAGGTGCAAATGTTTCACCATAGTCAATTACTTCCTCTTGTGCATATCCCTTGCATACCAATCTAGCTTTGTTCCTTGTTACCTCACCATTTTCATTCAGTTTGTTCCTGAATATCCACTTAGTACCAATAACATTCTTATCTTTAGGTCTAGGTACTAAGGTCTAGAATTTTTTCTTCTCTATCTATTCTATTTCCTCTTTCATTGCATTAACCCGTTCATCATTTTCTAATGCAACTTTTACATTCTTCGGTTCATAATCACAAACTAGACATGTACCTTGTCTTGCTTTACTCCTTATTTGCATGCCAGCTTGTCTGTCTCCAATAATTTGTCTCAGGATGATGTCTCCTAACAAATATTGCTAGTAATTTGTCTCTTCTTTCTTGTTCATCCTGTGCAAGTTCATTTGCTTGCTCAACAAGTCCATCCTGCTTATCAATTTCTCTTCCTATTCTTCTGTATTATTTTCCTACTGACTGATTATCATAGGCTATGGTTTTGGTACATACTCTAGGTGTTCAATGTAAGTGAATCTACCACAGTCTTCTAGTTCCTTTGTATTTTCCTCTACATTCTTTTCATCAAACTCATCAACTCAGACATTAGTACTTTCAATCATTTTATTAGTAGTTTTATTCAGACACTTATATGCTTTGCTTTTACTGGAATATCCTAGAAATATCCCTTCATCATCTTTTGAGTCAAACTTCCCATTTCTTTCATCTTTTAGAATAAAACATTTGCTTCCAAAAATCTTGAAATAACTTACATTAGGTTTGTGTCCAAACCACAACTCATAGGGTGTCTTGTTAGTGTCCTTCTTTAGTTGTACTCAGTTCAAAACATAAACAACTGTACTGATAGCTTCCCTCTAGTATGTTTGAGAAACATTCTTTTGCAGCATCAATTTTCTTGCACAGTCATCTATTGACCTATTCCTTCTTTCAGCAATCCCATTCTACTGAGGTGTCCTCGGTGTAGAGACCTATCTTTTAATACCATGCTCATAATAGAAATTAGTAAATTCATCACAGATAATTCACCTCCTCTATCAGATCTTAAGAATTTCAATTCTTTACTAGTCTATTTTTCTACCTTTTCTTTATACCACTTAAACATCTTAAATTCTTTAGATTTTTCTTTTAAAAACATAATAGTCATCAATCTAGTATAGTCATCAACAAAAAGAATAAAGTATCTATCACCATAATAACTCCAAGTTCTCATAGGACCACACAAGTTGGTATGAACCAACTCAAGTATCTTCTTTGTTGAATAATCCTTTCTTTTGAAACTAGATTTAGTCATCTTACCTTTCTCACATTCATGACACATAACATGATCAGGTTTTGACAAGTTAGGTAGACCTCTAACTCTTTTCCTTTTACTGATCTTAATCATGTTATCAAAATTTGCATGGCATAACCTTTTATGCCACAACCAAACATCTTCATTTTTCATCATCAATCAAGAAGATTCATGAGTATCAAGATAAAATAGATTACCTCTTGATTGTGCACCAATTCCAACTAATCTTCCACCATCATCAAATATTTTCACTTTCTTGCTCTCAAAAGCAACTCGGTCACCTGAATTGTTCAACTGTGCCACACTTAACAAGTTATAGTTCAGTCCATCTACCCAATAAGCATTTTCACATTTTATCCTATCATTTATCATTAGGGATCCTTTATCTCTTACCATACAGGGTGTGTCATTAACCATCTTAACAGATCCTCCATTGTATTCTTCAAGTTGATCAAATTTATCTTCATCACCAGTCATGTGATGTGTATAGCCACTGTCTATGATCCATGTCTTATTTTTGTTAACTTTAGAGATCAACATTGTTTCTACATGTTTTTCTTCTTCCTTTGAGTCATCTTTCATAGCAACAAATACAAATTCTACATCATCATTAGAATCAGATTCAGATTCATTATCTTCGGCTATGTAACATACCTTTTTGCCTTTGTCATTACTGTCTTAGTTATCTCTGTTGTGTCGATAGCCTCTATTGACTCTTCTCCCATAGCTTCCTTCAGATTGGTCTTTGGTTCTTTCATCATCTTTCTTATGTGGACATCTAACAGTGATGTGGCCAACCTCTTTATAGTTAAAGCATGCCAAATGTAGCTTACCTCTATACCTTCCTTTACCTTTGGGTAATATTCTAGCCATAAGAGCTTCAAGTTCATCAAGCTCATCATCGATATTGCTATCACTATCATCATTCTTATTATTCATGCTAGACTTACCAATATTTAGAGAAGACATGAAAGTGGATTCAACAGACAAAACAACACCATTGTCAAAGTTATTCAATTCAAAGGTTGTAAGTTTACCAATCAGATTGTCAAGTGTAAGGACATTACCAGGTGCAGACCTTGTTTCATGAATAGCAAATATTCTGATTGTGTAAATTGATAATAAGGTTCTAAGGACTTTGATTACAACTGTTTCTTCATTAATAACTCCATCAAATGCTCTAATAGCATGTACTACCTCTTTCAATCTATTTGTGTATTGCACAATATTCTCACCTTCATTCATCTTCATATCATCGAATCTGCCCCTTAATCTTTCTGCTCTAGCTCTTTTGACATTCACATCTCCACTGTAGACTTGAGAAAGTTTATCCCACATGGCTTTTGCAATAGTGCAACTTTTAATATCTTCAAATTTAGCATCGGTACAGGCAACAACAATCTCCATCATAGTAACATTGTGTTCATGCCTGTTTCTTAATTGATCAAGTGTCAGGGGACCAGTGGTTGGTTCTATATAGCCATTCTCCATCAATTCTAGTGCAGAATTCCCAATTCCAGATATGTGCAGCTTCATTCGGCTTTGCCATATTGTGAAGTTCTCTTTGTTTAGCTTTGGCACTTCCCTCTTATACATTTTGAGATCTTTGTACTGAAGTCTTTAAAAATCTATTATAAGCAACCAACACTCTGATACCAATTGTTAGAATAACTGAGAGGGGGGTGAATCAGTTATCTAGTGTCCCAATACAAAATGTATCATCCAAAAAACAAATACTTAAAACTTCTGATACTCGGTAACTTAAAATACTGTACTGTCTATGCTTTTACCGATTACCAGTCTAAAACATATAGTAGTTACTGATCAAATCAAATATGCAACATGCAAATATGACATCAAACAAATATCACAATCAACACATAACACAAGAGATTTAACATGGAAACCCTGTGAAGGGAAAAACCACCTGGGACCGACAACCCAAAAATATTCACTCTTCTGAAGTGAGGTCGGTGAAGACCCAACCCTGTTAAAGGTTACAAACACATTGTTAGGTGTAAGCTTGTTAGAGGATTTAAGACCAACCGTTATCATCCAACTAGCAGTCACTCTGGGGTTGACAGGATAACAATGTTCATTCTATGAATGATACATAAAAGACTTTCTTAGTCCACTCGGTTAAGAGATTTGACTGTGTACAATGGTTAAAATGTAACAGTAGGTGATCTGCCTTAATACAACTTCAATTGTAGATGTATAGATCAATGTTAAGCTTATTAAATCCTCTGATCATTAAATCAATTATGTTCCAATCAATGTCTAGTAACTTACTGTCGCTCGGTAATATCTTCCTATCGCTTAGTAAAAACTCTGCAGTTTGGTTCTCACTAACCAATTTGATCAGGTATGCATGAAAACTTGTTCATGCAAAATTTTTGTAGTCTCCTCCTTCCAACATTACCTGTACATTATGAAATCTCTAGTCTCTTATATAGACAAGTAAACCATTTTCTTCTACTCCATCAAATTTTGCCGCTTAATCATCTTCGTTGATTTTGCCGCTTAAACATACCTTGGTTGATGTGTCAATAAAATGTTTGATTCTCATCCTTCAGATCTTTCTTGAATTTTGTTAGTCGTCAATCTATGTAACAAACATTATCTATTACCTTGAAATCATACACTTTCCAACTCATCAATCTTATCAGCTAAGCTAGTCATTTAGTTCCTCTGTTCTGCTCGGTTAACAAAGAAATGCGTCGGTGAACACAAGCTCAGTTTACACTATGCTCGATATACACTACACTTAGTCGATGTACACTGAAATGCTTCATCAATCGATAACACTGCTTTGTGTCTTTCAACTCTTTTCCTCATCATAGATGAATGAAACATAATCAAGTCAATATCATAAGGTTATAGACTCATCATCAAGTTACTCAATGTATTCTTTATCCTCATCTGTCATATCCATTTTCCTCATGTAGATATTTTTGTACTTCATCTCTTTCACTCCTTTAGTATAGATGTTTCGGTATAGTAACTTACAAGATAAGTGTTGTCACACTAGTTGACATCAATGACAAAATAATACTAATTTAATCATATTACATATCTAATCAATCAGCTCGGTGATCTTAAATCATAGATTCTTCAATCAAGTTTTAAATTAGTTGTAGTTCATCACTAACAAGTCTACTCCTAATAGGGTGAAGATCCTAACAGATCTGAGGTAAATCCCCTAAATGGGTCACACCTAACAGTGTTTTTTGTAATCTTTAACCAGATTGGCTCTTAACCGGCCATACTTCAAAAGAGTATTTTCTTAGGGGGTGACAATTCCCATAGTTATTTTTCCCAAAGTTGGGTTTCCATGTTAAATATTAGTATTACACATGGTGAATGATTTGTATGAATGATTTATTTATAGTTATAGTTTATTTACCATTGTCAGTAAATAGTGAATTGTATGTTACTAAGTTACTACTGAGTTAATCAGAGAAATTTTTTAAAGGTATTTGGGATCGAGGATTACTGATTCACCCCCCCTCTCCATAATCCAACACTTGGGGTGGTAGGAGGACTCAATTCCCTAAAATAAAACCATACACTTATATTTTTTTAAATATAACATCAATTTTAACATCAGGGGACTACAATATGGTAACAAATATGACTATTAAGGGATTCTAAATTCATTTCAATTTATGAGTTTTAGGGTTTCTATTTAAGTGTTAAGGGTTTTCAATTTCATTTCCAATGTTGGGGATTAGGGGTTTAATAAGTTATCTATTTTAAGGTTTCAATATGACTGTTAAGGGACTTTGAATTCATTTCAATTTATCAGTTTTAGGGTTTCCATTTTAGTGTTAAGGGTTTTCAATTTTATTTCCAATGTTGGTGATTTCAATATGACTTAAGGGATTCCAAATTCATTTCAATTTATGAGTTTTATGATTTTTATTTTAGTGTTAAGAGTTTTCAATTTCATTTTCAATGTTAGGGATTACGGGTTTAATAAATGATCTATTTTAAGGTTTCAATATGCCTGATCCAAATCCATTTTAATTTATGAGTTTTAGGGTTTCCATTTTAGTGTTAAGGGTTTTCAATTTCATTTCCAATTTTAGTGATTAGGGGTTTCATAAGTTGTCTATTTTAAGGTTTCAATATGACTGTTAAGGGATTCTAAATTCATTTCAATTTATCAATTATCTCTTTAACATTGTCAATTTTTTTGGTGAAATTCATTTTATTTATTGATCATATTTTGAAATTGATTTTATTGGATAGTAGTTGTGCTGGCAAGTGATGTTCAGAGAGAAGTATGGATCACTTGAGGGTTTTCATTTATGGAAACACTTATGTTATAGTGATCACATGTAGTAAGTATGAGTGTTGGAGACACACTCATGAAAATGACTAAGTACATAATCAGATTTATAGTATACTGCAGTACTGTTTCGGTTAGCAAAGATGGTATATGATATATTATGGCTTGAAAACTTAGAGGAAGACATTTTGGGATATGTATGACCTTTGGTTAAGGTCACACATGTTTTGGTATTGATATCAACAAGTACAGTGATATGAAGGCATGTGAAGACAGAGGAACAGTGAAACATGGAATATGAATAGTTGCGATGATTAAAGGAATGCTAGATGGAATGGAGACGTGCTAAGTTAGATGAAGATTGTATATTGCCAAAAATTTGGTAATATAAGATCACTGACTCAATATCTATTATTTGCATAAGTAATTATTATAGTTTGTATTGTATTTGAGAGCCGACTGGATGACATAATAGATATAAGTAAAGGGTGTTTTGTGGAAGTGATGTGTGTGGAACATATGTATGTGATATGGATGTGAATTTAGGATATCAATGATGGTTAATTGCCAATGCGAGATCAGAGATTGACAGAGACTAGTGAGAGCTATAAATGGAACTATCTAAGCATAAGAAGATGCTTGTTGTTGGTTCCTGGAATGGATTTTACACTCCATGAGAGACCAAAATACCTAAGCTTGATTTTGGGAATGGTTAGTTCTAAATATGGAGAAATCTATAGGTAACTAGACCAACTATAGGGACAAGACTTCCCTCTTCAGTTCTGGCTCTGCAGAACCAAGGTGGGTGCACTGAATCCAGTGACATATAACACTTTTACCACTTTAAACTAGATTCAACAAAGCAGATAATAGCAAGAAAGTACTAAATGATAACCAATCATTCATTGAGTCTCCATTGCTATGGAATAACTGAGGCCAAAATACATAAAACTGAAAGGATAGAAAGGATTTGATTTGAGTTCTTGCAGAATGTAAACAACCATGCCAAACTTGCATCACTATAGGAGATACTAATTTTTGATCAGTGCCTTGTCCATTGGGCAATATATCTAAAACAGATACAGAATACAGGAACAAAGATTCCAAGCCATAAACATAATAAACCAGATTCATACACTGCTTATAAAACATCCTTCATGTTGAACCAAATGAATCTATGCTTTATTAAAAGACTTTTAACCTGATCCTAGATCAAGGCTGAGAAATAAAACACATACACAGATAAACTCTGAGCAATGAATCATAAAACCCAAAACTCAAGAAGCACAACAAAGGAGAGATCTGAAAACTAAAAAATGCATTAAGTATGAGAACTCAAGTTCCTGTATTACAAGCTATTCCTGAATACAACACTTAGACAATATGCAAAATATTTTGAAGGGTTTTCCACTATATTGACACAACTAGCAAAATATATTAAAATTTGGACTGAAGATACACACTTAGCTTCTCAACTTCCAGTGTCAAGAATTTCTAGCCAACCCCTTCTAAATGATCATAAAATTCCTTTTATAGAGACAAGGATACAATAAGAAAAATGATCCTTTAGGTCAAAAACCCTAAACCAAACTAATCGATCCCAAGGCCTGCAGGATAAAGAAATCCAATCCGATTGTACCTCTGCAAGACATTTCTGGGAAATTAGCTACTTCCTTTGAAAAAGATCAAATCAACAATGAATACCTTGGAAGAAGCAACAAATTTGATCTTATCCATGAATCAAAGTAAAATATCTGCAAAGAAAGCCAAGTTGCTAAAAATTTGATCTTCCCCCTTTCCCGGATCTGTAAATCAGTCATGTCTCAAATGACAAATCTTTACCAAATTCTGATCCTGAAAATAATAGTCATTAATTCTTCTACCAATTTGGTGAAAACTAATTTTAACCACTTCCATTATATTCCCGGTCTTCCGGTGTCTCGAAAACATATTATACTCATATATTCTAATAACAAATGAGCCTCCAAACATTACTTTCCATGAGCAACCAGTCACCATTTAAATTTTTGAAATTCTTCATATGGTTCAAACTATATTATTTATTTTAATTATTCTGTGTAGACTTTGAACTTTGAGGTGGGCCCCATGTGCCATGTGGAACCACCTAATTTGGTCAACCATCCACCTCACCACCTTGTAAGACCACCTGTACATCCTTATGACATGTGTTGCTTTGTGATTCACTCATATATCTATTTGCAACTTTATTACCACCTCATTTCCATGCACATGGTAGCATGTCGATTCCCAGCAGAGGTAACTGTCGTGCATCTTCATTTTTGCTGATCAATGACCACCATTGGATTGACATGCATCTTGAGGTAGCTGATCAACCAACTACTCGATCTCATTGCTCAGTCACCATCTACCGCCAAGTGTCACACTCTTATTAGCTCATTGATCCACTTGGCAACTTACTGTACCACTTTGCCACATCATCGGGATGACACATGCTACTCTATCACATTCCTGCAATGATATCCATCCTGCATCTTTATTTTTGTGTATTAGCGATGACCTTCAATTCGAGCACATATCCCAATACAACTGATCTTGTACCTGCATGCTTCATCAAAATATACCTTACCACAAATGTAGGGCCCGACATCCTCATCATCTCCAAGTCAATGCCACATCACCATCTCGATCCACATGCACACGTGAGACTGGCCCTCCAACTTGGCATCCTTATTTGGACACCAATGTATTGAGCTCCTTTTCTTATAAACTCTTCTTTCCTCCTTCATGGTGTCAATGTGGGATAATTCCACTAGGTTTATAATAGTTCTTTGTTTCAAAATTTATCACCTCATGACAAGTGCCCAGTTGGGCCCACACAAATTTGAGTGGCCCACCTCCTCTTTCCCTTCACTTTACCTTATGTCTATACGTTCATTCTTTTAAACACTTCTTTTAGACCAAGCTGGGTGCATGTGGGATTAACCACATAGCAGCTCCAACACAGTCCATCCACACCACAAACCAGGTGCAACCTATCTCATGGCTGGCAACTCCATGTAACCTACATTCATAACCCCTAAAGACGTACGTAACATAAAGATGAAAGAGGCCACCCAAAGTGGTAGAAGCCTCATATACAAGGAATGCAACAAAACAACCCTCAATTGGAGAAGCGCATCTAGCAAAAAGCTATGAATTTATGAAAATGATTACTTTGCATAGTTATTCTATCCACACTTTTCATCATTATAAACACATCTTTACCCGACCTTGCAACTTGATCAAACAGAACCTTCATAGCATGAAAAATTGGATAGATGATCTCTCTCACATATAGAAAACAAGGCCACAATCAGATTCCCAAAGTGATCAACCGATTATCAATTATTGATCTTCAAAGTCAGCAACTTAGAACATCCTGAACTGTAAACAATCACATTCGTAGAAATTGCATTTGGAATTAATTGAACAAAGGGGTTAAACGAATTGGTAGAGACTTGAAAATCCTTAGGAAAGTACACTTCCAAGTCTACAATATGGAACATCATTCAATTATGTTTGATCTTGAACCAGGTGCAAATGGCAAGGCCCCAAAGTAAGCCACTCAGAAAACTAAACTATGCACTCCTGGAGAAACTTAGCAATATGCAAACAGAATGGCTCTGGCAAACATGTCAAACGGGCACATGGGGGGATAAAAATAGGCATGAAAACTCTTTCTCATTCATATAGCATGATGCCATAACCCACATGTCATAAATATCAACCAGATGTCAAATGAAAACCCTCAAAGTAGGCCCTTTAGTGAAAATTGGACAGAATGCAAAAATGCAAATTTGAGCACTGCCCTTCAAATGGGTATCTCCAAAACTTGTCAGAACTAAGATCTGGGAGTTGCAACCAACTGTATATGATAAATGAAAGGTGAGGAACACATGTCCTATGCCCCATCCCATTAAAATCAACAAGCCTATATTCGTATGCACTTGTACCTAGGTCTTTTAAAATGTTGCTTGAAAGGCACGAACCTTGCCTTAGGAAAACATTTTGAATATGGGCTCAAAACTATCTAGATTTTTAGAGTACCAATAGTGGCTCTAGTTGGGGATGCATGCCCCTTGTGGGAATGTAGAGAATTCATGAATCTTTGGTACAACAGACCACTCAAAAATGAAAACCGACTTCTTTCTCTCTTTCAAAAATAGGGAACCTTACTGAAAGAAACAAACCACACAACTGAAAGAAAGCAACTATAAAATTTATACATCACTTGCAAAGGCTCGAAGCCTCAAAAATAAAATCATTGTTTACCTCTGTCAAACAAATGATTTTCATCCCCATATGAGACCAGCCATCTGAAAATATCTTGACAATTTCGCTACCTACATATGTGAACATTCCTGGGCTGAAAAGTAATTCTGTATTTTCCATAACCCACATTCTTCCATCCAAAACCATCATTCTCATATTCCAAGAAATATGGAATGTCTTTTATCTTATCTTGAGGACTAGAAATATAAAACTTATCTAGTAATGCATCAAAATATAAACTACAATGATCATCATGCATTACTAAAAACTCACCCGGCTGAAAATGAAATGGATCCTTAGCTTTATCTATATGGGATACTTCAGCCATTGAGCAACTTGGATCCTCTAGGATGTACTCACAATCTGAATCATGAACCAAGTGCAAAAATTTTTCATCATCTTTGTGAAATAAGGATAAATGATCCATACCATCATTTTTATCAATAAACTTGTTGTCCTCAATCGTGTCACAATCGCTATCATACTCATCAAAAGAAAGAAAAGAAACTGAACAAGAAACTTGTTCATCATTAGAATCTTCATGATAGGACATCATACTGTCATGGTCTTCAATCACTTCTTCTACAAACTTACCACATGAGGAGGATTCATGCAAACATGAATCATTATCTTCATTATTTTGAGTACATGCCTCATTATTAGTGTCAAAACATATATCAACTGGATATTGTAAAGTAGAATCCACATTGGAGGCATACCTCTAGAAATCAACAACCAAGAATGCTGAAATTTCTTCACTACTTAGTGGATATCGGACTTCATGTTCATTTCCCTTGGCTGCTTGTTTGATGCTGCAAACTTATCCCTTATTTGGAACAGGGGCTACAAAATCTTGGCTCTCATTATCTTGTGCAAATCCATCATTGCAGGAACTTTCATCTGCATCATAATCATATTTTTTTTGTTTGCAAAAATATCTCTTATACTAAAACAAGAAGACTATTCTCTTATGTTGATAGAAAGAAGGATCCACAAACTTAATAAAAACATTATTAACTGCAAACTCCTCTTCATAATATTGATATCTACTAAACTCACTGTCAGCATCATAATTAGCATCATCAGCACAAAAGGAAACAACATCATAATTTTTATTTTCATAGAGCCACTCACAAGGAAACCTTTTTGTCATATCCCCACAATCTGATTTTGTATCTGCAACCAGTTCATGATCATTATAAAAACTCATACCCTGATCATTCTCATCAAAGGATTCATACTTATACAAATCCTCTGTAACATTTTTAGTATCAAAACAAAAATCAACAGGGCCTAACATTTTATGATTAGATAGATGTGTACATTTATTATATTTAGTTGTAAGCAAGTCAGAGATCTCATCACTACTAAGAAAAGGAGATCTTAAATCATCTGTATGCATTGCCTCTTTATGAGTAGAAGTAATCACATCGTTCATATTAGAATCCTCATCATTTTCATTATTAGAAGAACACATCTCCTTACTCTGTAAAGAATCACAACTGATGTAAATTTTGGAAACATGAGAAATGTTGTCCTGATTTTTTAGCACTGGTTCAGATAAGTCTGGAGACAACTCATCCTTGACATCTTCATCAAAATCTTCACTCAAATAGTTTTCATTTTCAAATTCAGACATCTCTGAATCAGTTGAAGACCTTGTATACAATGATTCTGATTCTTTATCACTACTAAAATCTGATTGTTCTTCTGATATATCTTCATCATTCTGAGAAGCATCAACATAGATGACATCATCATCACTTTTAGACTCAAGATTTTCAATTGAATCTATCCATCTTTTAGCATGTTTAATAGCTTCTTCTCTATGGGATGCAGACCAATTGACTGATTTAGACATGCAGAGCTCTAAAAACAAATCAATATATGCAGACCATAAAATCTCAACACCCTTTGGAAGTTCATTATATTTATCAAAAAACCTCTTATAAAACTCATGTGTTGGTTCTTCTTTCCTTTTTCACACATGTCTTCTTAAAAACACTATGGTTTCCTCTTGGATTCTTTGTTTCAAAAAGTTTTCTTCATACTCTGACAAAGAACCAGGACATTCAAGCACAATGGATCCATTGATTTCTATGTCCCCCATGTTTTACTATTTTATACTTCACTAAAAATTTTGCAAAACTGCAATCCTAATTCTTTGAAGTATGCAAACCTCTTTTTCACACCTTGTTCCTTTTCTTGGTACTTAAATCACTTAATAAGGAAACATTTCTTATTCTTTAAAAAATAAAATACTTGGAAGTATGTAGTTGAAAACTCAACTTGCTGAATGGAAAGCCTCTGAATCTAAAGCTTGCTTTGCTAAAACAATTATAGAGTTTCCACCTCCTTGAAGAGGACAAACACTTTAATAGCTGAAAACTCTTTCTATATTTCTTTCCACCAACACAAAAAAAACTTCAACAAGGTATAGAAACTATTTATCAGGACTTAAAATATATCATTATATGCACTGTTCAAACAAAGAACTTAGAGTTGCCACTCACAACTGGTTGAGATGATTTGAAACCTTTTATAATTGACTCTTATACACTTCAATGGAAACCACTGGATAGATAAATAAGTTGGCTAGGAGTCTAGCTCTACTCATACCTACGTTATTTATAACTGATTTATAACACTAGAGATATAAACTAATTGAAATAAGCAGGCTAGGAGTCTAGCTCAACTTGGAACCTGCATTATTTACTCATGATTATAATCTCCCTAGTAGAGTCGACATTTTGTTGGTTCTTGGAATGGATTTTACACTCCATGAGACACCAATATACCTAAGACTGATTTTGGGAATGGTTAGTTCCAAATATGGGGAAATTTGTAGGTAACTGGACCAACTATAGGGACAAGACTGCCCTCTTCACTTCTGGCTCTGCAGAACCAAGGTGGGTGCACCGAATCTAGTGACATATAACACTTTTACCACTTTAAATTGGATTCAACAAAGAAGATAATAGCAAGAAATTACTAAATGATAACCAGTCATTCATTGAGTCTCCATTGCTATGGAATAACTGAGGCCAAAATACATAAAACTAAAAGGATAGAAAGGATTTGATTTGAGTTCTTGCAGAATGTAAACAACCATGCCAAACTTGCATCACTATAGGAGATACTAATTTCTAATCAGTGACTTGTCCATTGGGCTATATATCTAAAACAAATATAGAATATAGGAACAAAGATTCCAAGCCATAAACACAATAAACCAGATTCATACGCTGCTTATAAAACATCCTTCATATTGAACCAAATGCATCTATGCTTTATTCAAAGACTTTTAACCTAATCCTGGATCAAGGCTGAGAAATAAAACACATACATAGATAAACTCTGAGCAATGAATCATAAAACCCAAAACTCAAGAAGCACAACAAAGGAGAGATCTAAAAACTGCATTAAGTATGAGAACTCAAGTTCCTGTATTACAAACTATTCCTGAATACAACACTTAGACAATATGCAAAATATTTTGAAGGGTTTTCCACTGTATTGACACAACTAGAAAAATATATTACAATCTAGACTAAGGATACACACTTAGCTTCTCAGCTTCCTGTGTCAAGAATTTCCAGCCAGCCCCTTCTAAATGATCATAAAATTCCTGTTATAGAGAAAAGGATACAATAAGAAAAAGGATCCTTTAGGTCAAAAAACCTAAACCAAACTAATCAATCCCAAGGTCTACAGGAGAAAGAAATCCAATCCGATTGTACCTCTACAAGATGTTTTCAAGAAATCAGCTACTTCCTCTGAAAAAGAACAAATCAACAATGAATACCTTGGAAGAAGCAACAAATTTGATCTTATCCATGAATCAAAGCAAAATATCTGCAAAGAAATCCAAGTTGCTAAAAATCTGATCTTTCCCCTTTCCTGGATCTGTAAATGAGTCATGTCTGAAATGAAAAATCTTTACCAAATTTTGATCCCGAAAATAACAATCATTACTACTTCTACCAATTTGGTCAAAACTGATTTTAACCACCACCATTGTATTTTTGGTCTTCTAGCATTTTTGAAAACATATTATACTCATATATTCTGATAAAAAATGAGCCTCCAAACATTACTTTCCGTGAGCAGCCAGTCACCATTTAAATTTTTGAAATTCTTCATATGGTTCAAACTATATTATTTGTTTTAATATTCTGTGCAGACTTTGAACTTCAAGGTGGGCCCCATGTGCCATGTGGCACCACCTAATTTGGTCGACCATCCACCTCACCACCTTGTCAGACCACCTGTACATCCTTGTGACACATTTTGCTCTGTGATTCACTCATATATCTATTTGCAACTTTATTACCACCTCATTTCCATGCCACATGGAAGCATGTCATTTTCTTGTAGAGGTAACCATCATGCATCTTCATTTTTGTGGATCAACGACCACCACTGGATCGACATGCATCTTGAGGCAGCTGACCAACCAACTGCTCGATCTCATTGCTCAGTCACCATCTACTGCCAAGTGTCACACTCTTATTAGCTCATTGATCCACTTGGCACCTTACTATACCACTTTGCCACATCACCGGGCTGACACATGGCACTCTATCACATTCTCACAATGATATCCATCCAACATCTTCTTTTTTGTGTATCAACGATGACCGTCGATCTAGGCATGTATCCCAATACAACTGATCCTATACCTGCATGCTTCATCAAAATATACCTTACCACGTGTGTGGGGCCTGACATCCTCATCATCTCCAAGTCAATGCCACATCACCATCTCGATCCACATGCATGCATGAGAGTGGCCCTCCAACTGGGCATCCTCATTTGGACACCAATGTATTGAGCTTATTTTCTTATAAAATCTTCTTTCCTCCTTCGCGGTGTCAATGTGGGATAATTCCACTAGGTTTATAATAGTTGTTTGTTTCAAAATTTATCACCTCATGACAAGTGCCCAACTGGGCCCACACAAATTTGTGTGGCCCACCTCCTCTTTCCCTTCACTTTACCTTATGTCTAAATGTTCATTCTTTTAAACACTTCTTTTAGACCAAGCTAGGTGCATGTGGGATTAACCACATAGTAGCTCCTACCACAGTCCATCCACACCACAGCCCAAGCGCAACCTATCTCGTGGCTGGCAGATCCATGTAACTTGCATTCATAACCCCCAAAGATGTACGCATCATAAAGAGGAAAGAGGCTGCCCAAAGTGGTAGAAGCCTCATATACAAGGAATACAACAAAATAACCCTCAAATGGAGAAGAGCATCTGGCAAAAAGATATGAATTTATGAAAATGGTTACTTTGCACAGTTGTTCTATCCACACATTTTATCATTATAAACACATCTTTACCTAACCTTGCAACCTGATCAAACGGAACCTTCATAGCATGAAAACCTAGATAGATTATCTTTCTCACATATAGAAAACAAGGTGACAATCAGATTCCCAAAGTGATCAACCGATTATCAATTATTGATCTTCAAAGTCAGCAACTTAGAACATCCTGAACTGTAAACAATCGCATTTGTAGAAATTGCATTTGGAATTGATTGAAAAAATGGGTTAAACGGATTGGAAGAGACTTGAAAATCCTTAGGAAAGTACACTTCTAGATCTACATTATGGAACATCATTCAATTATGTTTGATCTCAAACTAGGTGCAAATGGAAAGGCCCCAAAGTAAGCCACTCAAAAAATTGAACTATGCACTCCTGGAGAAACTTAGCAATCTGCAAACGGAATAACTCTGGAAAACATGTCAAACGGGTACATGGGGGGATAAAAATAGGCATGAACACTCTTTCTCATGCCTATAGCATGATACCACAACCCACATGTCATAAATATCAACCAGATGTTAGATGCAAACCCTCAAAGTAGGCCCTTTAGTGAAAACCGAACAAAATGCAAAAATGCAGATTTGAGCACTGCCCTTCAAATGGGTATCTCCAAAACTTGTCAGAACTGAGATCTGGGAGTTGCAACCAACTGTATATGATAAATGAAAGGCAAGGAACACATTTCCTAAGCTCCATCCCATAAAAATCAATAGGCCTATCTTCGTATGCACTTGAACTTGGGTCTTTTAAAATGTTGCTTGAAGGGCACAAACCTTGCCTTAGGAAAACATTCTGAATATGAGCTCAAAACTATCTGGATTTTTAGAGTACCAACACTTGTAATGTTCACTCTTGAACACTTTTGTAATTGAATTATTGATTGTAAGAGTTGTAATCTCAACATACCTTTAACAGGGTTTTTGTATACCTTTAACAAGGTTTATATTTCTCTAACAAGGAAATGCACTATGTAATACTCAGTTGCTAACATGGCTAGATAGCCTAACAAGGATACAATATTTTAGTCCATAGTTGTGGGTAGCATCCCTGTCAGGGTTTTCCCTTGGCCAGGGTTTCCTCAAAAACAAATAATGGTGTTATGAGTTATGTGTGATGTCTTTCTATTATTTTCATTTCAACACTCATATGGTTTATTTGCAATTGGTTTAAGTTCAATTTAAAGTGTTGTAATATTGATTCACCCCCCCTCTCAGTATTAATTAATCCTAACAATTGGTATCAAAGTTATTGGCCCTTAAAGAGAAAGCCTAAAAACTTAAGGGAGATCAGAATGGATTCAAAAAATTTTCAAGAGAACTTTGAAGCAGGACTTAATGACCTGGACAAAGAAAAGGCTAAGAATGATGATTTGAACTTCAAATTAAGAAGAGCATAAGGTTTTGTCAAGAAACTAAAGGAACAACTTGAAATTTAAAGAAATCAAAGACAAGACCTTATGGAAAAGATCAAGGAGGATTCAGACAATGATACATCAGACCAAGTAAAGAAGCTGGAGCAAGAAAAAGAACAAATTAATCTTCTGATGATTAAAGAGATTCAACATGAAAAGGATGCAAGATACAAAGTTGAAGAGACTCTAAAAGAAGTGAACATATAGATAGGAGAGATGTAGATATAACTTGATTACTACAAGGACAAATGCCTAGAATTGGAGAAGTACAATCAAATCATTAAAGGTGAACTCACTCAATCCAAGTTACACATGAGTAGTGATAAAATTGATGAACAAAGAGAGAGAGAGAGAAACCTAAAGGAGACATGACTGGAGTTGGATACAATGAAGGAGAATGTTCTAAGACTCATAAAGAATCACATGAAGCAAAGACTGAAGATAGATCCACTTTTGAAGAACCTAAAGTTTAGATTAGACCTTTTAGAGGTAGATGCTTTGGATGCAACAAACTTGGACATATGAAAAGAGATTGTAGAGGTAAAGGTCCTTTCAAACCCTTTACTGGTTATTGTTATAACTGTTATGCATATGGACATAAGAAAGAAGAATGTAGAAAACCTGATTAGTCAAGAAGGCAAGATTACATCAGAGAAGAATCAATAACAAAGATCACATGCTACAAATGCAATAACCTTGGGCATATTGCAAGGTATTGTAAGATGCAGGTTAATCAAGATAGAAGACCACCTACATGTTTCAAATGCAACAACTTAGGACACAGAAAAGTTTTGCAGGTATAATGGAATGGACAATAGAAGATGACCACCACCTGTGGTTATAAAGAAGAACATTGGTGACATTGGTAAAATTCTTGGTGAATACATAGATGAATTCAAGAATCATTTCAGGAAACCAACAGATGAAGATGATGGGAAGATATGGAAGGTAAAATATTTCAATAAGGAATTGGTTCAGGGAGAGACAATAGATGCTATTGTGTCTTCACATGATGTTAACATTACTACATCGACCTAAAAGGTTGAGCATGGCCTTAAGTGGAGCATTGGATGTAGATAAAAGATTATATCCATCATTTGATTATGTGGAATGAACTCATACAAGCTTAGATATGGTGTATATAGACATTATAGAGTCTACATTTGTGATCACAGTATTTCGAGATTCATATCCTATTAGCGCAAGAGTTGTGTTTGAATGGATAGTGTGAAAAGTTGAGATAACTGTGATAAATGCATTTACTCAACCAGTGATGAATAAAATACCTTGAAGCATATCATTTCTTCATTATTTGATAAGCAACGACCAAGGAGAGTAGAGTTATGAATCACATCAGCCACCTAGCAACAACATTGCCTGATCAATCGAAGAAAAAGTTCTGGAATTTGGCATTTTAAAGGTATTTAGAACATATACTCTATCAAGAAGCTATGGATGAACTTGTAATCTATGATGTTATTGATAGGCCAAGATATAAGTTCAAAAGACACCCTTTTAAGTCTTGTGAGGATGATCTTGAAGGAGCATTTTTATAAACCCTATACAATGTCCTTCATGTAGAAGACATTAGGGATTAAATTCATTATAAGTATAAGACTATAGGGGATGCATAAATATATAGGGAGATAGATGTGATGATAGAATCATATGGTAAAATGAAGGAAGAGTTCAAACACCTAGAAGACCAATCAATCATAAAGCTAACCCTCCTGAATGAGTTCAACGAGACTAAATGGTTTAAGATCATACTAAGAAGAATTCATGATCAATTCATCTGGATAGGAGAGTAGTCTATAAAGATATGTAGCCAACTAATTCATGAAATAACCAGATTGGACAATATTGGAGCCCTCCCTGTGGCAAAGAAATACATCAAGAAACAAGTAGAAAACCTAACACATTCCAAATAGGACAAGTGAGTGATGATTGTTAATGATATATTTTGGCAAGATGTGAGACTGGTAGAAATGCTACTAGGATACAAGTTATAGTACAATAGCAGATCTAACTTTGTATCAGTAGGGGTAATCATGATGGATTACAAAATGGTAAAGGAAAACACCAGATACAACCTTTGTGAGATCCTAGCACATCAATTCTTGGAGAATGTGAGGATTATCAAGAAGGATAAGTCAAAAGAATTCAAATTTGGTTCACTCTTGGTTCACATGTACATTCATATTGAGCACAAATTTCTTGAAATGCACCCTAGAGCATGGAAGGACAGTATACCTACTGGTATACAAATATCAGAGAGCTACCAACGATAGAACAAAAACTAGGTAGATGGTGAGTTGTTTGCAATGATTAAGATTCTTCAAAGGCAAATGAAGGAGAGATATAAGAATCCTGAGGAGTTAGTTGAGAGATACAAGGACACAATCTATTTCATGGTTGAAACTAATTGTGTATGCTTTGAAGCAATTGAGCCTAGGAAGAAATGGTGCTACCCTACAGGGTATGAAGTTAGTTATGAGGTTCTTATAATGCAGACTGAACATGTATTAGCATCTGAAATAGATACATCTGAAGAAAGATGGGGAACTTATGAGGAGAAGTCAGCAAAGGTTAGAGAAGAACAAGATAAAGGAACAAGGAAGACGAAGATAGAGTACATGGTAAATAAAATAGCAACAAAGGTTGGGATCACTAAGGAACAACTAAAGGAATCAAAAACTGAGATGATAGAAGGATCTTCTAGCATGAGGATTGAAGCACCTCCTCCTTCTAAAGTAGAAAAGATATTAAGTATAGCTTCTGATGTAAATAATCTATCAATCACCCCTGAGAAAATAGAAAAAGAAGATGTACCTATGAGCACTCCTAGGAGATCTATAAGATCAAAAGACCTATTAGCCCTAAGAAATAAAAGGTCAAAGTAGAAACAAAGAAGAAAGAGGACAAGGTAACTGAGAAGAAAGAAGAAAAGTCAGAACAAAATAAAACACAGAATTTGCAGAAACTAAACATAAAAATGTTACAGAAAAGAATAATAAGAGATGGAAACTTAAAGACACTGAACATATTCTATGAGAGGTATGTCTCTAAAAATCAGTTAGTGATAGATGACATAGTGATTGAGAAGCTACTAATTTATACAAAGAATCTACTGGAAATAGAAGGAAGTATACCAAAAGACCTATATAGCAAGTTGGAAATTAGAAAATAGTTAGCACAGTCAGAGGATGAAACAATAAGAAATAAAGTAATTGAAGACATGTTTCCTCTAGTTTCCATATAGTAAAGGGAGAGAATAATGAAGGAACTCAAACCTCTATTGAGAACTAAGGCTAGACTTGTAAAGATAATGGCAAGAAACTATGATGAGGTAATGGAAGACACAAAAAAGGCATTGGATCAAATTTTTATGAGCGACATGCCTGAGAAGACTTCACCTCCCAAAACGACCAAGCCTACACCTTTGGGTATGGGAGAAAGCTCTAAGACAACTGATAAGAGCATAGAAGCAAGTGAAATTGACAAGAAACTAGACTTCTTTGTTGTTGGTGTGCCTATAACACTTGACACCTCACTTGATGTAAATGATCCATTTCAAGGAAATTTTGGATAGTGCGATGATAGTAGAAGAGGAAGGACAGAAAGAGGAAGAACAAATAGAAGAAAAATAGGAAGAGAAAGAAAAAGAAAATGAAAAATGGCAAGAGGAAGAACATAAAGAAGAGATAGGAGTAGAAAAAGAAGAAGAGGTAAGAGTTGAGCTCAAACAAGAACTTGACACCTCCTCCACCCTATTGTTGGAAAGTATGGCCAAATTTGTGAGCACTGATGTGGAGAGTATGGATGAGGATGAACTCATGAGATTATCCTTCATGGAATTTTCTAAGGCAAAGGAGAGGTTAGAACAAAAAGGAGATAAGAAGGTCAAGGTGATCGCTAGGGTAGTAGAAACATGAATAAAACACTCCCTACACTTCTTACATTTCAAGGAAAGGATGATGCAGAGAACCTAAACATGGCACTGTACAACTTTGACATCCATTATGAGTCACTATTGAAGATTTCCAAGGATAAGGATGAGAAGAGATACCTAGAAAAGAAGTTGAAGGAAGTTTGCTAGTCCATCTCATGGGACTTGAGCATTCTAAAAGCAACTACAGTTATGGCCAAAAGTTGTGTTGCACAAGGAAGAAAACTCTAAGTTATTGCATCAATCCCATTAGACACATAAAGAACATTGAGGACATCATAGACAAGGATAGGGCTACATTGGATAGCATGATGGACAGTTGTGAGACCTCCTTACAAACTGTATTAGAAATGGATAAGCAGACATCCAAGATCTTGGAAAAATTCAATGTATTGGATATAGAGAAAGGGAGAGTAGTGATAAGGTTTGGTTTGCTAAAGATTTTAATCACTCCTAAGCTATCAATTCTTGAAGCTCATCTCACCAAGATGGAAAATATTGAGAAATCAATGAGCTTTGTACCCACTGAGTTGAAGACAATAGAGACCACATCTTATGCACTGAATGGACTAATCTATGTCACTGAACTACAAATTAAGTCATAGAATGATGAAGTGAAGACCTTGGAAGATTCCTTCCAAGATATTCTGCATCTGGTGAGTAAGCACTAAGTCATACATGCTTAAAATCTTGAAGTTTTGTGAGTACCCTTTCCATTGATGTCAAAGGGGGAGAAGAAGAGAAAAATGAAAAGAAGAAAAGGAAAAATATAGATATAAGAAAAAGAAATTTGTAAATGTAAAAAAAGAAAATATGTATATGTATAAAGAAGAAGGAAGAGTACAATTATTGTTTTGACACTTAGTCATTTTTTGCTAAGTGTTGCCATCAATGCCAAAGGGAGAGATTGTTGGCAAGTGATGTTATGAGAGAGCTATGGATCACTTGAGGGTTGTCATTTATGGAAAACCTTATGTTATAGTGATTGCATGTAGTAAGTATGAGTGTTGGAGACACAGTCATGAAAATGACTAAGTACAGAATCAAATTTAAACTATACTATAGTACTGTTTCAGTCAGTGAAGATGGTATATGATATATTATGTCTTACAAACTTAGAGGAAGACATTTTGGGATATGTATGAGCTTTGGTTAAGGTTGAACATGTTTTGGTATTGATATCAGCAAGTTATAGTGATATGAAGCCATGCAAAGATAGATGAACAGTGAAATAGGGCATATGAATAGTCGTGATGATTAAGGGAATGCTAGATGGAATGGAGATGTGCTAAGTCAGATGAAGATTGTATATTTTTGAAACTTTGGTAATATAAGATCACCAACTCAGTATCTATTGTTTTCATAAGTAATTATTATATTTTGTATTGTATTTGAGAGCTGACTAGATGACAAAATAGATATAAGTAAAGAGTGTTTTGTGGAAGCGATGTGTGTGGAACATATGTATGTGATATGGATGTGAATTTGGGATATCAGTAATGGTTAATTGCAGATGCGAGATCAAAGATTGACAAAGACTAGTGAGAGCTATAACTGGAACTATCTAAGCATAAGAAGATGCTTGTAATGTTCACTCTTGAAAAATTTTGTAATTGAATTATTGATTGTAAGATTTGTAAGCTTTCCATACCTTTAATAGGGTTTTTGTATACCTTTAACAGGGTTGATATTCCTCTAGAAAGGAAATTTACTATGTAATACTCATCTCCTAATAGGGCTAGATCTCCTAACAGGGATACAATATTTTAGTGCATAGTTGTGGGTACCATCCCCACTGGGGTTTTCCCTTGGCTAGGGTTTCCTTGAAAACAAATAATGGTGTTATGAGTTACGTGTTATGTGTTTATGTTCTTTTCATTTCAGCACTCATATGGTTTATTTGCAATTGGTTTAAGTTTTATTTAAAGTGTTTTAATATTGATTCACCTCCCCTCTTAGTATTACTTAATCCTAACAAGTTGAATTAGTGGAGAGCTATAAATAGAACTAGTGGGGAACTATAAATTCATATAAATAGAAAGAGATGATAATTTAACTAGTGGGGAACTATATTTGGGAATTTTGAGTGGTGAATGTAATAATATTATATTGCAAAAAAATTAAAGTTCAACAATTTGGATCCACAATGAACTATGTTAGAAATTAATTAGTTTAGGTGTACTTAATTAGACTAGGCCTCAACCTTCTCTATATATAGGATTCTTATCCACTACCTCTAAAGCTACCCTTCCCTTGGAAGTTGGCTTCACATTATCTTCTAGATCATATTCATTTACTATTTTAGAGGAACTTCTACCTCTACTTGAATTGCTTCCACCTCTTTTATTTGATACCTTGCCCATCCTATTTAATTTTTCTTCTTATTTCAAGCCTAATTAATATACCTCATATATTGTATTCCCTTTGAGTAAGGTTGATTCATTATTGAGTGTAGAGTTTTTTTTAATAGTTTCTAATTGTACACCACAAACTCATTCCTTTTGCATTTGTTTCAAAGTTTATAAACCACCCAAAAGAACAAATACTGTTGCAAGGCCCAATTTTGGAAATGTGATGTACAATTATGGTCTTCCATTGATAGAGATGACAAATTTTCTTAGGTGGTTGAGACACATAGATGGCCCTTGTGACATCATTCGTTCATATGGGTTGTTCATCTACGCTATTTATAAAATGTGAAACAAATGTAGAAGCAGTGCATTATGGTTAATACAGTGCATAATTATCTAGTATTAAAAAATTATTGCGTTCTATATTTGGTTTAGTGTTAAGGGTTTTTTCAATTTCATTTCCAATGTTAGGGATTAAGAGTTTAATAAGTTATATGTTATACGTTTTCAATATGATTGTTAAGGGACTTTGAATTCATTTCAATTTATCAATTTTAGTATTAAGGGTTCACACTTTTATTTCAATTTATTTGTTATAGGGTTTCAATTTTAGTGTTAAGGTTTGCATTTTCATTTCCAATGTTAGGGTTTATGGGTTCCAATTTTAGTGTTTATGGGATTTCAATGTCATTGCTCTACTTAAGGATTTCAAAATTTATTTTAATTTATCAAAGGCCACAAAATGAATCACCCCATGGTTGCTTATACTATTTTTCTTGAGTGTGGTGGAGAAGAATCCAATGTCACAAATTGGTTTGGTAATAGTAGTCATATTCTTTCCTCTTTTTAAGTTATGGTGTTTTCAATTCTCCTCTTGTACCAAACTTGTTTGTGAACTTGGCCTCTTGTTAGTTTTACTTGAAAAAATAGTCATTGGACCCAAAACAAGTTGACAATTTACAGCGTGATGCCACTAGTGTGCATGTATATGTGACCCCCTAAACCATTAGACATGACCATGTGACCACCCTAAACTATTAGACATGACCCTATTTTAATTAATATACTAAAAGAGTATTTGAAAAGTAAAAAAAATAATTTTGATTAATCAAAGGCCACAAAATGAATCACCACATGGTTTCCTATACTATTTTTCCTAAGTGCAACTATGGAGAATCCAAATCACAAATTGGTTTGGTAATAGTAGTCATATTCCTTGCTCTTTTTACATTATGGTGTTTTGAATCCCACACTTACCAAACTTGTTTGTGATTTTGAGTTCTCTGCATTTGCAATAGGTGAACATCTTGTGCTCACTTAAATATTAATTCACTTGTATTAATGAAAAAATTGTGCAAGGTTAGCAATAACAATCAAATATGAAATTAAAGCACCAATCATATGAATTCTCACAAGTTAAGCTTAAAATCAAAAATTCAATTTGACAAGAGTGCACAAATTAAAGACACCACACCAACACAAAAATCTTGTAACATACAAGTAGACTTCAAACCAACTCTTTAATCCCATTACAAATTGAATGGTTTCCAACCCCCTATATCCTGAAGTAACAAAATTATTCTATATTGATGCCAAGAACTCAAATGTTATATTCATGTTAATTTATCATTCTCTCACATGGACTATACACATTAAAACTCTATTCAATATGCTTGACTCCTCACAGATCGAGCCATGCAACATTCCTCTCTATTAGTGGTTTTTGAACTCTCTTTCATGCCACTGTTCAATTCAATTCCAAGTATCTATACTTTCTAATGTTTCCTTTATGTTCATTTCTATTTCACATCCTTAAATATTTAAAAAATTCACCTAATTTTTTTTGTATTATTTCCTTCATGTTCATTTCACTTACAATTTTCTATACCCTTAATATTTGTTTCACATCCTCATGGTTTGTTTTGATTCCTTGACACTCAATTCACTTTCACTTTTCTATTCTTTCTATATATATTCTCTACTATTACATTTATACAACCCTCAAACAGTGAAAGTGAAACCCTTGTACAGTTAGATTGATACTTTTCTTTTTTATATATATTCATTTCTTTATTTATTCTATTTGTTGTTACCTTTATGTAACTATCAAAATATATAGGTATCTATGTATATATATGTTAGTACATATTTTTTTTGTTCAACCTTATATCAAAAAAATGTATTGGTCTACCTTGTGTGCATTTGTATAGGTCAACCATTTGGTGATTTGTTTCATTATGTCATGTGCTCATAATCTCTTGTAATGAATTGGATATTTTTTGTTAATTCTTTCCATTTTTGTACTTAGTGTTGGATTAATTATGGAAATTTCAGTACTGAGAGGGGAGGGGTGAATCAGTACAATAAAAAATTTTAACAATTTTTTTGACCATTTAACAAATTATAAACTTTGCATGAAACATTAGCATATATACAAATCAACACATAAAACATAACTCATAACGCCATAATTTTTGGTCTCACATAAATCCTTGGTCAAAGGAAAAAATTGCGGTGGGGATGTGTGTACAAGATTTAGTACCTTCATAGAATTAGTATCATACAATAAATCAAATAGAAACTAAATAAACCACAATTAGCAACTCTATTTATCAAATAAAGCACAATTAAGCATCGTATGGCTCTCTATCTAAGAGTGTTAATGTGAAGCTCTCAACATGCTATCATTAATGATAGTCCTAGAATGAGAAATGATAATGATAAAGCAAATGCTAACAATTAATTCAAATTGAAATGCTAAATTGCTTTTAAAATGCCTTTCTAGCTATAAAATGCAAGAGGTTCTATGCAATTCTCAAATGTGTGGTTATGAATTATGATTGATTTTGGTCTTCCTTTTATAGATTTATGCAAGGGTAGGGGGTGTAGTTGTGTTAATCATGATTAAGCCTTGGTTGAGTCTTTGGTTCCACCCTTTGAAGACAATGCAAAGCTTATTCCCTCAAAGCTTGGGACAAGAAGACAAGATGAATTGACAAGATGCTCTTTCACTTTTGAGTGATTGAGATTGAATTTGGCTTGATCCATGTGAATGCATTTCTCAAATCCTATTGGTTGATTGAATTCCCTCCCCTTTTGGGTTGTTGAGAGAAATTTGGATTTATTAATTGATTTAAATTTATTTATTTAGCCATGTACCCCTTGAATGGGTTGAATTTGATTTAATTCAAAACTATACAATTAATAGAATTAATTGCACTTTGATTTGATTTCACTTGATTAAAATACTCTTGATTTTGATTTATCTTGAATTAAGACTTGATTTTAATTTTGATTGGCTAAATGTTTGATTTGATTCAATTTCTTTGATCTTGTCCTCGATTCTTTTTAATTTTTCTTGATTTATTATGTAGGATTTGAGCCATACAAATCCACAAAACCCGAAGATCACCTGCATACAAAAACCTATTACAAGGAAGTAGAGACAAGAAGAGGGAAAGGGTTTAACTCAAAAATATGAAGAAGAAAATATCCTCAAATAATGAATGAATTAAATGTACAATGGATCATCCTTATAAAGGAGATTGAAAGCCTTGAAAGGAAAACCCTAGTGCATGTAATAATTAGTTAAATTATTACAAGACTAATGCATGCAAGTTTATATTTAAAACAACTAGTGCATGTGTGTTTAAATATAAACAACTAAATAAAAAGAGTTGACATCTTAAGAAGGGAGTAAAGTTAATTAACATAATTAATACTTTACTCTAACACCCCCCTTAAGATGAGCAACAATGCAGCTACAAACAATACAAGAAGAAAGCAAAGTAAACTATAGTGCTGAAAGCATAAAATGGGTCTCGACAACATGGCCTAATGAGGTACCCAAGTACAAAAGAGAGTCTCTATAAAGTGGAGAAATAGAGAAAAGTACATGGGAAAAACTCTACTCCAAAAAGAGACAAAAAACTAATCTGAAGGACTGAAGAAGCCTCCAAAACTAGGAATGTTCCAAAAAATAGGAACAAGAATGAACATGTAGAACATCACTAAAGCAAGAAGATGCAAACTCTGTCAAGAAGTAACTACTAATCTGAAGATCCTCCACTAAAATAGAGCATGACCAGGTAGAGAAGACTGTAATCTGTATGAGTGCCCTCAAAAGACACTACTCAAATCAAGAGGCAAACAAAGGCAAACAACTGAACTTGAAGATACAGATGGTATAAAACACCAAAGCTTGAAGAGCTAATCAATCAAAGATGGAAGAGTGCCTCTAAAAATAGGAAAGAAAGAGTGTCTATATGGTAAATGATCTATCTCACCGAAATGCATAGGTACCTAGCCACTGCATCTGCCTAGTACATAGGAACAAATATTGAATACATAGCTCACACTATTGAACCAAGGAAGTAGAAGAATGATCAATAGAAACCCCCCATAACCCTAAGGCTAATGTCATGGAAGGAACACTCACTTGACAAAGGTAGATGGAAAACAAGGGAAAACATCAAACCCCCCATGGCACTTTATAATGGAGTGTGAGTACAAATAGCACAAACATGTTCAAGATTCCAAGTATGCAATAGAATGACACTTTATCTCAGTGCATGTGCATAAAAGAATGCTACAAAAGTGAAGTATACACTGCTCAAAGAAGAGCAAAGGCTTCTGAAACAAAAGAACAACCTAAGAAGAGCCATCCCCTAAAGGGAAGAGATCCCAGGACCTGTAACATCCAAGATATCCACGAGAGTGCAGAAATACAAAATAGTGAATAAATACAGTTGGAGCAGAATCTAGAAAAATGACTCATAGAACTAGAAATCTCTCAGAATAAGATTTCCAATGATATCTCACTTTCCCAAAATGGAGTCCAGATGCGCAAGATAGAGCTTCCAGAGTGCAAAACTGAACATCTAGCTTTGACAGTAAACAAAACCATCAAAAAGAAAAATAACAAATTCAAACCTCTAGATTTGGACAGAGCTAGAAACTAGATTTTCGACAATATCTTGTTTGCCCGATTTCGACACCGTATGCTCAAGTTATGAGCAAAAAACCATCGAGTGCTCCGGAGGGCCCAAAATGGTGTCTAGATGTGCTGACATCAGCACTTCACGGGCTTAAAATTGATGGCCAAATGACCGTCGCAGCATACAAGCCCCTTGGGGCTAAAATTCTGGGCCCTTGGTCGCCATATGACCAAGGGCTAAACTGCATTCACCTGGCTTAAATTTGACAGCGAAATGGCCGTCGCCAGCACAAAAAAATAAAAATAAAAAAATAAACAAAAATATTATATATATTTTTTCAAAATCGCATGTGCGCCTTAGGATTCGTGTCAGGCCTTTCAAATTTTTGCCTCGATTTGTGTGTCAATTTTTTTGGTCTTAATTTAAGTGATAGACAATAATTTTTTTGTCTCGATTTGCATGTCAAAATAGTTAATTTTACCTCGGGAAGTGTGCCAATCCGTACAAATTTTTGCATCGAGAAGTGTGTTAAGATGTTTGGTACCAAAAAAATGCCCCAAAATGTAAAGTTATCCAAATTTGACATGTTTTATATCGAAATAGGGGTTTTTAGGTGTTGCGAGCTCAACGGTGAGGTCCGTTTGAGATCAAAGTGCACCAAAATTTAGGAACCCCCTAATTTCAATAATAAAAAAAAACCCTAATTTGAAACAAATGAATTTCTAATTTCTGAATCCTTCAAATGCGAACAAGTTGTAGCAGATTAGGCTCTGATACCATGTAGGATTTGAGCAATACAAATCCACAAAACCCGAAGATCACCTGCATACAAAAACTTGTTACAAGGAAGTAGAGACAAGAAGAGGGCAAGGGTTTGACTCAAAAATATGAAGAAGAAAATATCCTCAAATAATGAATGAATTAAATGTAAAATGGATCATCCTTATAAAGGAAATTGAAAGCCTTGAAAGGCAAACCCTAGTGCATGTAATAATTAGTTAAATTATTACAAGACTAATCCATGCAAGTTTATATTTAAAACAACTAGTGCATGCATGTTTAAATATAAACAACTAAAGCAAAAGAGTTGACATCTTAAGAAGGGAGTAAAGTTAATTAACATAATTAATAATTTACTCTAACATATTACTTAATTGTCTTTGTCCATTTTTAGGTGATTACAGGATGGTACCCACAATCCTTCACTACTGCAGTAAAAAGGTTTGCTCAGTTAGAGCTACAAAATTAGCTATTTCTGATAGCTTACCCTGTTAAGAGTATTTACCCTGTCAGTAGTACAAAGACTTATTGAATCGACCTTGCTAAAGGATTTTACAACTCTAATCTAAGAGATGTACCTTGTTAAAGAATTTACAAAATTAAGACCTGGACCTATCCGGTCAAGGAATTTTAGAATTTTGATTTCAATACAATCAGTACAAATAATGTTTGTAATAATGCATCAATGTATACTTTTCAGACTCAATATGCTCAATATCAATTTACCTCATTTCACATTTCACTTACAATTCAAATTTTGTACTCGGTATCTTCAACTCTGATTCACATTCACAATTTAGTTCTAATTATTCTATTAATCAGTAGCATATTTTCTCTTCATTACCTAATCTTTGCAATTTCTCTTCTTTCTCTGACACACACACACTCTCTCTCTCTTTAACTCTTTTTATATTCATACATTGATCCTTTTATACTTGATCTAGAAGTGGTGGAAATGTTCTAGATTCTTCTCCTTTAGCAGTGCTACCAATGGTTGCATCTCCAATGTATATATTCCACTTAATTTCCATTGGTGGATCTTCCATTGTAATCATGTGCAATTATCATGTTTATATCTCCAATGTTCTACCAAATAATCTTCTTGGAATTTGTAAAATGTTTTATGCTCAGTGTCTAGATTTAATATATCTAGCATAATCTGTTATGTTGGACTATGTTACTCGGTGACACATTTTATTCTACTCGGTAACATGTTTACTTGGTTTGGTAACTGACTTTCTCTTTGACTCGGTAAGTACTGTGACTCAGTATCTACTCAGTGCCTGCTCCTTATTTCCCTTTATCGAAATTGTCTTTTCCTTTACCGAGTGACTTTTTTGCTTTACCAACTAACTTTGACAATCAATATGAATTCAACGAAACTAATGAAAAATAAATAAATCTTTAGGAGTATCAATCTCCCCCTTTGGCATTAGTTTGGCATCTTTGTTAAAAACTTGAAAGTCAATAAAATTGTGTGTCCTTAATCAAAATTTGACCACGTATAAACTTCATAAACTTATTGGTATCTCCTTAGCTTTGTAACTCATTACAACTCTCCATGAATCCCCCTGTGGCAATAATTACTAAATACATAACTCCTTATGATTATATCCCCTTTTTTGTTGGAAATCTATTTGGGAAATATGATACTGAGAGGGGGGGTGAATTAGATATCACCTATTGAACCATTTTAACATTATTGAAAACTTTCATAGCATTATCATAAACTTCATCAATGTAATGAAACTAATAAACTAAACATCATTCATGAAAATACTCATAACACCTTGATTTTGGTTACCCAAAAACCCTTGAAAGGTAAAATTGGGGTGGGGATGACACCCACAAATCTTTACTACTGCAGTATAAAGTTTGTCTCTTAGGGCTACAAATTTTGATCACAAAAATATGATCTACCATTTGAGAGGTCTGCCCTGTTAAGAGCTATAAGATTTATACAATCTACCTTGCAAAAGGATTTGGAATTTACAACTAAGAAAGCACTCGGTTAAGAGATTAATTACTAAGGTCAGTTAAAACCACTCTGTTAAGAGATTAAAATGGATACACCTGTTAGAATGTCTCAGTACTCGATCCTTTGGTCTGCATTGTATTTGCTAATTACAGATCTTCTCCTTCCAGTATTGATTTGATCTTATCTATCAAGTATATCTTTGTTCTTCTCGGTCACTGAACTCTATTAGAATACTTCACTGGTTTGAAGATATTCTCTTAGTTCTATATCCTTTCATTCATCACACTCCTCTCATACATATTACATTTTAGGGTCTAGATCTCATCTTATATAGACAATTGACTTCCTCCAAGATTTAAGATCTATGATCTAGATTGTCTCATTTTGCCGCTTAACCTTTCCCTAATTCTGCCATACAATACATAGGGATTAATGATTACAAAATAGAAGTGTAATCACCTCTATGATTTCCTCAATAAACAGTAAACAAAATTTAGATGTCAGCCAAAATAGTTTACCTAAGTGTTTGTGCCATAACAAACACATCTATCAATTCTGGCTTGCTCAGCATTGGATATCTCTAGCACTCGGCATTTACTATTCTCTATACTCTGGAACTCAGCATAGTCTTCTTTACTTAACTCGACAAAAATTGACTTGACTAATACAAAAGTACTCGGTGACCTCTTCTTTACTCGGCAGTGACTACTGCTCGGTAAATGTACAATACATGACAGCCTATACATGATGACTTGGTCGCAATGATGACCGACCAACATTGCCTAGAAAATGACTAACTGTAAGACACTAATAGACAAAAAAACTATAGGGATAGACAATCTCCCCCTTTGACATTAGTGGAAAAAACACTTTGTCATGAAATTTACATTACATTTACAAGAGTACTTTAGTACTAACATAAGTATATAGAATAATCCCCCTAAAACTTAACTCAGTCTTACAAATTATTATTTTTTACATTTGTACATATAAGACTTGTTTACATGACATACACTCTAATACATATACATATACAAAATTAGTTATGTCATACCATTCGGTTCTGCTTCTGCTCTCTGATTTTGTTGCCTCCCTTTGTGACTTAACATGTCATTCTATTATTTCCCCCTTGTTTTTGTCACTTTAAGTTCTTCGTTGGTAGGGAGCTTGTAATATTTCTCTAGAAGTGGTTTGTGAAGCATCATAACCATGTGAAATGCAGAGTCCCAACCAGATGTTGCAATCTTTAAAGCTTCTGATTTTACTTCTAGCTCGACAGTAGAAAGATGAGGATCTTTTTGTACTAATTCCTTTGCCTTATCTAACTCTCTTTGTATGGTCTCTAGATGAGGTGTTAGAATTGTTTGAATAGAGATTAAGCGAGTTCTTATCTTACCATCATTAGCCATTAAATGATCTATCCTTCCTTGTGCATGTAGAAGCCTAGTATAGTGTATAGAGTTGGAACTTGCATCCAAACTCAATGAATGACCTGCAGATTTTATATCTAAATGTAGCTTGTCTGCCAGCTCTTGATTATCCTTTGTAAATAATTCTACATCACACAATTTCTTGTACAAATATTGTGCATTGAATACAACTTCTTCTGAATCAAATATTAAGGTAGAAAGTTCTACCTCCTTTACTACTATCTTGGTAGAGACCTTATTCAGTACCTTTGTCTCAAATTTTCTTTCTGACCACTGCAACAACTTATCATTTTCTTCATTTTCATCATTTGTCACTTTCTTGACTATGTGGACAAGTTGTTCTAGTATGGGGTTAGAGTCATTTACATCAATCATGTCAAAAGCATCAATGAATATACCATTTATCTCTTGAATTACTTGCTTTACTAATGTTCCCTTCTCAATTCTTCCTATCTACTTTTCTTCTTCAGTAAATATTGAAATATCTACATCTATTCATATGATAAGTTATATGTGTCCCATTTCAAAATTACAATAACTTCATTGAGTGTTACCTGTGGTGTAGGTGATTTCACCTTCTTGTTTCGTGCCTTCTTCTTCTGTGTAGTCCCACTCGACATCTGTATAAGAGATTTTATTGCTTCTTGTTCCTTAGGCTCTTGAACACAAATTGCTTTTTTGTCTCCTTCTCTTCATTTCCCTTATCCTCCACATGATGATTTATAATCACTAATGTAGACTGATCTACTTTCTCTTTCTGTGTCTCCTCGATAGATGTAGACTAAAGTGCAGTTGTCGACTGGTCCTGTTCCTTGGTAGTGCTAATATCGGTTATCATGTCAACTGTAACAACTTGAGGACTGGTAGTCATAGTGTTGATAGTTGATGTGTCCTCAATTTATGGATAGTCCATGACTTGTAATAGCACATTGTTACTACTCGGCAAGGATGTATCCTTTTCTACCTCAACTTGTGTTTCCTCCTTGATCAATACCTTAGTCTTCACTAGGGTATCCTCAGTGATGTAAACAATAGTTATTGCAGCTAACTTATGACATTTCTCTTCCTTGGGATCTTCTTCCTCCTGAATATGTGGTTCATTCACATCCTCTTTATCATCTAGCTCAACACCCTTAGATGTTGTAGCTTCCTTTGGTGCACTCTTGTCAATTAACAGACCAAAAATAATCTTCCAAGTCCTAAGACTTTGCTAAACAATATCCTCAACCTTGTTTTGAAGGATAGAATATGCCCTGAGCTTAGTAACAAATATGTTCCTATATTGCTCCATAAATTCTTGAATGCTAGCAGAGGAAAGGTCTAGTGAAACTTGAGCTAATGTGCTTTCCCTTATCTACTTCTTGGTTGCAAGTGAATATTCCCACTTTTGTGTAATCCTTTAATATAGCTCATTGGGAATCAAGTTGGCCATTTTTAGTGGTACCATTTTGAATGTTCAGAGCATTTCTAGCATTGCTCCTTTGACTTTCTCCTTGTCTTCTATACTTATTGTTTCAAATCTTATTTGTTTGAATTTGGCTAGACCAGCATAACTCTTGATCTTGTGGCATATTTCATCCACAATCAGTGATTTTATTTGTACTGGTGACTTCTTCTTTATTTCTTTGTCACTCTCTATTTCCTCATCATCTTTCTCCAAAATTAGTTTCCTCCTAGGCTTCTTCCTTATCTGGCTCAGCACTACCCTAGGCTGAATTATTTTCCTTTTCCCTGATGCAGGAGTTTTCTTTTGTGGCTCGGCAGCTACAGCTGTAGAGGTTTCCCTTGTTCTTGGCCTAAGAACAAGTGATGAAAAGCCTTAGGTTTTTGCATTTTCTTGTTCACAAGCTCAAAAATTACTTCCTTCTTGCCTTTCTTCTCCACTACCTTTTCCTCTTCTTCAATCTCATTGGATTCACTCGATTTATCTTCCCCTAGACCTTGTGTTAATGTAAGAGGTGCATTTACCTCTCTCTCTCCTATCATTTTCTCTAGGTTCTTTACTATCTTTTTCCTCTTCCTTTCCATGGTAGCAGATTTCAATCCCATGGTTATTTTAGCCTTAGCCTCCTCATAAGTTCCAAAATAGGTAGCCTTCTTATCAACTTCCTCAACTAACAAGGTTGTGATTGTTGTTGTGGTCTTATTAATATTAACCTCATAAGGTAATGGCATTAGCCATGATACCCTCAGTATAGCAGCTTGAGCATATGTGAAGTCGATATCTACTAAGAAACAAATGTCTTGTTTGTACTTTTCAACTAGGGATACACGAATTCTACTTCTCTTCCTCATTTTCTTCTTGAATTCTACAAAGTAGTTTTCTATTACACCCTCAAAATTATCTCCTATCAGACTAATAAACTCATTAATTTGAACTATGATTGGCCTATTCTTATCCCAAACTACTCCACCAATAGTAGGAAAACACTTCTGAATATAGAAGAATAGACAAACTAGTAAGGAACTAAAATTACACGTAGAATGATTCGCTTTCCGTATAGAAGTAAGGTTCTCGACAAGTTGAGTCAGTTAGAGCTTGGCAAGGTCATAGGTATGATCCTTGATGATTTTACAAGCCTGGTCCACTGCCATGTATGGGATGTTGTCCAATTGACGAGACTGATAGAATTTATGAGCAATTACCCTCACTGCAAATTTAATCTCTGAATCAATGATAGTAGAGATTGTCATTCCATGCTTATTCCATATTGCCTGAGTGTTTGTCTGAATCTCCTCCTTGATTTGACATCTCATTGTTTTCTTACCAGGGAGTTTAGGGTATCTAGTTACCTGGTGAATCATGTCTTTTGTGATTTTAACTGGTCCATCCTCTAGCCAAATTTGCATGTCATGTACTCTACTCAGTACAATTTTAATCCAATCCACCTTGAAATTTTGTAGAAAGTCAAGGGCATGAACTAACCCTTGCTCAGAAACCTTCTGTGTTCTGGCTTCAACACCCCATTGCTGTAGATTTTGTCATATGCTTTCCTGAGTTCATAGTCTCCAATTTCTCCAATTTTACACATATAGCACGACTGGATGTCATTTATCATCAAAACATTCTTAGGGATCGACGACAGGGCTCCACTAAGATCTCCCATGATTGCGCTCTCTGGGATGACTTGAAACTTATGTGGCCTACACATCTCATTCCTTACCAATTGATCATTGAATACCTCCTTTCCTTGTTTCTTCATTACAACTGATGATGATGATGATGCCATTTATCTCAACTAAAAAATTCTCGTAAAAGATTTTACTCGGTAAAGTACCTTTGCACAAGTTTTCTTCAGATGATTTGCTGATGGCATGCTGTGAAGATTTCTAAAATCACTCTTAAGATCTTAATCGCACTGGTTACATGCACTTTGAATCTCTCAAAGAAATTTTCAATTCACTAGTGAAGTGAAATGAATGATAACTTCCCACTTTATAGACTTCAAACGATCAGATTAGGGCTTCTTAAATGTTCTGTACACATTCTAGGTGAGATACAACTGTCTCAGAAATCTTATGTTAAACTCGGCTAACACAAGCTTGATCGACACAACCATTCAGTTACAGCTCAATGTACATCACATCTTGGCTATCACAGTTGCTTGACATACATTGATAACTCGGTCAATGCATACTAAAACACTAATGCTTGACATCAAATATGGATTGTTCCACTTTGCACAAATTTGTCCTAATGCATCTTTATTCATGCAGATATGGACTTTTTCTCAACATATGTTAGGAACTAACATAAGATAAAACATTATAAAACAAAGTTCCATACATACCTTCTTTGCTTAGTTCGAATTGGTGTGATCACCTGATCCATCAGATTGGGTGACCTTAGGTGCACTGGCTTCACTAGTGCTTCCCTCTTCTTTCTTCTTCCATGTTTTGTTCATCTGATTTCTCATTTTCTCAATGATTTCTTCATTCTTGTTTAGATCACTGCTCGGTATGGGTGATCTGCAATCTTTCTTTAAATGTCATATCTTATTACATTTGTAGCACACCATACTTCCATTCATCCAGCTCTTGGATATTCCTCTAAAGTGAGTCTTCAAACAATTTTCTCCAATGTGCCCATATTTTCCATAGTAATGACAACTGTACCAAGTGTTGTAATCCAAGTTGTATGTGTTACCCTTCTTTGGTGACTTATTATGTTGATTTGATGACCATTTAGGTTTTGATTTGCATTCAAATGCTCTATGTCCATACTTCTAATAGTTGAAACAATGTCCTTGAAATTTTGGTGAGATAGGTGAATTATTGACCTTTGTCCTGCATTCTTGTGCATGATGTCCATGTTTCTTGCAGTTAAAACAAAATCCATTAAATTTTAGGTTTAGGTTCAGACTTACCATGTTTGCTTCTCTAGAAATTATCTCTGTGTCCTGGCTTTCCACAATGATGACATGTGGGCTTGTTTTTCTTTGGTTTAGCATTCCTTTGCTCTCCACTTTTTGATGATTCTCCTTCTTTAGTGGATGATGATTTCTCATTATGACCAAGTCCAGATGTATCACTAGATCTTCTAGGTGACCTTAACAGCTCTTCAAAATATCTTGCAGCTTCATTAGGCTTGTTCATCCTTTCATTGACTTCCTTTTCACTTCTCAGTTCATTCTTCAGTTGATTATTTTTTGATCTCATATTGGTGATTTCCATCTCTTTCCTGCTTAATTCTTGATTAACCAATAACAGTTGATTTATAATGTCTAGATGATTGTTAGTCATCCTTTGCATGTCATTTTTCTTTTCATCAAGTCTCATTGATATTTGTCTTTTATCTTCTTCTACCATTGTCTTGTCTTCTTCTGCTTTCTTTTTTTGATCAACTATTTCACATAGTCTCATAGACTGAATTTCTTGTTCTCTTTTTAGATCTCTGATGTTCCCATTCAGTATGTTTTTTTTCTCTAGTAGTTCTTTTATAGATTTGTTACTTCCTATAGAGTTCCCATTATCAAATAGTCGAGTAGTATCTTATTCTTTATATAGTGTTTCATTTCATTGAATAGCAATTTCTCTTCTTCTTCTTCTTAAAGATTTCTTCAGTTCTCCTCTGGCTGCTTCAAGTTGTTTTAATGCAAGCTGAATGTCAATCTTCTGATTCTCTATGATTTTTCCCAACTTATAAACCTCCATCTCAAGATCTTTACCTCACAAGTGGTTAGACTTCTATAGGAGACCTATGCTCTAATACCAATTGTTGGAAATGTATTTGGAAAATGTGATACTGAGAGGAGGGGTGAATCAGATATCACCTATTGAACCATTTTAACATTACTAAAAATTTGCATAACATTATCATAAACTTCATAAATGTAATGAAACTAATAAACTAAACATCATTCATGAAAATACTTATAACACCTTGATTTTGGTAACCCAGAAACCCTTAAAGGTAAAACTGGGGTGGGGATGACACCCACAAATCTTTATTACTGCAGTATAAAGTTTTCCTATTAGGGATACAAATTTTGATCACAAAAATATGATCTACCTTGTGAGAGGTCTACCATGTTAAGAGTTATAAGATTTATACAATCTACCTTGCAAAAGGATTTGGAACTTACAACTAAGTAAGCACTCAGTTAAGAGATTAACTAAGGTCAGTTAAAACCACCCTGTTAAGAGATTAGAACTGATACACCTGTTATAATGTCTCAGTACCTGATCCTTCATTCTACACTATATTTTCTGATTACAAATCTTCTCCTTCAAGTATTGATTTGATCTTATCTATCAAGTATATCTCTATTCTACTCTTCACTGCTTGACTCTGTTATGCTCGGTCACTGAACTCTATTAGAATACTTCACTGGTTTGAAGATATTATCTCAGTTCTATATCCTTTCATTTATCATACTCCTCTCATACATATTACATTTTAGGGTTCAGATCTCATCTTATATAGACAATTGACTTCCTCCAAGATTTAAGATCTACGATCTAGATTGTCTCATTTTGCCGCTTAACCTTTCCCTAATTCTGATTGGTTCCATACAATATATAGGGATTCATGATTAAAAAATAGAAGCATAATCACCTCTGTGATCTCCTCAATGAATAGTAAATAAAATTTAGATGTCGACCAAAATAGTTTACCTAAGTGTTTGTGCCATAACAAATACATCTGTCATTTCTAGCTTGCTCAACATTGGATATCTCTGGCACTCGGCATTTACTATTCTCTATACTTTGGCACTCAACATAGTATTATTTACTTAACTTGGCAAAAACTGACTCGACTAATACAAAAGTACTCAGTGACCTCTAGTTTACTTGACAATGACTACTGCTCAGTAAATGTACAATACATGATGACTCGGTCGCAGTGATGACCGACCAATATTGCCTAGAAAATAACTGTGTAAGACACTAATGGACAAAAAAACTATAGGGATCAACATTTTTATACATATATCTATCCCCCTTTTTTGACAAATATGCCAAAAAAAAATTACTTTCTTGGATTCAATGGTGGAATCTTATCAAAAATATATTGATATTTCTTATTTTCATCTCCCAAGGATGATTCCCATGATTCCTTTAGTGTTTGCAACACCCCAATTTTCTCACCAATATTAGTTTCTAATCCAATCATGCTATCCATAGCACTTATATCAGGGGTATTCACTAGTCCTTTTGCCTTGTGAATTTTCTTATGGAGTGATTTAATTTGGTGTATCAAAATTGTTTGCAACTCTAGAAGTTCCATTCTGATGTTATTTTCTTCTTTTCTAAGCTCATGTTGCATTCTGAGTAAGTGTTTCAGCCTTTGATAATGTACTTGAAATGTTCCAGGCTCGATGGTGACCTTTGTCAACTGCTCGGTCGGCTCTTTTTCAACAAACTCATCTTTCTCCTTTATATTCTTAGTAAAATTTGAAAGTAAACAAAATTTTTGAAATAATGAAAGAATATATTTCAACTCATTCTCTAATTCTTTCACCAATTCAAAAAGTGATATTGTATCCAATGCCAAAGATTGAAATATCTCTTCTATTATCTTGTTATCCAATTCTTACGGTATACTTGCATCAAATACTCAGTGGCCTCTGTGCCAGGTTATTTTATTTGTTTTACCAATTCTCCCAATTGACTTAGCATACTGCACTTCTCATTAATAGTAGCATCAAGAAAAATTTTCCGCAATATATCCTTTATACTCTCTAGCACATCGGTCTTTTTTTTCTTGGCTAGCATCTTATCTTCGAATACTTTCTTTTTTAGTAGATCTCTAAATTTAGATAGCTCTTTAGGGCTTAGGGAGGAGATATCTACCTTTGGAATCACTATGGTTGTCTTTTTAACTTATTTTTCTTCTTTATTTTCTTCTTGTTTCTCCTCTTTCTTCTCTTCATGTTTTTTTTTCCTTCTTCTCTTTTTCTTTATTCTCTTCCTTTTCCTTTTCTTGATCCTTCTCTTGCTCTTGCTTGTCTACATTTTTCTATATTTTTGTGGTCTCAATAGAGATGATCGGCTTTGTATTCTGATTTGTTGTAGTCTTGGTCTCCTTGTTGTCCTCAGTTTCCTTTTATTTTGTCTCTTTTACTTGTTCAGTGGACTTCTCCTCTACATCAGTAGGAATTTATTTAGTAACCTATTAGATAACATCATCAACCTAAGGAAAATAAACTGCTTGTTCAATAACTAGATCTTCATCCATCAAATTTTCATTAGCTGTATCATCAGTGTCCATTTGTTCAGTGTCCTTGTTCTCGGTAACCATCACAACTTCATCATGTTTTATGTCTTCTGTTGGATCCTTTTCAATGATATCCTCAATAATCACTTCATCCTTTTCTAATGTCAAATCAATAGGATTTGACTTACCTTGTTTCTCCTCAGTCTCAATTGACTGGTCAGGAAGGAAAATCTTCTTCCATATATCATCAATATCCTTTTGTACTTCTTCTAGTTCATCGACCATAATCTTTAATGCTCTGTTCTTTACTATAAATATCTTTGAGTACTCCTACAATGATTAATTAATCCCTCTTTTTGACAACTCAGGTACAATAATAGCTAGGGATCTTTCCCTCATTTTCTTCTCAGAAGTCATTTGATATTTTCATCTTGCATCTATCTTCTTGTAAAGTTCACTAGGCAGATGGTTGGCTAGTTCAACCAAAATAGTTCTAAATTTATTCCGTGTAAACACAACTGCCTCTTCAATATTTTATTTATCTTCATCATTCCTCATTTCATACTTTGCATATTTGATTCTTGAAAAACTTCCATAATTCTTGAGACTCTCAAAAAATTCATCTAAGTTTTTATGTTTTGAGGGCCTATTTTGCACAACTTTGAATTCTCTCATGTCCCCAGATTTTGTCTCACTGTCTTCTTGTAGTTTTAGTTTTCTCCTTGATCTACCAAATTTTTTCTTCTCCCTCACATATGTTTTAAGCTTTGATTTCTCTAATTCATATTTCTTCTTCTCTCTCAGTGTAGAGGTAGACCTTATCAATGGTCTTGATCCCTTAGGGCTAGGTGTTTCCTTTTTAATTTTTATTTTCTTCCCCTTAACTTTAGAAGGACCCACCTCATCTTCTTCAACTATAACACATAGATTATCTGACAAATTACTTATCAATCTACTTATTTTTCTTTGAGCCTTAGGTAACAATATACCTAGTTTTATCTTTTCTTTCACCTCTTCATATGTTCCATACTGATTTACTCTCTTATCAACCAATTTAGCTAATAAAGCTTCAATCTATTGTGATGTAGTGTCAATGTCCATTTCATATCCTATTGGCTATTGCTAGATAGTTCTTTGCTCCATAGCTTTCACAATGAAAGTGTTAGTGTCCACTTCAAAACAAATAGAATCTTGGTACTTTTCCACAAATTGAGGTGGAATTATAAATCTCTTGTACATTCTTGTTTGAAACTTAGTAAAATAATCATTCATTATCATATCAAATGTGTCTCCTTAACTCTGAATGAATTCATTTATCTAGTATAGGATCAGTTTCTTCACACTCCGTACTAAATTACCGATTGATGGGAAAACGTTAGTCTTTTCTTTTTGAATGGTGTTCATATTATCATCAAATTGATTTAATAGGATCTCACATAGATCAATATTCATTTCCTTCTTGACTATCTTGTATGCAATGTCCACTTCTCCATGTGGTAGACTATCCACTCAAGAAGACTAGAAGATACAATAGGATATAATGTTACATGCAAATCTCAATTCAGGATCTTCAACAATTGATAATTTGAGACCTCTTCCATCCCATTTAGCTTGTGTCATCTCACACAAATTTTTCTTGTCATTTTTCTTGTTTGATTTTGGTCTATCACCGATTGGATATCCATTCACAATATAAGACATATTTTGTGATTTTGACTGGTGCATCAAGCCACTTAAATTGATTGTGAACCCAGCTCAATAAAGTTCTCATCCACTTAGTCTTGAACACACTCGGTATATGCAGAGCATGCATCAAACCCTTGGTCTCCAACTGGATATGTTCATCCTTCAACTTCCCATTCACACACAAATTCTAGAATGATGTGTCGATATCAGCTTGACAGATTTCTTCAATCTTACAATGAATGAGTGCATGAATATCTTTGATCAAAATTAATCTCAGAGGAATTGAGGATAGGGCTCCCATCTTGTCAGGTTCGGTGATTTTTTTGGGGGGTAGCTTATACTTTAGATTGATAGGATCAACCTTCTCGATGACAACAAGCTTTTGAACTTTAGGTGCCATCGATTCAACTATATAAACGCTTGAGTGAGATAGGGTTTTGTTTGACTATCAACTCAGTTATGCTTTCACAACTCAGGAAAACACCAAAAATCACTTGAATATGCTTACTAATGCTTAGATCTATTTATTCAATTGTGTGAATGCTCTTGGAAGACTCATTTCTGCAAAGTGCTCAAATGCTCTTGAAAATATAAGGTAAAAATGAAATAGCAAAGTGGTCTATTTATACCTTTTCCTCATTTAGGGTTTCCAATGGCTATAATTTTAGCATTTAATGTTGTCATTGACTCCCTTTTCACCAATTACCAATTACACTTCCTTTCACAAAATGAAACAAAATAACATAGCCTCTCATCGATCAAACATGAAATGTTAACTTTACAACATATATCCAAATGCATCTGAATATGCTTATGGATCTTTGCACAAATGTTAGGAACCAAATTAAGATTGAAATTTATCTCACAGTACCTAAACATACCATTGACCAATTAGGTGAAGATAGGTGCAATCGATCTAGAGGATGAGGTGCCATCAATTGTTCCAAATGCAGTTCCATCATCTAGAGACTTTCTTCTCCATGTCTTATTCTTTCGATCTCTTATTTATTCAACATTTACTTGAATAGTTTCATTGGTTTCTTCCTCGGTTGGAGCTTTGCCTCAGTACCTGCAGTCTTTGGCTAGGTGACCAACCTTATGATAGTGAAAACAAGTCATTCCAGGATTTCTCCATGACCTTCTACTATTTCTACCATGCATCAAAATGCAATTTTCTATAATGTGTCCAAATATTCCACATGTTGTACATGAAATTCTTGTATTGTAGTCCTATTGTATTGTTGAGCCTTGTTAGTTGCTTGTAGTATTTTGTCGGTTAGGTACCCATTTGACATTATTTCTTTGTGACCTGCAATCTTTAGACTTGTGACCATATCTATTGCAATTATTTTAGTAACCATTGAATTTTGGCTTCCTTGTGTTGTTAGCAATCCTTGATCTACACTCAAATGCTTTATGACCATACTTATTGCAATTGTAACAATAACAATTAAATTTTGGAATGCTCGGTGGTTTACCTCTTTTACTCCTATAGAAATTAGTTGTATGACCTAGTTTCCCACATTGATAACAAGTAGGTTTATTTGTCTTCAGTGGGGTAGCAATATCTCAGTTTGTTGCTTGATTTGAGGACTCTCCCTTCTCAGTAGTGTTGTTTTTAGTAAACCCAAGTCCAATTGTATCTCTCAATTGTCTCTAACCTCTAAGTTGATCATCCAATATTCTAAATGTTTCTTCATTACTTTTCAATACTTCATTTGCATCCTTTTCAAATTTTAGCTCATTATTCAATTGTTCATTCTCTAATCTTAGTCCAGCAATCTCTTCAACTTTCCTTGCAATCTTATGATTAACACTAATTAACTGATTTGTCATATTATAGTGATTTTGTGTTAACATTTGTATTTCCACATATTTCTCATTTAGTCTTGCACTCATTTGTCTCTCATCTTCTATCACTCTCTTATCATCTTTATCTTTTCTCTTTTGTTCTAGGACTTCACACATTCTTACTGATTGAGCTTATTGTTCCCTTTTCAATGATTTTACCCGATTAGTTAGGATTTTGTTCTTTTTAATTAGTTCTGATATAGAAGCTTTAGATTCATCAGACAAACTTCCCTCATATTGTTCTTCAATTTATTCAACCTAATCTTATGTATCTTTCAATTGATGGGCTAACCCATTTCTCTTGTTAAATGAATGCTTCAACTTTCTTCTTAGTTCATCAATATGTTCATTTGTAAATTTTAGTTCCATGTTCATGTTTTCAATCACCTTTTCATACATATAGCTTTCCATCTCTTCAAATCCTTTATCTCAAGTGGTTAAACTTTTGAATAAGAGACTCAGTTCTGATACCAATTGTTGGATTAATTATGGAAAGTTAAGTACTGATAGGGGAGGGGTGAATCAGTACTCCAAAAAAATTTAACAACTTTTATGACCATTTACCGAATTATAAAATTTGCATGAAACATTAACATATATAAAAATCAACACATAAAACATAATTCATAACACCATAATTTTTGGTCTCGTAGAAATCTTTGGTTAGAGGAAAAAACTACAGTGGGGATGGTACCCACAATCCTTCACTACTACGGTAAAATGGTTTTCTCGGTTAGAGCTACAAAATTAGCTATTTCTGATAGCTTACCTTGTTAAGAGTATTTGCCCTATTAGGAGTACAAAGACTTATTCAATCTACCTTTCTAAAGGATTTTGAAACTATAATCTAAGAGATGTACCTTGTTAAAGGATTTACAAAATTAAGACCTATTAGGGCCTACCTGGTCAAGGGATTTACAATTTTGATTTCAATACAATCAGTACAAATAATGTCTATAATAATGCATCAATATATGATTTTTAGAGTCAATATGCTCAATATCAATTTACTTCATTATGTATTTCACTCACAATTCAATTTTTGTACTCGGTAGCTTCAACTCTTATTCATATCACAATTCAATTCTAATTGTTCTATTACTCGATAGCTTCTCTTCTCTTCATTACCTGCTCTCTCTCTCTCTCTCTCACTAGTACATTTGACCTTAAATTTTGACTAAACAATTTGACCATCAAATAAAAATGTTTAGGTTGGTCGCATTATAGAAGGAAAACTTTTGTTTTTTTTTAATACATGCCCGTGCCCGTGTTGGTCGCAATTTTGACCAACACAGTGGTTGTCAAAATTGCAATCAACACGGGCATGTATTAAAAAAAAATAAAAGTTTGAAACTTCATTTCAGCGCGCGTGAAGGAGGTTTAGGGTACACCATGTCGGCTCTGCTATGAAGTCGTGGCCCTAATTTGTGCTTTCATCACGGAGATGCCATGCTGCTGGATAAAAAAACAAATTAGGGTAATGTTATTTAACTTGTTCAGTGCTCAAAATTGGGAAAGACATTAACTGTGCTTCATGGTTGATGCCCTAGTTTGGGTGTAATCAATGTGTGGAACCACTAAAGTAAATGAATTTCTACAATAGTGAATGAAAAGGGATTAATACAACAATAACACCAGTCTTAGGTACCCTCTCACAATCTGTTTCAGTCAACACCAACCTAATTTGATCAACTCGGTTGAAATGCCTAGAAATTGGTTGCAGGCGCATTTCATTTGAGCATTTCATTTCAAACTTCATTTGAGCATTTCATTTTAGCACGCATGAAGGAGCCGGTAGAAGCTAACAGGGTGAAGAGTTGAACTAGAGGGTTAAGGTATGTCGAATAGATTTCCAATAAGAATCGAATGCTATATATAAACTATGGATTTAGGATTTACGAAAAGTTGGTTGAATTAGTTGTTTATAATTTATATAAGTTGAAAATGGATAAAATCGTAAGCAATAGAAATACTCTATTTTCTACAAAATTCATTCATCTTGAAGTCTCAATTCGGTTATTCTGATGCATTAAAGGAATTGCAACGTTTCTTTGTTCAATTCATGCCATTTTCGAATGAGTCTCATTTTATATTGAGTCTCATTATTAGATAGATGACTGGCGTAACAACAGTTAGAATGGTTCTCATTATTCTAAGTTCCTACTACAATAATAGTAAACTAAAATAAGAAATGCTATTAGATAGACCACTGGCGTAACAACAATTTCAATATAAAATGAGAACCATTCTAACCTGTATTATTAGATCATTAACCATGGGATCATAGGCAGTACTCTTCCAAGCTCCTAGACTTCTCTAAGTTCCTTCAGCTGAAAAGGCGAAATGATTGACCGTGCATATGCAGAGTTGTGTGGAGTAAAGGTGATCACAGTTAAAGAATAGTGAGAAAATACAATGAAATTGGATGTAATGTGTAGCAGTGGATGATCTATCTGAATAAGGAAGGGTTTTTATGTTTGAAAACATTTTGTCATGTTGAATGAATGGTGATTCGATCACTAATTTGATGCAGGAGTGAGTTGTAACAGGAGATTGGGGAAGCCTTAGCAAACCAGGGTTTGGAGTCAAGATTTGGGGGTTTTGGTGTTGTAGGGCCCATGAGTCTAATTGCTTATGGATTTAACCATTTTGAGTCATTTTATAACTTTTCTGAAGGTTTGGTGGGATAAGGGAATGTGAGGAGAGTAGTTGCTTTGAAAATTTGGTCATTTTCATGCATTGAAAATAGGGGTTCAGTCATGGTTAGGTGTGTTGGTCCAAAGTAACCCTATAAAATCTTTTGGTGTGTTATAGAACTCTGAAAAGGGTGTCTAGAAATGTTTTCATCTTGTCAAGTTTTTTGAGGGAAGACAAAGTTATTACCATCCTAAGTTTGCTGCAAGGTTATTGGCAGCCTATTAAGCCTTTGGAACAGTTTGAAAGAACTTTGTGTATTGGAAGCATGGGAATTAAAATAGAGTCTTAGAATTCCTTGAGTCTAAGTGTTTTGAGCCCTAGGAAACCTAATCCATCATTGTGTAGTATTTTGGAGGCCTTGACAAGTCAGATCTTTTAAACATTTGAGGTTGTTGATAGGCTAGAGTGCCTAGATCTTTGAAATTACCAATTGTCATTGTGTTTTGAATACCACCACCCTTATTCCTTTTGGTTTGGAGTAATTTTATTTCATTTTAAATAATTTATGGAAGTTTTATTAAATTATTTGAATGATTAAATGAAGATTGGATCATCAAGATCAAGACTGGATTCAAAATTACTCCAAACCAAAAGGAATAAGACTCCAAACCAATGAAATAAAACTGCCATAACTTATTTAAAAAGAAATAAAATTACTCCAAACCAATGTAATAATTGTGCAATGATTATTGGAAGCCATTCTCGACTCAATTAATGACCAAATTTAAATTGCATTCTCTGTCGGACAGAAATGGTTTCCACAAGTTGATAAACTTCTTCAATAAACTCGATACTAAGACTTGAGTTACATCCAAACGCAACATAAAACATTTAAAATAAATATTTGTTCTCTATTATCAAATTCCATCATAGCATATTCATAATAAAGACGTACTCGATCATGATGACAATATGGGTGTTAGACTGTCGAACCGAAAGAGCAAACCAAATAAAATGAGTTGTAAATAATAAAAATGAAACATTCAGGAAACACTGAACAATCACAGAGAAGAATCAAATGTAAAACTAGATTGTTATTTTCATTCATCATATGTATTAGATTGATCATCTCGTTCCCATTAATCTCTTTCTTCACCGATTCTCCACTTTCGTACCCCCTATTCTTAGCTTCTACATTGCAGAGATAAAGATCTCCAAACTCACAACCCGGTAACTAAATCATATAACTTAGTGAAGAATACTCAAAATAGAGATCAATGGTGAAGACAAAAGGCATTCTTACATTTATCTAAGGGTAGTACTTAAAGAATAATATAGATCAATAGTGAAGATTAAAAGTCACCCTTACATTTAATGAAGAGTCTATTATATTTGAGTCTATCAGAAAGTCATGGAAAGTTCCTTATAGATATTTGAAGAGAGTCCTATTATTCACTACAGTACTTGCAATATGTATGTTGATATTTCATTGTCTCTATATATGCTAAGTGTTTATATAGGAGTGGGGATATGCTATGTAACTTTACTTAGTCATGGTCTTAATTATATAAGGATATATACTTAATCGTAGTATAAACTTGAATAAAAAATAGATAATTTTAAAATAGAAATATGAGGGGACTGGGATATTATAAAATAATGAGCATATCTTTGTGAATTATCCTAAGATTGTAGGGCTCAAATATTCATTGTGATTAATACAAGTTTGTAAACATTGATTGATGTATTTTGAGGTCATATTTTATGGAAATAAGACAACACCTACATAAAACTTGATATCATCACAATATAACATATTTTGATTCTCTGCAAATTTGAACAAGTTTTCATTCACAATATAACATAAAATGTTTTGATTTGGTCTCATATATTAATTATATATAGTTCTAGATTTATTCCTTATGAAATAGTGATGAGATTTATTCTTTTATCTCTGTTAATGTAATTATGGGTATATTATTCACATAATGTCTGAGATATAATAATTCTAGAACCCCTAATTTTTTGATCTAGTTATGTCTTAGTTTACTGTATAGCATTGGAGTTCTACATTATGTCTGTACCAAAGATATTCTTCCAACTTTGATGTTACTGTTGATTGCTAAGTGTATGTTTAATTAGCCGACTGGATTACTAAATTGGTCTTTTAACACATTCTCTCCTCTTGTTCGACAACTTCCTCACTATTCCTTAGTATGATCTTCTCACAATTCCCCTTAATCTTCTCACAATTATGACAAAACTAACAACATGCCTCATGTTATATGGAAAATTGGTAAACAAGGAGCCACTGTAGTTCAATTCCCTTTTTCTAAGTCCTTCATGGAAGTTGAAGTATCACTCTTTAGGAAACTTATATCTCTGGTTCAAACTTCCCATTAAAATCATTCAAATATTCAAAAACAATACCCAAATTCGCTATAGTGGTAAAGTATTAACAAATCATAGCCTCATAGTTCCATCAATTTGACAATCAATGGTAAGAAATTCCTAATAATATTATATTAGAAGTGAAATGTTGATGCTAAGACAATTACTTTGTGACCATAATAATCCTACATATGTTTTTTTGCACAATAGATAAAGTCTGCTATTCAATTCCAAGAGAAACTCACAATTTCAATTGTGACCACACTAGCCTGATCGCAACAAACTTGTTAGAAACATGAAAAGAAAACATGTTAGCAATTCCATCATTTGTCTGTTGTTTGGGATAGTCACCATAGAATTATTTGGACCGTCTCTCCTCTTGCCTTGTAAGGTTAAAATGACCTTTTTTTCATCCCTCCTTGAATAGACCCTTACCATCTTGCACTTGTGCAATGATAGGACACCAATGTTGCTAATTAAGGTTGGTGGGATGATTACACCTATCCTAAAAAAAGACTGTCAAATCATTATGCTTTCAAATCAATTACCTATTGACGTATCCCTTGTGAGGGAGAGAAGCCAAACACATAAAGAACATGCACATAAACACAACAACTGAAAAACTTAAATGGAATACACAAAGAAGTACCAAATGATGAATGCTCAATTGTTGTAATGGAAAAGCAATATCAAAACCATCCATTTATAGTCCTAATGATTTTGAAAATTGTTGACAAAGAGTGTTTCTTTTTTTTATTATAGTATAAATGATTTTTCTATGCTCGTAATGATTTTTCTTATTTCTTGTCTTTTGTCCCTTTTTTATTTCCTATGTCTGTGCTTCGTGACAAGATTTTGTCACCTTCTTTTGATAGTATATTTCATTCACTCTATGTGGAATACTATTTTGTTCACTATTTTATTTCAGCTTCATATTTCTTTCATTTTTCATATACACACAGACTACACATGTTGATAAAAAAATAAGCAATTTGATTTAGGTTTAATTTTCATTATTGTAAATGGTTAATATTTTTGATGGTACTCCTTGGTGTATTTGGACTGTAAAAATAATCATATAAAAATAATAAATGTAGTAACGATGGTGCGGTGCATTATTGATATAGGTTCGATGACTCTTGTCAATGTGCCAAACTGTCAATGTGGTGGTGGGAAGTGTGTGTTGAAGACTTCACAGACGTTGAACAACCCTGGATGACAATTTTGGTGCTACCCTAATCGAAAAAAGGTTGCTAATGTGTATATATTTAAAGTTTCTAATGTAAATACTATTCATTATAATATAAGAACTAATGTAGACTGGGTATCACAGGGAAATAATGGCTGCAGATACTTTAGTTGGGTCAATGACAACTCATCTGCATCTATCCGCCCATCTCCACTTATCCGCGATGAAGGATTTGAGTGCAAAATGTGTCAGGCTAGGGAAAATTCTAAAATTATATTTTTGTGATGCCTTCTTTGTATTGTAATCGCATATCTAATTTTTTGTGACCATATGCAGAGATGAACTCAGGAATTAGTTAGTTTAGTATTTTCATATTGTAACTAATATTTTAATATTGATATGACATAACTTCTTTTTTCCTCAAGTGCGCATATATATGGTTTACATATTTTTTTAGAATAATTCTTCATGTTTATGGCTCAGGTGAGCCCCAATCTGCTATCAATCACATGATTTAATGCTGATTTAGGTTGGAGGTAAACTACATGTGTCATGTAAACAACATGGTTGAATGCAATCTCTTTTGCATGTTTTCAAGAGTTTTCCCACCAATACAAGCGTAAATAACGCATTGAACGTAATCTATGGACGCTGCATGGTATGAAGTCTCACTGAAGAAGAGTACTACAGAGAGTAGGTCTATTGTACCAAGGAAGTTTGACAAGAACAAGGAATATGGCTTAAATAGAATGGGAAGACGTCTTTCTAGCCTGGGCTTGGATCCTTTGACAATTAGCTTGATAATAAATGAAGCAAATGAGAGCTGAGAAATTAGTTTCCCAAGAAAAATCTTGTAAATGAACTGTGTGTACCCCAATTCCTGTGCCTTCTGTGCATACCTAAATGATATATTTGAAACAAGGGTAAATTTAGCCTTACCCTTGTTGTTTCAAATATATCATTTGGGTACGCACAGAGGGCACATTAATTAGGGTACATATAGTTCATTTATGGGCTTTTTCTTGGAAAGCTAATTGCTCATCTGTCATCTACATTATTTATAAGCTAATTGCCAAAGGATCTAGGCTCAGGCTAGAAAGATGTCTTCCTAAACACATAAAAAAACATACACATAAACATGACAACTGAGAAACATAAATGTAGATTTCACAATAGTTGAGAAACATAATTGTAGGCATCATGGTCATAATTTTTTGGAGACAACATAATTGAGTTGTATACCCAGACGATGGAGAGCAACTTCCGCTCCTCTGATTCCAAGTTGACACTACGGGATCCAAAGACCATAGATAAGGAATAAATTTAGAGAGCAGAGGAGGGCCATAATGACCAAAATAATACAGGATGAACCTCAAGTTAAATGAGGCAACTGTAAAATTTTTAATAAAATTCTATTAAAATGTTTACAGTTGCCTCATTTAACTTGAGGTTTGTCTTGTATTATTTTTGTCATTATGGCCCTCCTCCACTCTCTAAATTTATTCCTTATCTATGGTCTTGGGATCCCGCATTTTCAACTTGGAACCGGAGGAGTAGAAGTTGATCTTCATCATCTAGATATACCACTTAATTATGTTGTCTCCAAAAAAATGTGATCATGATGCCTACAATTATGTTTCTTAGCTGTTGTGTCCCAGGACCCCTTATGACCCTTTACGACCATTTATGACCTCTAAGAATACATCTTAGAGGTCTTAAAATGTCGTAAAGGGTCATAAGAGGCTCCTAGGAGGGGCCAGATGAGCTTCCACCTTCACGTGGTTGGCCCTGTTAAGTAGAGAATGTTAATTAAACTATTCTTGAAACATAATTGTAGGCATCATGGTCACATCAGGGATGAAACTATTCCAAGTTGACACTATGGGATGGAGAACAACTTGGAACCAGAGGTGCAGAAGTTTCTCTCCATTGTCTGGGTATACCACTCAATTACATTGTCTCCAAAAAAATGTGACCATGATGCCTACAATTATGTTTCTCAGAGAATGTTAAACTATTCTTGAAACAAAGAGAAGCTGGCAACAACCAATAGATTGAGTGTGGACACTTGAAGATAAATATCAAATAGGGGAAAAACACCTGCAACAACAGAGGCAATAGCTATAGATACAGATGAGGATATCACAGAAATCCCTAATTTAGTGTTTCAGAGAACAAATGATAGACTGTGAATTAGGGATTTCTATGATATCATCATCTAAATCTACATCTATTTTATTTACATTGGAATGCAGCCTGCCGATATTGATAATGCACCGGCTGAGCACGATGGAGGCATCGATTCTAATGTGAATTGTAGTACTCAAGGTATACATTTTCTATTTGAATTTTGATTAATGAATATTTAATACAAGAAAACATATTCAATTGATTAAGGTGGATTAGTTGTGATGATGAGACGCGCCATTTAGATGTTAATTGTGATAGTCTCTTGGTTTTAGGCAATGCAAAAGGAGAAGCCTAGTTCAATATGCAATCTGGCAAAATATGCACGGATATCAGGTGGAGTTGAAAAACACAACAAGGTTGCATTTTTTATAGAGGTCTTTAATTGCATATTTTAAGTTATAAACCATCGCAAAAATGTAAACGTGTTGTGTTTTTTCAACTCCACCTGCTATCCGTGCATATTCTTCTTGTGTTGCATGCGCATTCTCGATTCATAGTGGGAAAAATCTTATTTTTGATGCGAGGGAGAGAAGCCAAACACAAAGAACATGCAAATAAACATGACAGCTACAAAACATAAATGTAGGTATCACAACAGCTAAGAAACATAAATGTAGGCATCATGGTCCCAATTGTTTGGAGACACAACATAATTGAATGCTATACCCATAAAATGCAACACAACCACTACTCCTGTAGTTCTAAGTTGACACTGTGGATCCAAAAACCATATATAGATTCCTTATCTTTGGTTTTTAGATCCTGCAGTGTCAACTTAGAACTACAGGAGTAGTGGTTGTGTTTCATCATCTGGGTATACCACTCAATTATGTTGTGTTTCCAAAACACTGTGACCATGATGCCTACATTTATGTTTCTCAGCTGTTGTGTCCTAGAACCCCTTATGACCCTTTACGACCATTTACAATCTCTAAGAATACATCTTAGAGGTCTTAAAATGTCGTAAAGGGTCATAAGAGGCTCCTAGGAGGGGCCAGATGAGCTTCCACCTTCACGTGGTTGGCCCTGTTAAGTAGAGAATGTTAATTAAACTATTCTTGAAACATAATTGTAGGCATCATGGTCACATTTTTTTGGAGATAACATAATTGAGTTGTATACCTACACGGAGAGCAATTTCTGCACCTCCGATTCCAAGTTGACACTGCGGGATGGATAACAACTTGGATCTGGAGGTGCAGAAGTTGCTCTCCATCATTTGGGTATACCACTCAATTACATTGTCTCCAAAAAAATATGACCATGATGCCTACAATTATGTTTCTCAGAGAATGTTAAACTATTCTTGAAACAAAGAGAAGCTCAAAGAGAAGCTGGCAACAACCAACAGAATGAGTGTGGACACCTGAAGATAAATATCAAATAGGGGAAAAGCACCTGCAACAATAGAGGCAATAGCTATAGATACAGATGAGGATATCACAGAAATCCCTAATTTAGTGTTTCAAAGAACAAATGATAGACTGTGAATTAGGGATTTCTGTGATATCGTCATCTAAATCTACATCTATTTTATTTACATTGGAATGCAACCTACCGATATTGATACTGCACCGGCCGAGCACGATGGAGGCATCGATTCTAATGTGAATTGTAGTACTCAAGGTATACATTTTCTATTTGAATTTTGATTAATGAATATTTAATACAAGAAAACATATTCAATTGATTAAGGTGGATTAGTTGTGATGATGAGATGTGCCATTTAGATGTTAACTGTGACAGTCTCTTGGTTTCAGGCAATGCAGAAAGAGAAGCCTAGTTCAATATGCAATCTCAATTCATATACATAGGATATCAGGTGGAGTTGAAAAACACAACAGGGTTGCATTTTTTATAGAGGTCTTTAATTGTGTATTTTAAGTTATAAACCATCGTGAAAATGTAAATGTGTTGTGTTTTTTCAACTCCACCGACTATCCGTGCATATTTTGCTTGTGTTGCACATGCATTCTAGATTCAGAGTGGGAAAAATCTTATTTTTGATGCGAGGGAGAGAAGCCAAACACAAAGAACATGCAAATAAACATGACAGCTACAAAACATAAATGTAGGTATCACAACAGCTGAGAAACATAAATGTAGGCATCATGGTCCCAATTGTTTGTAGACACAACATAATTGAATGCTATACCCAGAAAATGCAACACAACCACTACTCCTATAGTTCTAAGTTGACACTGTGGATCCAAAAACCATATATAGATTCCTTATCTTTGGTTTTTGGATCCCGCAATGTCAACTTAGAACTACAGGAGTAGTGGTTGCATTGCATCATCTGGGTATACCTGTAGTACCCACCCGTAGGATGCTCTTAGTTTGCTTTATGTTTCAGATGTATGACCAAATTCTTTTAGGTCACTTTCCATGTGATCGATTATTGTTTCATTAATGATGATTATGGATTACTGATTATCATATGTTTATCATGTGTATGTATATGATGTTTCATGATGATAGATTACATGTTTTATATTGATTTTGATGTACTTACCCCATACTTGCATGTGTATGGTTATCTTGTGTTTGTATCTGTTTGATGTGTCTATGTGGTAGAGGACGGAGGCGTAGTTACTCGCATAGTCAAGATCCACATGTCTGACTGTACCCTATCATTGTCTACTATTTATTGTATGTACATGTTTCATCTTTTGATGACAGGTTTGCAGGTACAGGGCATCGTCTTCCCTGAATTGGCAGGAGTGAGCGTGCCCACAAACATTCATCTCAATGGTAAAGAGGGGAGATAATACACAGACCCAAAACCCTAACCCAAGCCTAATTGTCCTAGGATTGGACAAGTGTCTGTTTGACTACCCTACCTGAATTCACCTGGTTGGCATGAATTCATGGATCCCATTCTTGAGTCTGTGCATGGTTTCAGTTTGCTTGATTTGATTGTGCTTGATTAAGTGGATTTATGATTATTCAGGTGATTTTATATGATTATCAATGTTAGGATTGTAGTTGAATTTATTGATTAATTATGTTTCTATGGTTGATTTGGAAAATTATCTAAAGTCAATTATTTAATTAACTGGAAATAATTGACTATGAAATTGAAATTGGATTTAATTATGTTTGAATGTATAATTAAATAATTGACTATTTTAATGCATGCTTTAGGATGTATTAAATATTTAATTTATTTAATTTGGGTTTTTAATTATTAACATGTGCTTAATTAGAAAATGTTTTGAATTATGCTTGCATATTTTATTAAATGATTAAATAATTAATTGCATGAATTTGTGATGCATTAAGTATTTAATTTATTTAATAATGAATTTTAAATTATAACATGTGCAAATTGTAAAAAAGAGTTTGTTTTCAAAAAGATAACTAGTTTTAAGAAGTCAAGTTAAGTTGTGCATTTAAAAGATATTTTAAATTAATTAATTGTATTTACTTTCAATTTTGGAATTTGAGTTGGATTAGGAGTTGTCTTATGAGTCATTTTCTGATTTGGAGTTAACTGTGAGTTAGCTTTTGAGTTGTCTTTTGGGATTGCTTGAATTTGGGAATTGAATTCCTATTAGGAGATTTTTGTTTTCATTTTTTTGGGAGAGACAGGTTTTTGGAGAAGATTTTTGGGGAAAGCTTGTGTGCTTGGTATTTTGGAGATTTGTGGATTGTTGTGGCTGCATGTTGATTTGAATTTCTCTGTGCATCTGGATTGGGCACCTGGTTGCAAATTAGCTTTCAGATCTGCAGGTTGTATTTGAATTTGGGGAGAATTTGGTTCTCAGATCTACAAGGGTTTCCATTTTAAATCCGTTTCTGGCATTGGATCTAAGGTAGGCATTGAATTTTGTTTGTTATCTCTATTTCTACTTTCATTTGTCTTTCTATGTTTTTGATAGATCTGGGTATTCAAAAACCCTAGTGTAGCTATTTTATTATTACTTGACATTGTAGTGTTACTCTGGCAAAATTTCATTGAATGATTGTTTATAGTTTTCCTACAAATTGAAATATTAAATCTGGGCAATAGTTTGATTATGGAGAATGAAATAAATTAATTCTGGTTGAAAAGAAATCATGTTTAGGAAAAATAACCAATTCTGGTATAAAATTATTCTCTGTTAAAAAAAAAAAAAAAATAGTCAAGTTTAAAAACCAATAAAATAGAATTTTTATGTGTAAGCATGTGAATGTTTTAAAAGTTGTTTATGGGAAAGGAATAGATTCTTTACCAAAAAGAATCTCATTGTGAATTTGATTGAAAAAAAATATATATGTATATATATATTGTTCACTATAAAAATAAAAGTACAGGTTGACTGTGTATTGAAAATAAAGTAAATAGATATATTTTGTATATCTATCTATAAGTTAATTCTTATTAAAAAAAAAGCTTTTCAAAAGGAAATGAAATAATTTTTATATTAGGAAAAAAGGAAATATATATATTAATATGTATTATGTTTGTTTTGGAAAATTAATTAAAAAAGAGTTTTATTTTTTTAAAAATAAAGCAAATGTTTTTATTGGGGCACAGGTGCCACCTGTACCCCACGGTAATGACCTGCTGCCGGTAGTACCACCAAGGTTACCGTTAGGTAGGACAGGCCTACCGTGGTACCAATGATCGTACCATGCATAGGGCTGGGAGCCGTGCAGAAAGGATAAGGGGTCACGCAGAGTTAGTGGGGCGCGGGGCCCGCAGGGTCCCCCCCCCCCCCCCCAAATGTTATTTAATTTATTTATTTTTATTTCAAAATTTAGTTGTTTAGTAATTCGAAATTGGTTTTATGTTTTAAATTATTTATGTTAAATGTTTTGCAATTAGTTTATAAATTTTGTTTTATTTTATATCAAATTTATATTATATTAACTTAATTAATATTAATTCATAATTTATATATTTATTTTGTAATAAAATTTAATTTTAGTTTATTTAGTTGACTTTGTTTTATGTGATGTATTAATTTAATTAAATTTAGTTATTAAATTGAATTTTGTTGAAATCAATATTTAAGTTGATTAATTTGCAAAGATTATTCGATTTAATTATTAGTGGTATCGTTATCCTTGTTTGTTAAAAATTGATATTAATGATTTGTTTAATTGAGAATAGTCGCTTATCAATTTTGGTATCAATGGGAAATATTTGTTATTTGGATTTGTTTAAAAGTAAATTGAGATTTTTATTTTTAAATCAAATTTTCCTAACCATGCTATATAACTTGATTTAATATCAGATTCAAACGGTTGAAATTGATATGGGTGATTGTAGAACGTTCCCGTATATAGAAACAATTGCTTTATAAATGTTTAAGTATGTATCGAAATTGGGCAAATATTCTACTGAATTTCCTAGATTGTTATTAAGGAATTTTCCTTTTATGAGTGACTTTAGTATGCTCATAATGTCATGATTCTTTCATCAATATTATGTGATCCATATTATGTTAGGATCATGTTTATTATGATGTTTTGTTGCTTGAAGTTCCTAATCAGTTTTCTTAATTGTGAATGTTGGCTTCTTGTTTCTGAACTGCATTCTTGTGCATCATGTGTTTTCGGGCATTAGATGGCCTAGGGGAAACAGAGGCAGGGTTATGTATCAGTTGGATTGTATTTCAGTATCATGTTTATGTGTGTGGTTATTCTGATTATCATCTGTGTTTTGACCTTATGGGCTCTTGGTTAATATCTATTTTTGGTATCTGTGTAATCAGTTCAGTTTCTATGTGTGAGACTGCATCTAGGATTACCTAGTTGTATACCTGTTAGTTGTTTATGAGATTATGAGCCTAGGGGAGATTGATTAAGTGCATCTTAGGGGAGTGGCTTACAATAGGGGCTGGGACCCAAAGTGGTCAGCACCTGGGTAACCTATTGTAGGTTATGTAATTAAGTGATAACATAGTAATTAAAACTTTATAGATCATTTAAGAAGATAATATAGAGCATGGTTATGATTAGAATTCCTCATATCTGAGAGAGAGTATTCTAATCCCACATGGATTGTATTGAGGGTCCGGGGCCCAGAGTGGTCAGTTCCAGGGTAACTTAATGCTTGAGGGTCCGGGGTCCAGAGTGACCAGTCCAAGGTAACTCAAGTAGATAGACATGTGATGACACTCCCATAGCATGTAGCCTAGATAATCTCCTGAGTATCTGTTTATGCCTCTGGATTAGTGTGTTCCACCTTTCACTTTATTGTTGTGTACCTTGAGTAGAGAGCTTTCAAGATTCCTTTCTCAATGGTTTTATCCTTGTTTGGTTTTGGTCATCTGATTGGGGTTTGTGGTTATCTCCTCAGCACGCTGGGGTAGACCTTTGTGGTTCTACACGGACGGGTGGTAGTGATTCTTTACCATTTGAGATTCGACGTCCTGGTGTTGGTGCTATTGGTACTTCTGTTGTTGGATGCCTTTATGGTTCTTCATTGACTCTTCATTGTTGGTTTCTTATTTTATCTTCATTTATGTAATCCTATATTAGTGTATCGCATGTGATACCTAATATGATCATTGTACTTCTTTGTTAGATTTATTATTACATACCCTGTGGCATGTGCAATGGATGTTAGTTAATTAGTTATCATGGATGTCTATGAGATCCGTAATTATTGATGTAAGTTGTAATTGTATCATTTATGTTATGGAATCTTTTGTTATCTTTCTTTAGTTGTTTTATTTGTTCTTAAGTAATTCTATGTCATGGGACCCTCGAGATTTGTAATCTATTTTGGATGTTGGTTTAATGTGAGTTAATGGTAATTGCTTCTGCGCTGTTGTGTATCTTATATGTTAACTTTAGGGGAAAAAAAATGTTCACCAAACTTAGTAGCAAGTTATAGGTTAATCTCTCTTGGGTTCCCTGGCGGGGCGTTACAATACCACTCAATTATGTTGTGTTTCCAAAACATTGTGACCATGATGCCTACATTTATGTTTATTAGCTGTTGTGTTCTAGGACCCCTTATGACCCTTTACGACCATTTACGACCTCTAAGAATACATCTTAGAGGTCTTAAAATGTCGTAAAGGGTCATAAGAGGATCCTAGGAGGGGCCAGATGAGCTTCCACCTTCACGTGGTTGGCCCTGTTAAGTAGAGAATGTTAAACTATTATCGAAACAAAGAGAAGCTCAATAATTTATATATGAATACCAATTTTGTTCTTATCAAACCGTCAAAACATTTAAATAGCCTTTTAAACTGCTATTAAAAATAAAATATTTAATCAACATTTACTTATAGATTTGTGTTCTTGTCTGAGTTTGATACGCAGATCTGGGTATCAAACTCAGACAAGCACACAAATCTGTAGGTAAACAAAGCTTTCTTAGTCAATTTGATTTTTCTTGAGGCTGTGAATATACAGTACAATGAAAATGCTTTGTTCAATCACCGTCATTTTTTTTTAACCAAAAAATATTTTTGGTCAATTTTTTTACCTTTAAATAACATTAATTTCAACGAGAATGCTATGCATTCGACATCAATTTTGTGGAATATTGGTCAAGTATGTCATCGCAATTTCAACGTCAAGTTTGCCAAAGTTGGTCTCAATTCTGCCAGCTTCATGCGATTAGTTCGACGAAGAGTCGATCGATAAGTCGACTACTACTAAGGTCACAATTTCAACAATGGGTTTTCCTGTAGAATAATCGACAAAAAAAGATCGACCACAATTTTAGTCATCTATTCAACCAATTGTTGTAGAAAATTTGACTAATTCTCATAGAAATTTAGGGCAAAATTTACTAGTCTCTCTCTCTCTCTCTCTCTCTCTCTCCATACACTGATCCTTTTATACTCAATCTAGAAGTGGTGGAAATGTTCTAAAATTGTCTCCTTAAGGGGTACTACCAATGGTTACATCTCCAATGTATATATTCCACTTAATTTCCATTGGTGGATCTTACCTCGTAATCATGTGCAATCATTATGTTTATATCTCCAATGTTATACCAAACGATCTTCTTGGAATTTGTAAAAGGTTTTATGCTCGGTGTCCAGATTCAATGTATCTAGTATAATCTATTATGTCAGTGTGTGTTACTCAATAATGCATTTTATTCTACTCGGTAACATGTTTACTTGGTTTGGTAATTGACTTTCTCTTCGACTTGATAACTACTATGACTCG